>JANEHU010001174.1:0-425983 GCA_027563435.1 Nasonovia ribisnigri
TATATCAAAATAACTAAAATCATTATTCTTGGTTTAAATATGAAATTTTATCTAAATTTGAAATTAAAATGTCTGTAAAAAATAAATATGTTGATATAATTTTTAGATTTTTTGGTTACAGTATGATTTATTTATGAGAATTTTTGTTTTAAATTTTCAACACTTAGTTATAAAAACTGAACATTTTATAATTTTTTAATTACAATGATTTATAATTTTCAAGATTTTGACAAATTTTGTCAAAATTCGAACTTTAAATGCTTATAAAAAAAAATCGTGCCTATGTATTTTTAAAATTTTTCAACTGATATTGTAACAATATATAAAAAGCTTGTATTAAATTTTCAGACTTTTTGACCCAGCGAATAAAATTGTATTAACATTTATAGAAAAAAAAACTAAAAATTGAAAACTAAAAATGTCTGTAAACAGCTCAAAACAAATCAAAATATTTTCAAAATTGAATGGTGTATAGAAAATGAGAATATAAACATTTAGTGAAATTTTCATGCATCTACAATTATTCGTTTTTGAATTACAACCAAATAAGAAAAACGCTACATGAGAAATCGAGTGAATATCCTATGTTGTAAAATTATGAACTTAAAACACTCATAAAAATTTATTTTAATTGCTTTTAGATATTTTATTTTTGATAAAAGTAGAAAAACTTACGTTAAATCTTGTGTTAAAATTTAAAACCTTAGATTTAAAAAGAAAAATTTTTATGAATTTCTAACTCCAAATAATTTGCAATTTTTCGTCATTTTTACGTAATTTGTCAAAATTTCAACTTTAAATGCTTAGAAAAAAAAATTGTGACTACAGATTTTTAATATTTTTCATGTGCCTTTGAAACAATATATTAGGAGCATTCTATTAAATTTTCAAGAATTTTTAACGAATAAATAAAATGTTATTGATTTTTAAAAAAAAAAAACCAAAAAGATTGAAATTTAAAATGTCTGTAAACAGCTCAAAATAAGTCAAAATATTTTGAAAACGGTATGGTATATAGAAACTGCTTATATAAACATTCAGTAAAAATTTCATGTATTTACCGTCATTTTTTTTAGACTTACACCAAAAACCAAAATCGATTTTATCGAAAATCAATGTTGCGTAAAAATTCCCGTTTTTTCTTTAATTTTCCATTTGTTTTTCACGGTACTTTTGAAAACTACTGGAAAATGTTTACTTTTGACCCCCCAAAGTACCAACTAGATTCACTTTCCTATCAGAAAAGGTACTATTGAAGAAAATCTAAGCACTTTTACTGTCCCAAAACGTGATGACAGACACAAAAATAAAAAAAAAAATATAAAAATAAAAAATAAAAAAATAAAAAACACACATCATTGTGGAGCACCATTACATTCATCGTTCCGCTCAGAATCTAAAATATCAATTATTATTATTATAAATCAACTTTTTAAAATATGTGAAATACCTAAACATAACTTTAATTAAAAAATAAACATAAAAAACTCTAGTACAACTCTATTATTGGATGTTTCAAGTTTAAATTTAATATTTTGGTACGTACCAACGTCCTACTCAACAAAATGTAAAAAACATTAATAATTAAACTGTAATACAAATGTTATATATTCATTACTCAGTAGTTCATAACAAATTCTAATAAGAAATTATTATTTAAGTAAACATTACATATTATTTATGTGTTTACAACAATTGAAATTAATTTTATATTCACTGATATAAATTGAAAGCTTCAGTTCATTCAGTATTGTTAAGACCTTTCAATCTTTCATATTATTATAATTTATAATATCAATCTCAAAGACAATTTATCTTAACGCAAATAATCTAAATAGGTTACTTAGTATTTTAATAATAAGTAGGTACTAAATTTTTAAACGTGCAACATGTCAATTAATAATAATTTTTAGATTCTGAGCGGAATGATGAATGTATTGATTTTACAATGATGTGTGTTTTTTTATTTTTTATTTATTTTTTATTTTTGTGTCTGTCATCACCTTTTAGGACAGTAAAAATGCTTCGATTTTCTTCAATAGTACCTTTTCTGATAGGAAAGTGAATCTAATTGGTACTATGGGGGGTAAAAAATTTCCCAGTAGTTTTCAAAAGCGCCGTGAAAAACAAATGAAAAATTAAGGAAAAAACGGAAATTTTTACAGAAAACCAATTTTTGACAAAATCGATTTTGGTTCTTGGTATAACTCTAAAAGAAATGACCGTAGATACATGAAATTTTGACCGAATGTTTATATAAGTATTTTCTACACACCATAATTTTAAAATATTCTGACTTATTTTAAGCTATTAACGGACATTTTCAGTTTCCAATTTTTTTAGTTTTTTTTTCTATAAATATCAATAAAATTTTATTTTTTGGGTATAAAATCTTGAAAATTTAATAGTAGGCTTCTAATATATAGTTTCAAAGGCAGATGAAAAATAATAAAAATCCGTAGTCACAATTTTTATTTATATGTAATCAAAGTTCAAATTTTGACAAAATAAAAAAATGACGAAAATGTGCAATTTATTTTGAGTTAGAAATTCATAAAAAATGTTCTTTCTAAATCTAAGGTTTGAAAATGTAATACAAGAATCCTCATAAGTTTGCCTAATTTTATCAATAAAAAAATGTTTATAAGCTTGTCAAAATAAATTTTTATGAGCATTTTAAGTTCAAATTTTTACAAGATTAGGTATTCATTCGATTTCTTATGTAACGATTTTCTTATTTTGTTGCAATTCAAAAACTAATAACTGTAGATGCATGAAAATTTTACTGAATGTTTATATACGCATTTTCTATACACCATCTAATTTTGAATATGTTTTGACTGTTTTTGAGCTTTTTACGGATCATTTAAATTTTAAATTTTTTTAGTTTTTTTTTATATAAATACCAATCAATTTTTATTTGATGGGCCAAAAATAATGAAAATTTTATACAAGGCTCCTGATATATTGTTACAATAGCAATTGAAAAATATTAAAAATACATAGTCACACATTTTTATTATAAGCATGTAAAGTTCAAATTTTGACAAAATTCATCAAAATCTCGAAAATTATCAATCATTATAATTAAACAATTATAAAATGGTCAGTTTTTATAACTAAGGTATAACTAAATTGAAAATTTAAAACAAAGATTCTAATAAATAGTACATACTGTAATCAAAAAATCTAAAAATATATAAACACAGTTATTTTTTACAGACATTTTAAGTTCAAATTTGGACGAAATTACATATTAAAATCAATTTTAACGAATAAAAGTATATATTATAATATTTTTCTAGCATCACTGATAATTTTAGATTAATAATTAAATAATATGAATAGTATTAATTCAACTTACCAGCTACCGTAAAATAACAATATCAATATAATTTAAAATATCCTAGACTGACATACCGTCTCCGCTCAGAATTGTTTTTCGTATACAATAATATTATATCATTGAATTCAAATTGAATACCATCCATTATACAGTGATCTACTTGTAACCTACTGTACAGCAGAGCTACTGTACTTGAGCCCCTTTTTTATAATTATATTTTTAAATAGGTAATTTACTTAATTCGTATGTTATGATTTTTATTTTATTGAATAATAATTCTTTTTTATAAGTTTTCATTTTTAAAATAGAGTATGTATTTATAATTAGTAGAGCCAAAAATTATATGCCCTAAAAGTCTATAAAATATGCATTCAGTTATACCCTAAAAATTACCAAAATAGGCCCTTAAAATATGCTCTAAAAAAAATTTATTGTAAGTAATATTCTATTTTTAATTAAATAATTTATATTTTTTATATATTATTCAGTATTCTATAATACAATTATTTCCAATGATTTACAAAATGTGTGGTATTCTCTTCATCTGAAAACCAAACAAAAATATTTAATGTTATTAATAAAATAATAATTAATTATTAATAAATAATAAGTTAAACAAAAACATTAATCAAATGATAAACATTTCATTTATTCTTACCCGATGTTATTGCATTGAACAATTAATGTTTTGTATAAGTTTTCAAATAGCATTGAGTGTCGATTGTCCGTTAACAAATTTTTGTAGCGTGAAAATGAACGTTCTACATCGACGGATGTAATAGCACCGTATATATGTATATAATTAGTAATTAGTAATAACCTAAAGTAATTATTTTACATTTTGTAAAAGTTACAAATGACTGTTAATAAATATCAAATATTAATGTACTAACTAAAAACGATTAAACATAATATGAGTTATGCCACACTCTGTAATCATACTTTGATGACATCACAAGATTTTTTTAAATTATATTTTCTAGGCAGGTATATTATCTATTAGATAAATAGGTATTACCTATGCCACTTTTTCAAATTAACATTATATATAATATAATATTTTATTATAACATTGGTCTACCATCAATGTTCTATTTAATGAAAAATACATATTAATTTAATCCGTTATAAGATTGTATATAGACTACATACGAATAACATAGCATATTGTACGTTCTGAATAATTGAATTAATTATATTATGTTTAATATTAGAGTTTAATATATATATTATCAAATTTAGATGTAAGAATATTAGCTAGTAAATTTTATAGTTTTTTTTTCATATTTTAATTTAAATGCTAGTTATGGTAATTTTAAAATTGTTTTTTGCACATTTTTTGTGCATATTAAAATGTTGAGAGCTGCTCGCTTTAAAATTAAAATATAAAAAAACTTATGAGATTCACAATATAATTAGTCTAGACTTACTTCTAAACTTGATAATAGATAAATTCACTCTAATATTAAACGTTACAGAGTCAAATTAATTATTCAGAATGTATAGCTATGTTATGCGTTTGGTAAGATAAAGACAACATTTATGCATGCGGATTAATGTCCATTCGACAATTTTTTTTTTTTTGAGGACTTAAAACTATTAGTTTCGAAAGTTTCAAAATTAAGATAAAAAGATTAACACTTAATATTCCTCATTAGGCCTACGACTAAAACTGTAGGAATTAAGACGATCTTTTGTGGTTTTTTTTTTTTATTATTTTTACGAAATATCAAACAAAATATTTGACGGGATATAAAATAAAACATGGTTCTATCATAATTCTGATAATGTTATTAAATTAATATCACGGAAAAAAGATAGACATAGGTAACTATAGTCACTAACTACTAGTAATATAGACTTTTATTTTCAACGTTTTGAAATTTAATCAAGAAAACCTTTACATAACTAGGAATATTATATACATAGTTTACATATTTTTGTACATACAATTACGGTCGTTGCATATTAAAATTGCCCTATGTAAATAGAAAAAGAAAATAAATTCATCATATAAATGAGTGAATAATACTACCTATATCAATAGAAAATAAAAATAAAGACATAAAATAATTATTGAATATTGTTATAGTTATAAGTTAATAACTAATTTTTATATATTATAGACTATAGAGTATTACTCTATAGGACGTGACAAAATAAAAACCGCTTTCTAATTTCATTTAAAAGTTTAACTTTCTAAAATAATTATTTAGTCTGAATTAATAGTAGATTGAGGATGATTTTCTCATGGTGGAGGGAAGATATTAAATTTGTTTTATGTAATATATAGGTACACTGTGATACTAAAGATATTAGATTTTTTTATAAAACAATATTTAATTTTCTTGACGGGTGAGACATTTTTTTTTTTATTCAAACCTTTTGCGCGTCTCACTTTTCATATTCCTTTTGCCATAACCTATAGCAGAAAACGTCTTAGAGTACAAATGGTTCTTTGTCTGTGATACTAATAATTTGTCTGCTACTAATGATTTATTAAATATCCTTCGTTTATCTCAATAAACTTATAACTTACAGCGAATGAGTAATGACCTATATACAATAAAGACTTTTCACAGTTTAATGGCTTAAACGGCTCAAGCTATTGTTTGCAGTTATACATTATGCTATTGACCGATACCATCGTTGATCAGTTGAGTTAAGACAAAATAGCTTCTTTCATTTTATTTTATTGATAGGTAACATTTATTGGGATTCTTCCTAATTGCTAACGACTACTTTTTTATAGATATTATATAGGCATAAACCGATGAACCCATTGACTTTAAAATAATGTGTGTATTTTTGTTTAAAGTTCATTTTATGATTTTGAATTATTCATTTATTTCATACAATCAATGAACAAAAATAACAAATTCACTAGAAATAAGATGTAAATTGAGCTTTGAGCTTTTACAAGTTGTAAAATGTACCTATTATTTTTCAATAAACCAACGTAATGGCTAAAAAAAATATCGGTACCTAACTATAAAATATAGTACCTATTACCATATCTAAACGATGTTCTTCATTAACAACCAATTTTCGAAACTGATATAGTATTTAGGCGCCAAATGTTTAAAAATATTGTTTTTCTAAATACAATTATGTCATTGTATTCAATTTATTCCTATGTAAGCCTCAAGTAGACTATTACTAGAGTGGTTTTAATATAAATCGTGGATATAGTTTTATAGTATTTTATTATGAACATCAGATATTCGAGCATAATAAATATCCATATAAGTAATATTATTTTCTTTGTGTACCTACGCAAAAATATAAACAATAATATATCGTACATTCTTTACTTAGTATTAATATTGTACTATCGTACATCTGTACCTACATCTCAACAGCGCAATATTAAATATTAGAAATTTAGAACAATGTCGAATAAAGACGATGACGCATATACTATACTATACGAGTATAGTTAGGTAATATTGTTTTAATTCCAATCTAAATTTTGTGAAACAAGTTTAATCCCACACCAAACTGGGTTTGAATTACTTAAATATACGAGTACAAGACGTTATTGACACGTTGTCTGATAAGTATAAGTAGGATTTGTGACAATATAGTAAATAAAACACTCGGTGGTAATAATAATATGCATTAGTATAATATAAGTATGCTATTTGTTCAATTTTATAAATCATGATTTTTACCTTCAATGACCGTAATGTAGGTATTATACTACCTCGTTTTAACTGGCGCTATGATTGTCTGAAGTGTAACGATTTATGCAATTTTAAACGATACACGCTGCAGTTTATTAATAAATAATAAATATACTATAAATATGCAATGTCGGTATATTCGATAAATACGGACAACGTTTCTGTATATGTTATACAATGCTAGTTTGTTAAAAAATAATTTTAGCTTATGTATGTAGGCGGGGCATTACTGTACTTTCCATAATAATATATGTCACTCATTATAGGTGCACGTCATAAAGGCAGCCATCAAAAATACACGAAAACAATACATAATAACACCTTACACACAGGTACTTACAACCCACGTCATTATAATCACCACGCCATTTATAAAAGTACACAAGAATTTGATTATTATATTATTTTGTTTGTAAAACGATGTTCGTACATATTTTACATTAATATAGGTACAACGAAATTGAATTTACACATATCTCTGTACAATATATACCTAATATACTGTACCTATATTGTGTGCATTGTACACGATAATAATAGTAATAATAATATACAAATAATTTGAACTGTATTTTTATAAAGGCAATGTCATTTGTTTATTTGTTCCCATGATATATAAAATTATAAAATCGTATTATGGTTACCTAACAAAGATCGATTGCGTATAACATTTAAAGATAAAATATTTTTACATAAATTAGGTACTGTATAACGCAATTTAGCTAAATTATTGTATATTACTCAGATTTTATATCATGCCACTTCTTATAATGTTCTTATAGTAACAGCTAAGAACCAATTAGTTTATGATTATAAGTTAAACTCTGATACTGAATAAGTATAATTTACTTACACGGATTAATTTAAATCGCTATATAAACCCGTATTATTATTATATAATATTATTAATTCCTATGAAGTTTATCAAATTTAATATTCTGGTTTCATACATCCATACATCCATTCAATCCTACAATAAAAGGTAAATCCATACTTAGATTACACACACGGAGTGTGATATCAAATTTATAATATTATGACATAATTAATTTATACAATAATAACTAACATATAGGTAATATGTCAGGTAAATCTAACATGATCATTGATCACTTACCAACCACTTATGTATAATATAGTTTGACACGTCGTAGATGTCAATATATTGTAATGACCACTTAAATATGTCGATTTAATTGACACATTAATTAAAACGATTAATATGGTACTAATAAGTAATTTGTTTATAATTTATAAGCCCACTAATATAGTATCTACGGTGTCATGTTGTAAGAGAAGAAAGCAAATAAGTCTCTGCTGTTACGGTAGAAATGATTTATTATACAGTAAAATACCTATGAATAATAATATGTTATATATTTAACTTAAAAGTCTATCTATAGAGACAGTATAAAGAGTAATATTAAAACAAATAAGTAGGTACCATATAGATGGTGAATTTTTTTTTATTATTATTCGTATTATGAAACTTTTGTTTGTATACCTACTTGTAGTAAATATTATAATGTAACATATTCCTCACATATTATTCTTCTCTTATAAGAAACTATAGATACTAGAAAAAATAAATCTACATAAATTGTTAGTCTTTTATAAATTATTAATAGGTACTGTTAAAAATACGATTTTTAATTTCGAGAAGAATAAATAGAAATTATTAGTTTAAGGTTTTAAAATGTGGTATTTATTTTGCAGTACATCAAGTCAGTAATGCTCAATAGCTGTAATAATATATAACACGAGATGATAATATGACATACCTGGTACTTATACATTATATTAATCAGAATAATTTCTCACTAAAAGAACGGTAATTAATAACCTGTTAGGAGAAATAATAGTTGTTGTACTATCGTAATATTGTCTAACTTCCAAAACATAACTAGGTATCTACTTGTTTTGCTCGTGTATTATCATTATTCATTATTAAGTATTAACACACATAAATCTGCAGGATATAATATAATACCACCACCGTCATATTGAATACTGAATAGGTACGTCACGCATAACGGATCATAATAAAATCAAATTATTAATTCTTTAAGCTTCTAGATAACATAATATTATTATATTATATACTTTGTACAATGCACATACGAACTAATATTCCGTGCTATTTGTTGTTCAATGAAATCAAATGTATTAAAATGTAATCGCAAAATTGTAGACCTTAGTTAAATACAATGTATAGACAATATCCAGTCTAAATTAAATAAATTTGACATTTTTACATAATTGTTTAACTAGGTAAAGGAAGTAGAAATATTTAATAATACAATACTACGAGACACGAGTAAATCATATTATATCCTTGCAGCAGTGCAGCTTAATATACCTAAAGATGAAATAATGAGAATATAATATGATGATTTTCTAATCTGACCAACGTTACAAAAATAACATAAAACGACAGAGGACATTTTACTTTCAATTGAATAAAATATTATGACCATTTTGTGTACAATTTTTTAGCATATCGTTTAATCAGATGTATAAATTCAATTAATAAATTCGATAAAATCGTATGAGAAACAAAATGTAAATAACGTTGCAGTCTTTATTAAAAATATATATAGGTTCTTAACACATTATTTACCTACACCTAAATAAGTCAAACAAGAGCTGAAAAAAATTACAGTTGTTGGACCTTAAAACGATCAGTTAAAACTAAACAATACAATATTATGGTATGTGATTTAGTTGACAAATCATTTTCCGCGTGTAGGTACATCGGTACAGCAACAACGATGGCGCGTGTGATGGCAGTCCACTGAAATATTATGTGTTTTTTTTTTTTTTTTTAATCGGCTTTTAATTAAAATTAATACAAATATGATACTATTTCTAATACGATATTAAAGAAGTCGAGTAGAATCGAAATGACAGTTCTGTAAACATTTTTACATTTGTTAGGTCGTAATGATGAAATCAATCCATCTGTCTATGGTATTTCTATTGAGACAACCTTCTTTACGATAATTTGTGTAAATGTCAAACATTTTACCTTCGATGTTTGAGCATATATTTTTAAAAAGGTCATTGCACGTTTTTGCCCATTTTAAAACTGTATCGGCAAAATGTATATTGTAATGTTTGTACGCATATTTTAAACATTTTACCAACAATTTTAGTAACACATAATATAATAATGCATAACAATTTTAATTATAATAATATATTACCCACCAACGTTTATTAAAATTACAATTTAAAACCATCATGGATGGAATTTTAAACCAATTCCTCACAATATTATTTAAAATAGTTTTCTTTAAATTAATGCACATATTATGTTTATCAAAAGATTTCAGGTACAATGTACGAAATGTGCGCAAACGGCGGTTGAAAAAACGGTGGTGGGCCTTTTTAAAACGGTTATAAAAGCTCAATCCTAGGGGACGTTATCGAACAAATGTAAATCAACTGCGCCTTTCACTTACAAATCTATAGTGCAATATTGATCAACGTTTGGGGCGTTTATTTTGTACCTACAGAATAATATTTTAATATGTATAGTAGTATTGTTATTGTGAAACCTATACCTACTTTTATTCGTAAAAAAAAAAAAATGCTCGCGGTTTCCAAGCCAGGTTTCATCTCTGTTAAAACGGCCGTTATCGCACGTACCGTAATGGTGTTCGCACGATAATCCCCTCCGTTCCTTTATATTCAGTCTCAATCGCTGAGCTGGTCGGATTTGATGTGCCTTTTGTTCGTCAACCCGATAATCCGATCGGTGTCGCTGCCGAGAAGGATGTCGCCTTTATCAAAAGACACACGCAAATCTTTTTTTTTTTTATTTTATTCCCGGCGAAGCGGCAAGTTTTGATGCCTCGAGGATTTTGATAAGCATGTAACGACACCTGCACGAGCTAAAACAAAACCCATAAGTATAATATGATGTATATACATTTCAAAATACAATAAATGTGTATGAAGGAATAGTGATGTTTGCGTATTGTATTGTAGGTAAGTACTGTAAGACGTGTTTCCGGGCTCTCCGCGCAAACGTAGAATTATTTTAATGACAGGTAAGATACTATTAGTATTAACGCTAAATTGAATAACATTCACTTCTCCAGACGTACTATTACGTTCCTGTATTTTACAGTACCATCATTTACCGGTAACCTTACAACATTACCCTGGCAGAGTTACCCTGGCTCGCGTTGTTTTAAACTAAAATGATTAGATCATATAGATCTCAAAATTTAAATTAAAAAAAAATAATAATAATTTATTATTTTACGTAGGTCGCAGAGCACACATAGTGTAGCAGTGAAAAGGTTAAATTGTTATTCTAATGAAAAATGGTTGGTATGGTATCCCATGATTTTCGAGATTTTCATATCAAAAATCGTAGAACACATATTTTAAAAATAAAGGTTATCGGGGATGAACATTCTTGTGGTGTATTTACGTAACGCTTCAATATGTATGTTTAAAACTATTATATAATATTTATATTACTGTTGAAAATCGAAAGATTCAAAATATTATTGCACAGCTCAAAACAAGATTTCAATTCTACTCACGAGTGCACTGTTGCGGATCTAATATATCTGACACCAAATTCTGTTTTGTACCAACATGCCGTTATTACGATGCAACGGAAAAAATATAAATACTTGATGTTAGTCACAATATACAAATATTATACTTGGTTATTAAAATTCTGACAATAGTTAGAAATCATTTTACGACCGATATAGGCTACCTCTGGGTTGTCAGAAAAACGAGTTCCTTTAGCTCAGGTAAGACTCAAGAGTGGTGGCTATATGACATTCGTATTCATAAGTCCGTCTTTCCTTATAAAAACAACGTGAGACCGGCCACTAAATATGGATAAATTAATATAATAAATTCGGACTGAGTGCCGAGTGGTAAGCTCCGATTTCTATAGAATATTGTGTGTTTATTTTGCAAATGGCTAAACTATTTTTATTATTTAGTTGCCCTTCATAGCATTTTTTCTTTATTAATTGTTATTTTGTTTACTGATTTCAGAGTCCGAAACAGCACTAACATGAGATACTTATCGAGGTTTGAACGGCTACCCTGACTCCTGAGGCATGCTCACATGTTGTACATTCATTTCTAATTGAATAATATATTTAACATCAAGAAATAAAATAATATTATATATATTATATAATCCTAAAAAAGTTTTACAATGTTAAAGGATCAATGCTAACTTTGGGACTTTATCGCGGGACAGTAGTTTTGCCACAGAGTTACACGTTACATAATATAGTGCGTTCTAACTTATAAGTACTTCAAAACAACTCAGCCAGATTATCTCGACCACAAAATTGTTGCTTTTTCTATCGCTCATTTTATAGATAAATAATAAAATTCACCATTCCGATATCATTTTTTAATTTCCTTCAAACTCAGTTTATTTATGTGTTACTCGATATTATAAAAACCAAAAATATTCTAATTTATTTATTTTTATCTGAAAACGCGAAAACCCGCAGAGGAGTACCTGCCGATCATGTATCAACCTTTTATTCGAAAAACCCGAAAATAATATAAAAATAACTCTAAGCGGAATTTAATTTACACTTCACCACCACTAGGACATAATATATTATTTCATACTTTTAACATTTATCAATTAGTTACTTTAGTATTTAACTTTCACGAACAGAACCAATTTTAGATTTTGTGAGTATTCAAATACTCAAACTTAGATTTTAATAACCTTGGGTTTAAACATTAATTCTTCGTAGGTGGAATTCTAAAATATTTATCAAAATAAACAGTATTGTAACTGTAGTGAAATAAATATAGTTTACTATAATTCAAACATAAAATATTAAGTGGTACGTGTCCTACATTTTTCACGTATAAATTACAAATTGTTAAAAACCACTATTTTATGGAATGCTTATTATTTTAAAAATACCTCACAAACAATATATTATAGTATTACACTATAAAATTTAAAATAAAATGTGGAATAATTTATTTAATATTGCTGCTTTGTGTATACTTAGGAAGTAGAAGGTTTTTTATTATTATTTATTAAAGCATCAAAAATTGTGATATGATGAGCCTACTTTAAAAACAATAATTTATAGCCATAACTTAAAAAAAAAATTACATTATTTACAATGTTTAGCCTTTATAAATGCAATAAATTGTACATAAATGTGTATGTGTGTTTGTACTGTAAATAGGTAACAATAATGTAAATAATAGTACCTACCGATGTATTGCACAGCCACATTAGAGTACTTATTATGGCGTGGCATAAGCAAAACTTTTCACCTCCATAATTTCTTATTTTAAGACATATTGAGTTTTGACGATAACAAATTTTATGCATTTTCCAAGCCCGACAAACTAGAAACCACTATAGTGGTAAATAATTAATTTATAAATTAAGGTTAACAAGTAATATGAATTAATCGGTAAAATAAACTATTAGTTAATCTCCAAGCGCCAATTAAACCATATAATAATATAATTTATACTTTGTAGATTTGAATTCAGTATATATTTTAGAGTATGGCTGATGACTACATTAATAATATTTTTTTTGTAGAATAATTTACTCTAGATAATAAACTATAGTCATAATACCACCAATTTTCAAGTTGAATTTTTTGAATGTATAAAAAACTTTTTTTTTATCTATTACATATGATAAGTACATAATATACTATCGATTGATTGCAGAATTGATATGAAATTATTTAGGTAGGTATATATTTTTTTATTCAAACCAAACATCAATAATACAAAAAAAGGAGAATGTAAGTAACCGCCCTGCTGTACATAAGAAGTCGATCGTACTTATCGTTATTGAGTAGGTCAATATTATAATAGATGTGCTAAATTGTAATTCAATGATAAATCGTTGCATACTAAAAAGTATTTTGAACGGAGACGGTTTGTTAGTTTATAATTTATTGTCATGTAAATATGTTAATTATAATTATTACTATTAATTATGATAGTAATTTATTTTACCACCCATAGTAAATAGTTATACGGCATAAAGAATAAACTATTAATAGACAATAGCATACAATAATTAATCTAAATGTTTTGAAAATGCCATTGTGTATACCTACCTACTATAGTATAATAATATACGTAAAAGTTTCAAATCCCACGAAAAATATTTTTGAATTACAACAAAGTAACTAAAACCGTTATTCATCGTTCAAATATTAAAATTGCATTAAAAAATAAAGATTATATTATATTTTTAGATTTTTTGGTTCCGACATAAAATACTTATTAGGAACCTTATCGTGTCTATGTATTTATGATATATTTTTATTAGTACATATAGAACTTATGAAGAAAGCCTTGAATTAAGTTTTCAAACTTATTTACCAAGCAAACATTTTTTTGACGATAAACATATAAAAAAAAACAACAAAAAACTGAAAATATTAAATGTTAATAAATATCTCTAAAAGAATCAAAATATTATGGTAATTGTTTCATATTTATGCATAGTAAATGCTAACATAAACATTTAGTGAGAATTTCAAGTATCTAAGGTTATTAATTTGCTAAAATACTAATTAAATTAATATAGCAATAAAGGCACTATAATTAAACAATAATGCAGTATACCTACATTTATATATTAGCGAATGTATAGTTTGTATTATTACGCTTATATAACTGACAATTCATCATCATAAACAATGTAAAGTTGGCCGTTTTTCATACTCGTTACGAATGATGTAGGTATATAATATTATTATTAATAATGCGATATGCTTTGACTGCTTTCATTCTTTTAACTCCAATCTCCAACTACCTGTATTTTATCTGCTACGGACTGTTTAATTAAAAGTAGGTAGGTTTAAAATTAAGCTGTCCCGTTTTTTTATAATTACGAATACGTTTCCGGATATTTGAATGTGCATTGTTGAGTTTTATTGACAAGCCTAGGAACGAACATTATATACCTACCTACAAAATTTTTCGTTTACAGTAAATGGTTATTTACTTAGATATAAGTATGGTAAAATCAAAACTTTTTGACGATACAGAATAATATACTGAGTACAGACTTCTTCCGATTCTAAGCTTTGTTTATGTTTCATCAAAATTATTTTAACAATAAATTTGTTATCCAATAAAAATGTATATTCCTTTCATTTGGACGAATGATATCAATTTCATTTTTACAGATTAGATAACCTCCAAATCTAATTAACAATAGAAAAAGTATAGGTGTATATAGGTGACAAATGTATAGCTGTAAAGAATATCAATGCTGTGGATGTGCTAAATTTTAATTAAATGATAAATAGAAAATTAATCATCGCATATGAAAATCAAGTCTCTGTGAGTGAGACTAACGATTTATTGGCTATTTCTAAAAATAGTTTATGTTGTATTATATTTATACTATTATGAGTATTTTGAATTCTCTTAAATGGGTAATTTCGTATACAATACTTCATAATACTACATAGCTTGATTCTTCACTAGTGTATACGTTTTATAAGTTACATCATAATACATAGCATACAGTGAATATAAAAGTTTTGAAAATGTCATCGTGTTTGCAGAAAATAACAATAAGTGTAAAATGGGTACAAACAATTGGTTTTGCGAAAAAAATCCCGTTTTTCTCTAATTGTAGGTTATTTGTTTTTCCCAATTGTTTAAAAGTACTGTGCATTTATAATTTTAACCTACCAAAAGGACCAAATAGGTTCATTTTCCAACCAACAGATATAATATTCAGGTTTAAAATCAAAAACATTTTTTTCCTATAAATTGTATACCTACACATTACACATATTATAGAAAAAACACAACACAATTACTTTTATTCAAGGGAGCATTGAACATTAATATATTATTATGGTATAAAATTATTATTTCCGAGGAAAATTCATCTGTGAATCACAATATTAGACATAAAGAAGTCATTAAAATATCAAAAATGATTATAATGTATGTGTCTGAAAATGATGTTTACATTTATACATATACATTCGATTGCTTCCTTAGCACACACCACTCAATTTTTGACACCTCGCAATAACTTCTTAGAACTTTCAACCAAATACGACGATTTAATAAATTATTAGTCATCAAATAACCAACTTTTATTTTATCATGACAAGGCGCATACATATAAACAAACTAAACATAAATTATGTGTTGTATTAATAAATATTATTATGTTAAATTTATTATTATATATTATGTACTTTCAACACATATCCCTTTAATTATGGTATATTCATTATCCAATGTTAACTTATTGTTGAAATAATAATAAAATAAAAAATAGATTACATAAAGTTAAAAAAAAAAAATGACTTCCGGTTCCATTTCCTGTCAAATTAATAATGACGTTTTATGGATACCTGTAGGTTGTAAGTATATACACATGTTCCGTGTGAGTACCGTAATATTTTGAAAGATTTTTAAGTACTATTATTGTTTATTTATTTTTTCAAAATGCATAGTTACCAGTTTAAAACTCCATCCCAACCATAAGCCATTCAAATATAATATTATAGTGTCCTGTCAATCGATTATAATATTGTAAAAAATACGATCTACTTTCACTAATAATATATTATTAATATCGTGAATAGTTTAAAGAACTGGGGAAGTCGCTCTTATGTACATTAGATGTATAAAAGAGTCACTATAACGGACGTGTTACATTTGAATTCAATGATTGTATAAAATCATTGTATAGGAAAAATGGTTCTGAGCGAAGATCAGCCTATAATATTCCTATAATAATATTTTATGATATCATTGTGATTAAAGTAATTTATTTTACTATTAGACATTAGTACCTACTAGGTAGTTTAAATTATTTTTTGGCGAAAAATTTGCATTTGAAAATGTCGTTTTATTGTGTATAAAATATAATAATATACTTGAAACGTTTCAAGTGCCCGCGAATAATGTTTTCAAATAACAGCATTACAGCAATATAACTTAACTCGTTATTCTTCATTTATAAACCTAATTACATCCAAATTCGACCACTGGAGAGGTGGGGTGAAAGACCGAGGAGGTTAGGTAGGGTAAGGACCCACATGCTTTATTGGTGACATTTTACGGATAACCAGGTCCGTGACGACGACCACCGACCATTATGAAATAACAGAGTGTATTATACAGTATAACAGTATAATAGTATAATTTATACTACTATTTCGTTCATATAAAATCTAATATTCATTGTACAATTATGCATTTGGTGTCTGTGTTTTAACTCTACCACAGACACAACACTAATGTTAACCGAAAAACGGCAATCAAAGACTGAAGTCATCGCTGTTCGTATAAATAGGTATGGTAAACTACTGATTTAACCGGATTTTCAGCCGAGAAAATATTAAAAATTAAACCTTAGAATTTTAAAAATATTTACATTTTAAATTATTTATAATATTATACAATTGTCATGATTAAAATTAAATGTTTTAGTGAAAGACTGTAAAATTAAAGATTCTATTTTTAAATATATCTATGCATGAGCGTCGGACACAAAATTGTCAATACATATGGTAATTGGTATAGTAGTATTACACACAAAAAATCACTTAGTTATGAGTGTTATAACCTACGATCGGATTTAATTTGTATCTCGTGATAATTTATATCGTGTAACGTTTTATACATATAGGCTCATTAGTTGTAGTATAAAATCTCATAAGATATTATTATAGTGTAATAACTAGGGACCGGATTTCAATGCAAAGTGAATATTTTTTTGGTTGATCATACACATTGCTTTCTAAGTACATAATTCGTTTCGTGTAACGAGGGTTTGAAAGCTACAAATTTTATTTTGCATTTGTTTACATATTTCGACGTTTTTTAATTTTTAGAGCATTTTTAGCATTATTGGGTCATTTTGTTGGTTTTTAATGCACATTTGTTCAATATAGATATAAAACTTAGCCTATTCAAAATATTATCTAAAGATAAATTATTTTCTTGATATTTAAGAATGTAATATTTCCCCTAAAACGGCCAAAACATAGCATGTCAACATCATAGCAGTCAATATTTCAAATTTTCAGTTTTTTTTAATAAAATAATAAATTAATAATGTAAAAATAATTATTATGTCTCATTTATAAATTACAATTTGTATAAAAAAAATATATGGCATTTTTAAGGTCATTTTTGTGTGTAAAATTTATTTTTTGAGGCCATTTTTAAGGTCATTTTTGTGGTAAAATGCATTTTTTAAGGGCATTTTTGGCTATTTTTTAGAGCATATTTGTACGGTTTTAAGTGCATTTAAATCCGGGCCCTAGTAATAACTTAAGCGACTCTTATAGGCAGCGGAAACTATAAGTCATAATTTAGTGACAATATTATGTGTTAATATGAGGCATTGTAAATTATGAAAATTATAACCATTACTGCATTTTTGGTTTATCATTTCATAATGTAATTTCACGTAATAAAAATAACATCGATAAAAATTAAGTGTTTTTAAGTTTGTAAAACAATTTTATTTATGTCCACAAGAGAAAGATCGAGTGTTGCCCAAGGCGATAGATATAGGGATGGTTCAACGTCGTTGTGTGCTTCGCTGAAAAAAAAAGTCGAAGAAGTAAAACAACAAATACGCTGCAGAACAGTATCTAATACTAGATAACAACATAATAATAAAATATTAAAAGTGGTACGAGGAGGATTATTTTCAGGATGATTTTTATTAAGAGATAACAAACAATTTATTTGATTTGAATAATACCTACGCATAATCACACGACGCTCTAGAGATTACAGGTGGGTAGTTATAAAATATAAAAAATTCTTATCTTATAGCGTATACATAGGCACCTATATGGATGTTTTATTTTTTTATAGCCACTGCAAGTAGATACAAACGTAGCACTAGTATAAAAGGTATTAAACTGTAATAACTACTAATAGAAACATTAGAAACTAATAAACGATACAAATATATGATTTTTATTTTTGATCATAATTCCGTGTTTTCTGTGTACTTAAACATCAGCTCTTAAGATGTAGGCGGGTACTAATGCGTAAGACGTGACGTTCGGATTTCAATCAATTGGATTTATTTCAAAGTGTACGGCCGCTATTAATTCACCTTTAATAAATAAAACAAAATATTTTTTTATAAGCATCACGTTTATAAATCTTCTTTTTCTTTTGACTCATTTTTTTTTGATCTATTTTTTTTTCATTCTTATAAAACCATACAACGTATACTATTATCGTCGCAAAACCACGATGAAACACGAACGTTACCGACTTAACGCGTTTGTATTCCATTGTGTACACTTATACTTGCACAGGACACACACACGCAAATCAGATTTTTGAGAAGTGCTTTCAATAATTATTTTTAAGAGGCATGCGGAAGTATCGTTTTTTGTCTACCTACAACTGTTTTTACGTTAGACAAAAATATTTACTCTCCAAAAACGGTAGTGCCTATATGGTTTTATGCTCCAAACGTACAAGGAGGGAAAGCTGCTATTATAATAAATAGTTTTACACTTTTACAATAATGGTGTGTATATATGTATCATATTTTTTTCACATTTCACGCACAGAAAAAAGTAATGGTAACAAAAATCCATAAACACGTATATAGACTTTGTAAGTTATAAAACAACGTTGTTTAAAAGTTCAATAAATTATTATATTTACATATTACTATGTGTTAATAATATAATATGATATCCATTTATAAGAGTTTTTAAGTCTTGCAAATTATAAGGAAAAGTGTCATAATCGTTATAAAAAATTCATCGAAAATGCGTACGTACATTATAATATTATGTACATAATATCTCTCTTTCGCTCTACGATAATACTATTCGTTGAATCATTATGTAATCAAAACAAACACGAAGCTATGGTAAGTCATAAATATATAATTCAAGACGTTAAGAGGCTTGTAGTAGGTACATTTTTCTATGAAGAGGGTTGGTTATAGTCGCGTTATGGATATCATTTAATAATGGGTCTTAATTTACGTGATCGCAATGAAAATAATAATTTTAACTTACAACTATTTAATACTGTGTAGTTTAAATATCAATTGTTTGAGAATTCAGTTGTAATGTTGGAAAATACGACTATACCTAAGTATACATATCGATAAAATATTATGTTGTTTTGAAACGATGAATACTATTTACGTCATGTACCTATTGGTGTTCAAATAATTTATAGTTTATTTATATTTATGCGTATAATATAAATTACTCGTTGGACATTACAATACGTCTCGGACCAAGTAAAAACAATGCATAAAATCTTTTATGATTACAATTATTCGCATACATTATATGTAGCGTCCCATTCGGCATTTTGTATAATATTGTGTACGAATATTTAATATTTAAATACATTTGTGCATATATTTAGTACTTAATATGTTATGTTCCGTTTTATTTATGCTTTCACGAGAAGGAAATGTAAATTAATGTAAAATGTGAAACTTTTGTCAAATGTGCAAACATTATTTACCAATACCTTTTTTTTTTGCAAATACGTTTAATAATTAACCTAAGCACCAAACCCTATATCTATATTATTTTCTATATTTATTTTTTACACTATATTATTTAAAATTTAAAATGTGGATGTTTACAACTTTACTGATAGGTTTGCATGTAAATTTTGCTTTTAGAAAGTAGGTATGTATCAACGAGCTATAATTGTCTCACGATAAATTTGATACGATTAATTGACGTAAATCTCGGCGGTGATATTATTACAATCAGTGGGTAGGGCAATAATGTACCTAACCAATTAAAATAATGTCATAATAATTATAGGTTGCATTGTTTATTAAATTTAACCGTATCACAGATATACGCAGTACATTGTATATTCCAATGTCTCTATGAAGCCTCATATGATTTTATCCATTTGAATAAATGTAAATTTTAAAAACATAAATGAAATCAGGATGTGCAGCAATACCTTGTATCTTTTATTTTTTCACGACAATTTATCATCACGCTAATTTATCGAAGATAATTTTATAGTCAGTCTAGTAAAGTAGTAACTAGACTCTAGTTCATTAATATTAATCTTAAAAAAAACGGAAGATAATAAAAAAACTTTAATAAAATATACTAATTGTAATACACATTGTATAATAATAAAAGTTATGTTTCAAAATGTAGTAGTTAGTAAAATAAATTATGTTGATTATTGATCTAAGGTGATGAATTTTCATTCTGATTTTTTTTTTTGCATAGAACTATTAGACCATTTAGACCATTATTTATGCCATTATTTTTTTATTACGTTGCTATAGTTCATGAAAACCGTATAAAAACTTTTAAAATTAAACTTAAGTATTAACCACAAAATATTATTTCTTTTACGATAATTTTTCTCACTTTCAATTTATTATAGGTAATATTTATTATAATAATCAGAAACTACAGAGTTTCTACTAACACAAATTAATTTAACTTTCCACAGTACATTTAGTCCACATAATATTTTGACTTTTCCATCTATACTACCATATTGTACTTAACTTTTAAAAACCTTAAAAAATTATAAATATTGAACAGTTTAAGTTTATATTTTAGTTAATTAATCATGGTTGATAATTTTTTAATTTTTTTTTTCTAAACGAACATTATTTAAAAAAAAAAAATAATAAAATGCTTAATGCTCGATGTAGGTATAGAATAAGGCAGATAAGTACACAGTGTTTGTCTACATTTTAACGACACTGAAAAGTTAGTATATATGACATAAAAGTAATAAGATAAACTTTTAGCTCAAGTCTTTACGACCAAAACTGTTTAAGTTATACCCAATAAAACAACAAGACATAATGAACACTTCAGATTTCTCAAGATTTCAGTGTAAAGAGAGATGAGATTATAACTAGTAGTTTTAATTTATATTATTTTTCACAGCATATATTATTTAATTTTGGAATATTTATATAATCTAAAAAACTTGAAACATAGATTTAGGTACATAATAATATAATGGTGTTTATTTTACTGATTTACATTTAACGGAATCAACGCGTACTGTAATAAAGTAATAATATATAACTTTGTAAAAACAGTTTTGTAATATATTTATTAAAGCACTAATTTCCTGCTTGAAAAAATAATATTAACTAAAAATTTGACTCTAATTTATATAATTTAATTTTAATATTGCAATATTTAGTATAGTATAAAGTTGAAACTAAACAATATAATACAAATATAAATATTTTATTTCTGAAGACATAATATGACATATTTTGTCCCAAAATTAATGTATTATTTTTTTAACCATTGTACCCACTTAAACTATCAGGTAAAAATACATTTAAACTTTACAAAGACGTTAAGTAAATCATTAAAGACTTTTAAAAGCTAGCTGCAATGTATAAATTATTAAATTAGTTAATATTCATTAAATATCTTCAAATAAGAAATAACAATATTGTTCAATTTATTGTTTTTATAAATTATTTTAAAAAATTTACTTTTTCTGAAATTGAATTTTAAATTTTATTGACTAAATGTTTACTTTTGTTTGTACATTAATTATTTATATTAAGTTTTTATCCATTTTAATAAAATAATATGAACAATAATAACAGACATAACAAAATTTCGTGTGGGTAAGTACCTAGGTGACCACTTTGATTTACAGTAAGTGTCAAGTATACATCGTCATTGAGTAGGTCATTGTAGTAGATATGTGTTAAATTTAAATTCAATTACAATTTAAAATGCCTATTAAACTTAAGTTAGTCTAAATATTTTGAAAATTTCATTGAGTATAGAAAATGATAATTGATATGTATGACAATGGAGTGATTTAGATTTTAACAATTATTAATACTCCTTAAATTATATTACCTTAAAAAAACGAAAATCATTATATGACGCTTAAATATATAAGTTCATCGAATTTAAACTTCAGACATTCATAAATAATATTTTTGAAATAACATTTTCTTTTTATAATTCTTTTAGGTAAATAAAACTTATATGAAACCTCATATTACATTTTGAAACTTAGGTATGAATAATTTAAAAAAATTTGGCCTAGTGGGTATCCCTCTTCTGTACAGTAGGTATTGTATAAGAAAAACGATTCTGATATTACTAAGTACATTTGATGATATTATTGTGAATAAAGTAATTTATATATAAACTATTTACATAGAACATTGTTTTAAATTTTCAATCCTTAGCTATAATAATTGAATATTTTATAAATTATTAACTATAAAATAATTATTAAATATTAAATTTGATACATTTTGTCAAAATTCGAACTTTAAATGCTTATAATAAAAAAAATTGTGACTATGTATTTTTAATATTTTTCAGCAGGAGTCTTGTATTTAATATTTAAGCTTTATTTACCCAACAAATAAAATTGTATTGACAATTATAGAAAAAATAATTCAAAAAAATTGAAAACTGAAAATGACTGTTTACAACTCAAAACGAGTAGAAATATTTTGAAAAATTCATGGCGTATAGAAAATGAAAATATAAACATTTAAGTTAAATTTCCACGTATCTTCAGTTATTCGTTTTTGAATTACAACAAAATAAGAAAATTGTTACATGAGAAATCTAGTGAATATCCAATATTTTAATAAAATTGAACTTCTGACGCTCATGAAAATGTAATTTGACTTTTCTGTAGAGATTTTTTCTTGGTAAAATTAGACAAACTTAAACTTTATTTACTATTAGATTCTGAGCGAGGAGCCTAGGTTTTACAATGATGTTTGTTATTTTGTTATTTTTTTATTTTTTATATCCTGTAAACAAAATGTCTACCAGAAGGAGTGCTACGATTTATACATATAGTATCTTATATTTTAGCAAATTGGATCTTAGAGAGGTAATTTTTCGATTTTATCAATAGTTATAACGCCACCGGAAAAACATGTGAAACATTACGAAAAAACCGCTAAAAACGGGATTTTAATTGTTAAAGCTTTTTTTGTCTCCGAAGAAACGAATAAAATTTAAAAAAAATTGTAAAACTATAAATGCATCTTATGTTAAATTTTAAAATCTTAGATTTAAGAAGAACATTTTTTATGAATTTTTAACACAACATTTTCGTGATTTTTTCGTATTTTATCGAAATTTGAACTTTAAATGCTTATAAAAAAAACTTTGGATTTTTAAAATTTACTTACGTACTAACGTCTAACACTTTAAAAATATTTAGATTAAAATCAAGCTATTTATATCACAACAAAATAATTTATAATGCATATTATGCAGTACGTCTGTATTAATTTATAAATGAATAACAATGGTGTACAATATAATATGAGATATTTTTGTCAAAAACTAGTTCAACCTACCTACTTACCTACCTACCTACCTACCTATTAATAATACATTAATACAAAAATAAACCATCAACAGTAGTTATAGGTATTAATTAATAATGAATTGCCCTTGGAAATAGAGGCTGACATACAGCGGAAAGCTCATAAATATTTTTCTTACCTATTTTTCGTTGAGTTCGATATTAACATATATATTACAGTACTCTATCTCGATATCACCCATCCAAATGGGTGACTCCCCCGATTTTTTTTCTTTTATGTATAATTAAAAATCAAATATTAAATTGCATCTACATGGTACTAAATTTTGTTTCATATTCAGGCATAGGATGTTTTAATTGCTTACAAATTAAAATAAAATAGATAAAAGCAAATTTTATAAATATAAACTTCTTAATTGAAATATTTCTGTTAGTTTTTAAACTAATATTAAATACATTAAAATGTTTGAATTATATATATGTTATATTCAAATGCATATTTTATATTCAAACTTATAAATGTAGTTATGAAAAAAAAAAATAAACAGGTACATATCGACTAAAAATGTTCGACACGTACGTTGCGTATGACATATAAGTATAAAAAAATATTATTTTTTCACATAAATTGAAATTGAAATTTTAAAATCTGTTGGTTGTCATATATAATACGTCAGATAAAATGCAATAAAAGTCGAATTTTTCATTATTGCTAATAAATCAAACATTAAGTAATAAAACCGAAAGGTGGTCACCAAAATCTAAACTCATTATTTTCCTTCATTGTAGATCTCATATAATTCATGGAATACCCCATCGCATACAATAATTATAAAAATCAGTTTAAAACCATATTTTAAATATGTCACTTATCCCGATAGTCCAATGTAAGTATTATTACTGCTTATAAAAGAGGTTTAAGATTTTTTTATAAAAGATTAAAAAACCATTTATTTTACTCGTGATATTTTTATTGTTGTTTGTTTTTTATGCTTGACTTAGAATGTTCTGTGTACACTGTATGGGTCCAATTTCGTTGTACAAAAAAAAAAATAAAAAAGGTTTCACGTTCTATATTTATTGAGGCTTAACCGATTATTTTGAAAATTGAAATCTATCAGACTTGGTTTTTGTGAAGAAAATTGAAAAATAATAAAATAAAAACATAAAAACATACATTTTTACACTTCTCAGTGTATTGCACATACATATTACGTATGATTAGTAAAGCATATAAAAGTCAGTCAATTAGAATGGTATATTTAAATAATAAAAAAAAATTATTATTATACTTGAATTTTTTTTATAAAAGATGTGTTTTAAACAATATCTTTCCCGTTAAAACTTTAATGGTTTATCAAGCAAATATTTTTTTTTGTCAATAAATTATACTTTGAGTTTATGTTATTCTAATAACGCAATGATAAAATAATGTTCAATTATTGGAGTGATCAAAATTGAACTTATATGAATACAACTTATATTTATACTTTATAACTATATGTAAAAACAAATGTACCTATTTATAAATTGTTTTGTAGTTTTGTTTTAAAATTGATAATTAAAAAAAACATGTTAAACCAACCAACTAACCCCTATGTACTGTAATTCATTCAGATTTAGGACTAGTATAGTAAATGTCAGTTTTTTTCTATATGCATTAAGTGTATACTATACATGTATTTATATATAATATTCGCACTCGTATACTCCATTACAGTCTTAAGTTGAGTTACAAATACATAATATGCAATCATATTTTGAATAAAAAGGTCTACCACTTCACGTTTTATACTCAAAGTTTGTGAATGGAATTTTCCTTTATTGGACTCCATAATGTGAGGAAGTCCCGTGACCGATTTTATATTCAAATACGATATTTTAAAATCAAGAAGTACTTTAGTACCTACCTATATCGTTTAAAAATGAAGTGTTGTAATCAACGATCTGTATGATATACATTTCAACCTTTTACGCAATTACCAAAAAATAAAAATACATATTACGAGTATGTTATAACTTATATGAACTATATAGACCATTTGCCTAACTGGCATTGTTTTTAATTGTTAATTAATTTTCAAAACAATTTTTTAATTGGTGACTTTTGAAAGAAACCATCCTTCTCTAGATTTTTAATACAAAAACTTGATTACATTGTTTATGAACTATATAGTTCGTTACTAGAATTACCATAAAGAAGACATTCAATTTAACTATTTATATAAAGTAAATTGTTAATTATTTTACTAAACACGTTTTAATTATTTTTTTAGTGACAAGTGCAATTATTAATGGGTTGACATGGCTTAAACAAAATGTTATAATAAGTTATTAGTTTGCATGTGATTAGAAATTTTTTACATACGGGTAACCTGATAATATTCTCAAAGTTTTTAGAATAATTACAAACAAATCTTAATGATTTATGTTGTTTGCCGTAGTTAATAAAGTTAACGAACGAACGAGTATAAAACGATTATACTTATATACACTACGGGATTAACTTACTAGGTGTATCCCGTGTTGTTCAGAATATGAGATTAAAAATTATACCTATATCTATATATATAATTAATCGGATTAAACATTTTCAAGTAAACATGATCACAAAGGAACGTGTATTATCATGTTACGTGTTATAGTATGATGTATTCGAGATAAAATAAACAATACAGAATCCACAGTATAGTAAATAGAAACAAAATAAATTTTTTGTTTGTTCTTCTGATGTACCTAATATTTTTAGCATTCAAAAGAGGACCGCCAAAATTCCAAATTGCTTATCGACCGTATCCCTTGAAATATATAAGGTTTTCCAAGTAAAATATTCTTATACGTGTGTTATCGTCTTGTGTAGGTTTTTAGTGTAAAAATTATTTTCAAGTTGAGTAATTTATTTTACATTTTTACAACACTAAACTTCAACACAACTATATAATATTCAAATGTAAATTGTGTTCTTCTGGTAATACAATCTTTATGAACATATTATGTTAGTAGCTCACACACGGTTTTATGAAAAAAAAATATAATAAAACTGTTCTTCATTTTTTAATGTCCTAGTTTATATATTTAAATTGACAATAATAATTTTTAAAAACAATACATGTTTTATAATTTTATAATCTGTCAAATCATCTATAATTTTATAAGTTCCTACAATAGATAGGTACTCATAATAATAATTACTAATTTTAAATTTCATATTTCGCTTCATACATAGGCGCATCATTTTCACTTTTAATTGGTGTTGGTGCATTAACGATTAACATAAATGTAAGTATTATATATTTATACTACTATAAAAGCATAAATTACCGAATTTTTCCAGAATATACCAATCGTTCTTCTCGCACCAACAATATTGAAGTGTCGTACATGTGTATTATAAAAAGTATTTATATTTGCTTTTCTTAATGTATATTATTTGAAAATGTTCATTATTAAAAAAATCTATTATTGTAGTGCCGAATGTGTCTTACTATAATAAGTAATAACCGTTTAGTAAAAACGAAATAAACGAATTATATTTTGTTGCATTCGATACGTATAATACTAATAATCATATCATTTTTTTCTCCCAGAAAATATTGTAATTATTTTTGACAATATCTACATATCATATCTCAATATAACGGATGATACCCAAGTGGTACTATCCAAGGACACCTATCCACGTATAGTTGAGAAGAAAAACAAAACAACTATACTTTACAGCATTATGAGATTATATTGCGCGCATTGGAGTGCAAATAAACTTGGTAGGTTATAATAATATACATGGCTCTATATAGTTCAACACAATGTGATTGCAAATTTGGATATAAAGCCCGGGTTGTATCTTTTAACAGTAAACACTCATTATATCCAAAATTATTAACGTTTTTAATGTAAAATACTTTTCTTACATAATTTGATGTAACTAATAATCAACATTTTTGATAAAAAATTAGATGTTCACTAGCTATATTTTGTTGTTTCCATTGTTTATTTTTTACTTTTTTGGATGACAGAGTGCATTTTTATTTCATATTCCTTGGCAGAATACTTTTCTGAGAATTTCAATACATATAAAAAGAATTTCTAACGAGTAGTTTAATCAGTTTTGAGTGTAGTACTGGTCACCGGCGTATTAATATATATTATATATATATATTTATTTTTATGTAGAACATTCATATTTTTTTGACAGTATAGGTACTCGTAAACTTATAATTATAAAAAAATCATTGAGTTCAAGGTATAAAAATAAAATTAAAATGGGTATCAAATTTCAATTACTTTATAAAATTAATATTCTCAAGAATAATTAGTTTAGACTAATTAATTTAGCATTAAAATCTTTAAGTACATACAACTTATAGATTTTTGATCAGAGTTGTTCTAAGTCAAATGCATTAAAATATGCATTTTCGTGTAAGCCCGAGCTTTAGTTTTAAGTATTTAAAGTAGGTAATATATAATCGGAGTGGAGTGGAACAAGGCTACCACTGTGTACATTTTGGTCCACCATTCAATTAATCAGGCATCGTATACAACAACATGAAAATGGTTGCATGAAATATATTATTATAAGTTAAGATAAATTTAATTTTAATGTCGATAATGTCGAGGTGTACTCATATAGTAAGTTTGAGTAGTATCAAAAAACGACCAGTTGGTTTCCACTCACCCACTTGTCCGAATTGGTTGGTAAATGAACGTGCGAGAGTGACATTATACTATGCGAACGACCTATACAAAATAAATGTATTTCGTAAACAGTTGGCTACCTACAATGTCAATCGGCCGGCGCCAACGCAAAAAAAGAATATGTACATTTAACAACACATTATAATATTTTTTATTATTATTTATTAAAAAAGGCAATTACTATTTAAATGCTATGCAACATGTATAAGATCTCTTTAAAAAATGTATATACAATCGAGTCTCGATAACTCGAATGCCAAGGGAGATAAAAATTAATTCGACTTATGTATTTTTCGAGTTACATAACTCGAATTAATTGAAATAATTTCCTAGGGACAAAAAAAAAATTCGAGTTGTCGAGGTTTTCGAGTTATCGAGACACGACTGTATATATTTACCTACCTGCACTCACCCAATGAATATCATTATAAGATGATTGCACAATGACGTTCAGTGCTTAACGTTTTTCCCAAACAAATTGTCGGCTATACATTAAATACTATGTGTATAATACGTAGGCATATAGGTTTAAAATTTAAATCAAAATAAGCATAAGTATAAATTATAATATTATGCTCTTGAAATATTTCAAAACTTTTCAAATTATCTAGATAGAACGGATAGAACGTAAATACCCATATGTCCCATATATATATATATATATATTATTGCGATCGGAAATGTTAACTGCAGTAGGTACCTGGTACCTACTACATACAGTCTACATTTACGTATGGAATAGTAATTTGTATTATTATATAATATTATTATACTATTATGGCTTTACAGATGAGTTCACTTTAGTTTTACGGATGAGTTCGGTAGGTCTACACATTATTTTCTTTTGAAATAAACAAAATATAAAATGTAAGTAAAGTTTTTTTTTGATCGTAACGTGGTTTAAGTAATATCAATATATTTTTAAGGTCAAATTCCATCGAAATCCAGTTTGATTTGACGTGCATGTACTGAAAAAGATTTTACATAGGTAACCAAAATAAAAAATAAATATGGAATGCAAATACATCGAAAGAGAAAGAATTTCTAAATTGTTTGTATTCGAATTAAATATAAAGGAAAATATTGTGTTTATTTATTAACGGTTTCGTTATTAAACTATTTCCGTTTGAATTAATTCAAAATGAAGAACATAAATAATGTATTGCTAAAGATAATAGTTTTTGAACTTGACGGTATCGTGCCATATTATGGAAGTCTAAAAAACTGAATTTACGAGAAAAAAATTCAAATAGAACTTACTTTTGTATTTTATTTTGAATACATAACGTTTATAAAATATTTTATCAATTATAATAATAAATAAGAAAAATTATTTTAGAAGTTTATACTAATATTATACTATGTAATAAATTATTATTAGAAGTAATAACGTGACAATAATTTAATATTCACAGACTAACTCTTGTTCAACAGGTGAAAACTATATGAAAAACAAAAACATTCCGTATCTTGTACGTGTCTATATGTTTGTTGAATGAAATATTTATTTCGTGCAAAACAGATTTCACAGAATACAATGAGTAGTCACCAAATCCTTTAAAAGCACTAACACTTTTGTGGTCCACCATGCAATGCAAATCTAAAATGTCAACAATAAAGAAAGTAAATTCAGCTATTTTTTTACATTCACACGACTTGTTTGCATGTCTTATACAGAAATGTCGTTATGTGAATTCAAATTTAAATTCAGTTTGTATTGTTACATTCGAAACTTCCATCAGAATACTCATTGTCAAAATGTATGTCATTTGGATAATTTCTTACACGATTCAGTCTTAATTGTTCAATTTATTAGGTATTTAATATTCATATTTCTAACATCCTATTTATTATACGGTTAATTCAGCTTTTACAAATCATTTGCTTCATATCCTGAATATAAATTGGTATTGGGCATATACAAAACAAAACTTTAAGCATTTAAGTTATTTTTATTTTTTCCCAAACTAAACTATATTATTTAACTTGTTTCTTAAACTTAGAGTATTATTAAATAAACTTATTTATGTATTATATATTAACGATCACTACAATGACGTAAAGGCGTATTATATTATCAGCCGAATTCATAGAAAGTACTTAGTAAATTCTAAGAAAAAACTTGTGTAGGAAAATTCGTAGATAATCTTTGAAGAAAGTATTCAGAGAAAAAAAAAGATAATTCTCTGCTAAAATTTTTGTCTAGATTTTTCTAAGTCGTCACAAAAACTTTAGTTAAGAATATACTAATCACTTGGAAAAGAAAACGCCAATGGCATTGTTATCAACATATTTGTTGTTGTTATCACCTAAAATGTTATTTCAGTTATTTGACATTTTGACAATAAATTGACATTATTATTAATATTATTAATTATTATTATTACCTAACTATTAGTTCCTATATTCTTTAATCTTTATAATTTTAACTAAAACATGGATAAAAGTATTTCTGAAAAAGACGTGTCAAAGTCAAAAATTTGTCTAACCTGATAACATCCTGAAGCGTAAAATCTTAGTGCAGTCAAAAGTTTCATAATGGGACTTATAGGTAGTCCTCTTAAATCGATTACTGGTTTTATATTTTTTAACACTATTGGCAATAAAATGTCTAAAACAATGCATTTAGGAAATCGAAACCTTTCAAAAAACTGCGTGTGTCGTTAAAGAATTCAATGGGATTTTGCATGTCTCTAATATACCTTTTTGGTATTTTTTGCACAGTATAAAAATTGTTAATATAAAAATTATCAAAATAAAAGTCATCATTGTACATATCCATATTGAACATGTATATCAGTTATTAGTTAACTATTAATTATTATTTATTAATTATTAAATAATTATTAGATTTTTGAAGTTCAAATGCGAAAAATTTGATATATTATAAGCATCAAGGTAGCTATCAACTGACCTAAGAATTTTCTTAGAATTTTCCTAGTTTCAAATTAATTATGCTATTAGAAAATTCTATGAATACCCAATAAAAATCTAGAATTTTAGATTTTCTTCTTTCTTAGAATTTTCTTAGAAAATATGTCTATGAATAGGAATCTAATTTTATATCTTAGATTTATCTAAGAATATTCTAAGTATCATCTATGAATCCGGCTGTATGATTATAATATATCAATAGACAATGGTAAGATCATTGAAAGTTACTAGTCAAGTGAATAATAAAGTACTAAAGTCGCATATAGTTATAATATGGCTAATTAATTATGTATTTCAGATTGTAATATTATAATTTATGAGGGAATAATAATCATTATAATATCGTTGAGTTATTTCATTAAAAGCAATATAAAATATTGTTAAATATTGTTAAATGAATACCTACGTAGGTATATGAAAACATCCACTATAGTACAGTGGTATGTTACAAATTTTACACCACCAATCATCATAAGACCCCATGAAGACTTCAAAAATATATCGAATACATTTAATAAGCATGTATTAAAATATATTGTTATATGATGCACAGTCCTACTAGTGGGCTACTACATGAATTTATTATAATACAAGTTTGAATATAGTCGCCTATTGATCCTACAATCATATACCTGAAACGTAGGTTTCACTACTAACCTACCTATTTACCTATATCTAATACATAACATAATAATATACACCCCAAACAGGTATAAATTGTTAAATATTTATTAATTTTTAGTCATCAATTGAGTTTTTATAGTGCTATAATTTAAGGCAGAGATGTGCAACTGATGGCGGCCCGTGAGCCGTATTCCGCCCTCGTACCTTTTTTCTCTGACCCGAGATTTAAATTTCTCAACATTTAAAATAAAAATTAATTTACAACTTAAAGGTAAAATACAAACTATTTCTCAAAATAATGGGTTTTCAGATTGATTCAGGAAAAAAATGTTAGTTTTTAAAAATGTAATTGTTGAAAAGTTGTGAAGTTTTAAAAATATAATTTGATAACGAGTTTACTTTTGAACATTGCATTACCCACTTTAACGAATTATTCGTAGAATTCAAAAGGAAATTTTAGGAAATTGAACTAATGCGTCCTCAAATAAATTTGTTTTATAATGCTAATAATCCTATGACAGCTGAATTATGTGAATTTCAAACGGATCAATTTTTGTTTACAGCAGAGATTTATGTCTGGTTTTGGAAAACATAGCCTGTTGAAAAATATCTACTTATATGAGATTTTGGATCTATATTTGAGACAACTCACGTTTGTAAATATTAGTTTTCTAATATAAAGCATAACAAATTAAAAGAAAAAAATTGATTTACAGAATACAGATGAAACATTATATCATATAGTTCGTGTTTCCATTTCAGAAACACTTTTCCTCAAAACACACATTAAACAAACTGTAAGAATTATATAAAACGAATTCTAATTATTAGTAATTATTCTTAATGAACTCTTTTTTTTGTGTTTTGGTCCGTCAGATTTTAAAGACATAAAAATTAGTCCACTAGTAACTTTGAGTTGTCTATCCCTGATTTAAAAGAGATAGAATAAGTGTTAAGGATGATAACTACTAGCTAAAGAATGTATAAATTTAAATTAAGATAATATTGCTTTCGACACTTAATAATGGAACAAAATGTTTACATACCTATTAAAACTACTTCTATGTACCTACATACCAAAATATAATAGATTTATCGTCTACAAAACATTGAAAAGTTATATATTGTCCAAAAATATTACAGCATTGAGTTTTTACCTTTAAATACAATTTAGAAACTCGTTACATTTTAAATCCAGCACAGAGCAGAGAAAAAAATATTTATTTACAACGGTTTTTTTTTTTTTAGTGAACACGTTTTTTGATAGAAAAGAGTGCATCAAAAGTTTCATAATGCCCCTATATTCGTTGAAGACTGGACTGCACAGATGTTACTTTATATAGGTTATTTTTTAAATTCCCAGTATAGTTATCGATAAGATATTTAAAAACTAAAAAAAGATAGTGAAATTTAGAAGAAACTCGTTTTGGAACAAATTCTTCATATAGTTTAGAAAGTATATAGTAGGTACCTATAGAAAATAATAATTTTTAGACTTTTTTAAAATTTAAAATTTTAGTGTGCTGATAATCTTAGTAAAAAGCTTAAAAAGCTTAATATCAATAATCATTAGTGTTTAAATTTATAATAATAATGAAAATAATACACAAACTTATGCAATGTGAAACTTATAATATTTTATATACTAGTATCTAAGCATGATATGTAAGAGGGTGGTATTCCAGGTCAAACTGTCTCAACATTTTTTTAGTATTTATTAAAAAAATATATAAAATTATGCACAGCCTTGACCTTAAGTAGTATATAGTCTCACAGTACCAACTGGCTGCTTCAATAAGTTGTTATTACTTTACAATTCATTAGTATTTAATACTAAAATAAATATAAATAAATCAACATAATCGCTTTACTTGTACAGGTAAAAAAAGATAGAAATAAATAAATAAATAATAATAATAAATACTTTTAAACCGGAATATCGCCTTATCTTTTAATATTGTACTGCGTATTTCTGAAAAACTACAACTATCAATGCATAAACAAAATTATATAGTACAAAAAGCACGTACCTAATAAAAATAAAAACATCTTCATAAAAGCAAAATAACATTCACTACATAACTTAACCACAGTATAATAGACTTTAGATTGTTTAGAATAACTTTTATATTTCGAAACACCTCTTTCAGAATAATTTTAAATAACGATGTTTATTCCTTAAGATTAAGTTTACCAACTTTATTGATTGTAAGTATTTACTAACCAAAACTACATTGGATAAAAAATTAGCATTGTGAGGAATAAATAAATAAATTTAACACGAATACAAATGGTAAGCGGATACTTAACCACTTAAGTAGGCATTTCTTAACATTGATTAGAAAAATCATAATTGATTAATTCATAAAATTTAACTCTAATAAAAAATGTATATTTAAAAATCCAATAGTCATTAATATACGTCTACAAAACTGATGACACAATATATCCTAGGTATATAAAAATTACATTTTTTATTTGTATGCAATCATCAAACTTGCAATAATATTGTAGGTTTAAAAATACTACCTACTTATTGTTAGAAGTCAAAAAAAATTATATATATATAGCACATCAAAGTTCAAGGTATACACTTTAAAGGTACCTAACTTAAATAAACAGTTAATTTATAGCTTCAAATATTTCTCAGGCATTATTTCTTAGCTAAGCGTTTCTGAGAGTTATTTTCTATTTGTTTCACGTTTACTAGTTGGCGGTTCTCCAAACAAAACTTTAATATTTTGTTTGTGACGTACTATAAGAGTAATTAATAATGACGAAAAACAGTGTATCAGCATAACACTTATTAGGTAAAAAATAACTGTCTCTCTTTTTCGCCTAAATATACTTCTTACCACTTGTTTAATGATTTCAACTCATATAGAACCATTAATTACGCAGAGCTTATCGTTGTGCGCTACGATAGTAGTGTAGGTAGTTACTTCTCATTATATAAATTAATATTATGTAAAGTGTTTAATATGTTGTATAATGTTATCAACATTTTCAAAATTACTTTCTTTGAATATTAAAGAACAAATTATTGCACTAGGCACAGTATATTATTTTATCTTCATTTACAAAAGTTAGAAGTAATCATTGGTTCAAAAATATAAAGATCTGACTATACGACTATACAGTAGTCAGTAACTATGATAAACTTACCGGAAAGATAATACAATTTTATGTTATATTTGACTCACTAGATTTAGTGATGTAAACTATTTTCATCAACAATATTTATCATCAGATGTCGATCTTATGATTATCGATGTACCATATATTCGACTTGCAATTCAATTAATATTTTTATAATATCATTGAACTTGATTTCATACTTATAGGTATTGTAGATATTCAAGGAAACTTGTAGTAAATTTCCACTAATGAACGGGTTTCTGAACAGAGCATTAAATAATGTATTGACCTTACAATGATGTTTTTTTTTTAAATTTCTTCAGCTGGAGACCCTTTTTCTAATAGAAAAAATTAATAAGACATCAAATTTAATAGATGTTTTTTGTATAAAATTCGATCTATTTGGTACTTTTCTTTTAGGAGGTAAAATTTGAAATTTATCAGTACCTAAATGTTAAAATAAACATGAAAAACTAAAAAAAAGTATGAACATTTGTTTGAATGTTAATATTATTATTAAAATAATTGTTTGGTGACCATGGTTACCAAAAAACAGACCATATTTTTCAAAATCTTTTTTCATCGCCTACAGTATGATTTATCATTGCATTCAAATTTAACACACCCATTACAGAACATACATAATGAGTAATGACGAAGTACTCGACTCCTACTGTACGGAGCGGTTACCTACTTCCCCCTTTTTTATTTATATATAAACTAAAATTTATTAATTAATTCACTAAAAGGTATATTTTATTTTTAATTAATTATTAAAACAAAATTTCAAAAGTTATTCGTAACTAACAATTCATTTAATTATATTCTCAATGTTTTTAACTAGGTAGGTACACAAAATATAATATGAAAACTTTTTGGAAACTTCAAATCTCCTGACAAAATAATTTTATAATTCGTATTTATTTGTATTATTTGGTTGTATAGAACTCTGAGAAACAAATAATAATACTGGAAAATAGTATAATATATTATATTGCTGTACCTATACTGTTATAATTATGACAAGTATTTTATTACTATGTTTGAGCCAATTATGATAAATAAATAAATAATAGGTTAGGTATAGCCGTATATGTAATCAAAATCAGTTGTTTTTATAAAAATAATTTTCAATTGGAAAATAATGCATTCTGTTAAATTATATAAAAGTAACCCACAGAAGTTAGCTATTAAGCGTGTAGGTAGTAAAAATTAGGAAAAGTTTACATAAATTATTTTCATTACACGGAACTTGATTGTGAACAATATGTATTAAAATAATAGAATTTATAAAAATTATTGAATACCTTATTATTTTTTATTACCTACTTTTTTTTATTAGAAATTATTTCAAAAATCTTTTGTATTTTGATTTGTAGACTGCATCCTGTAACGAATATGAATATTTATTTATTTTAGACCGTAAATTAGTTGACAACCTAATAATCACTGAGGAAAATTACATGCAACGCATGTGTGTAAACAAATCATTAGTAAATACATTTATTGGTGGAGATTCCAAACAGGTAAATCAATTTATATAATTTTGTGATTTAAAAGTTAGGTAGAATAGATATTATAAATTATATAGAATTTAGATTGAACTTGCTCAAGTGGTAGCTTTATTTTCATAAACAATTTACTATTTTCAGACTAATATTTGTTAAGTTACATTTTGAACCAGATTCTGTGTTCTCTCTTAAAGATCGATGAGCTAAAATAATTTAACAATAGTCATATTGGCTATAATGTATACTCACGCATACTATCAAGTTCATCGATTATATAAAATGAGCGTAATATATGAGTACAAAAATAGATAAATACCTATTATATTAAAATCATGATTTGATTGATCGAAAAACCTAATGTTGCACAATTTAAAAACCCATTGTTCTTCGGGTCTCAACTATTATGGCATCGAAAACAATTTAATATTTTGATATGATAACAATTTTACTGTCATAAATGTACAAACTATAATTAAAATTTTTAATGTTCTTAAAGCAAAAATGTATTATTGTAAACACAAATAACCAATTATAGGATAGAGGAAAAATATTATTCATCGGTATCTTTAGATAATATGTGTACGCATAATCAGTTTTATACAAAGTGTTGTCATAATATTATTATGTTTAGTCCGACGCGTAAAATCAACCGGGAATATGGTAGGTATAATATTATATGACACGGCTGCTGCCAACCACTGTTACCGCTACAACACACCTACGCCGACCCTTGCCAACCACCGTGTTCCCCATACTGACGTCCAACCCCACCCCCACCCACAAATCCGATACAATTTATTGCACAAAACGTTAATAATAGCTTTGTGATGAATCCTGATTTTTAACGACGAACGAAATTTTTTTTTTTTTATTGAACGAATTACTTAGTAAATTGTAATTATAATTATATTAATTAAATACTACTCAAATTTTATACTGAATTACATAAAAAAAATATTATGTTGATAAAAGTATGACGTAATATACGAATCAATTTAATTTGCGCCTTAATAAAATTCTGTATTATTTTTTAATAGTTTATTCATCAAATGCATCAAAAACCCCTAAAGTTATGTACAGTTTTGTTTGAAAATTGAACAGTTCGTAAGCGTCACTACAAACTTACTCTATAGTAATATATTATGTATAATAATAACAATAGTAATAAAAACAATAGTTTACCTATGTAATTTGATGAGTATACGTCATGTTGAAAATGCCTAAAACTCGATTAGTTATTAATTATTATCAAGTGTCACTATTGTATTGTTCTATGGCCAATGGAAATACATACATAAAAGTACTAACTACGTTGGCATGGATCAGCTTTTAAGTTTATTGAAATCACCAACCACCTTAAAAATAAAACATGTTTTTTATAATAAATTATGAGTATTAATTTTTTGTTCAAAATAGGAAAAGATAAAAAATTTAAAAAAAATTATTTACTACTTATTACTTATTAAACATTATAAAGTCAACTCGTACTGAAATATTTTATTTATTTAAAAAACCCAATAGTCTAATTAAAAAAATAAGCAAGAGATAAAACAAAGTACGGAGTCAGATCTAGATTAAAAAACCAGCGAGAGCAATCGCTGTGGTATTACTGTACGAGAATAAATGATAAGGATTCAATATGTATTAGTATGCTAACAATAATAGCTGCTGTTACATTTCGAAACCGTTATAAAAACAGAAAGAAATAATAATTGAGCTATACTAATTTTCCATCACGTTGCTTGGTACAATATTATACTGGCTGCTGACACTTGTCGGTAACACAATATAAAAGGGTCTCGTTCAATAATTTATTTTATTTTATGATGAGAATAAATGCTGACGATCACCCCAAATGCCACACCCGCATTGAATTTACTGCCGACAAATTATACCCGTGTTTCGTAGATTCTAAGAACGAATGACACATTTTTAGAAACCGTACAATTGTAAGACATTTTTTTGTTAAAGAATCCGCCAAAAACTGACAATGTGAATTGGTGATCATCAAGCAATAATAATATTACACAATGTATCGGACAGTCCTGCAGCGCAGTATCTATTATATCGTAAAATACGTGTACAAAGGATTGGTCACAATTATGTCGAGTGTTTAGTACGTTTACCGGGTACCTGTACGATCGCCCTCACAATAATAATATTATTATTATACCTGATCAAAATAACGAAATTCGACCACAGTGTTTAGTCAAAATATACGTAATAATATATCATGCAACTCTGTAAAATGTATTCGTACAATTTTTACCGAGCTTTATAATAAGTGAATTCTTGTAGTACATAAATATGATTTTAGCCCGTTAAAATCTTTCACCAAAAATTAAATTTTAACGAAAATTCCCGCGTTATTGACGTTATTTTTGCATAATATATATATTATATAAATGTGTGTTTGAGATTAACTCAGTGGACGGCAACATACATTTTGTCCATTTACCATTTTATATTAGAGAATTGTTTAATAAACTATCTGCATTGTAATAATAATATACTCTAGGGTTGCCATATTTTATTTTACTTAAATCTGGGCAAATATTTTTTATGGGAAAAGTTGTACTACTCTTCTATTGACAACTTCCAGTTTTAACACATTATATTTTGTTCGTAGCTATAGAATAATACACACAATGGTCAGCACTTAACGACATATACGTTTGTACAACAAAAAATAACTCAATATTACAAATCAAAATGAGTAACTGACAAAATCATAAAATTATTAGTATGACGAATCTAATTTGTTCTAATGAAATTGTAAAATTACACATAGCTATTTTACAACAATAAAACGTACAATAAGAACATACCTAAATACCTAATTGTAAACTAAATAAATATGACGCATCTAATCCATTTAAGATTAAACTTTCCTTTCGAGCAAAATAAAAATCATCAAATTTTAACGGGAGTAGACAATTTGTTAAAAACAAAATATTTTATAGGTTTCTATTACTGTATAATCTTACATCGTTCTCTATAAATGCTTTTTCGTCGTACTACCTATATAAATTTATAAATAGGTACCATACATAGATTTGGCTCATCTGAATAAATTCACCCTATAGCTATTCGAAAGAGCATTATAATTTATTATATTATATGTATAAACATATTAATACAAAAAAATATATAACATTATAATGTATTAGTAAATTACTATGTTGAATAGTATAATATTATTGTGTACAAAAATATCAAATATCAAACTTTTGTGGAATAAAAATTTAAAAAATTTCTCTATGAAATTATATCGACAATTGGCATACATATGAAATTAAATAGGTTTTTACGTACCTATGTAAGTTACTTACACATGAAGGTAAATTAATTTGACTATAAAGTACCTGTAGACAATCGTGGGACCGTTAAAGTACGAACTGCGAGTTTGGACCACGATAACACAAAACATGTAGTTAGCAATATATGTAACAGTTATTAGTTTGTATAATACAACCATAGACCTTATAAATATGGATAGGACGTTCATAATTGAGGTAGATAATGTGTTTGTGCGGTCCTGAACTGATAATAAATTTAGCCTGCTTGTTTTCATTTTTGTACGACACGATTATATAGTATACATAGTACCTATATAATATACCAATATATAATACCTATATATTGATAGTCAAAACTCGATATAAGTATACTTCTTAGGCCTCAATTCGCATAGTTTCATCCATCAATGATCAGACGTCATGTCCTATCCATGTCTGTAAGATCTATGAAATATAAATAAAACAGACTATAATATAGTAGCTGTACAGGTTTGCGGTAACCTGGACGGTAGGTATGGCGGTAAGAAAAGATCTCGCGGCGGTAAACGGAGACCACGTCCGCAGTATATAACCTGTAGAAACGCAACGAGGGGGAAGACGCGTATTTTTTTACATTTTTAAGGAGGAAATTTTTCGTCCACGATTTGCGGTAATGACGACAGCGACAGTCGGTGAGCGGCGCCCGCAAACCGAACAGTGTACAGTCCGCGCAATAAGCGATGAACGATGTGTTTTCGATAAATTTGTCGTTTTCGTGTAACCGGCGATGGGTTCAAGTGAAGAATATTTTCGCGACGTCGTTGGCTGTGGCATAAAGAGAAAACCTCAGATCGTGATACGGCCGATCGGACGGCACGAATTTTTTCAGTATTTTCCGGACCACATTTCCTGGTCCAACCAAAACGACGCCAATAAGTCATGAGACGGACTAATTTTTTTTCCTCGTCCCGAGTCGAGATTAATCACGGTCTATCACTCAATAAGCGAGTACATTCAGCGGTACGTAATTTGGCATAAAATTGTAAAATTTTGATTGCCTATCATAGTTTATTGTTTCACACAAATTTGTATAAAATCGTATAAAAGTAAAATAATTAATAGGACGACCACACATATTCATATTTTTTTCACGGGAACGTGGTAAACCAATTCGTGCGAGAATAAACCCAGAAAACAGACAGTAAAATTTAAGCTATAAAATTGTAATGTATTAAAATTCGTTATTTTGGTTTTTCAAACAGGAATACATTTTTACACAGTTTCACAAAATTCCTCGTTATATAGTGATCATTTCGTTTATCGAAATCCGTGATCTTCTTGGGCGAAGCTGGATTTTCTCTATTATTTCGTAACAACTAACAATGGCACTGACGTGGGACTAAACAGATTTATATGTGACTTTGAGAGTTAGTACCTATATTTTTTAATTTAATAAAAATATGATTCATGTTACAAATCGGGCGGCGCGGTCTCAATAAAAAAAAAGGTTCTTGTTCCCAAATAAAAATTATCAGTGTCCGAAACTCAAACACTCCGAGACATATAAGATGCGAACACCGTGCAGCATCATAGGTGCCACCTGACTTTGGTTGGCACACGGCTCTTGATACTCTCCGTGCCCATCTGTGCTATACACCGTGTAGGGCATACCATTGAATCGCTACAGTGGTCTGATACAGAGAAACCGAACTCTGCGTGTCTGCCGGACGTCTCTTTCTCTTTTTTACAGCACCGACCGCCGTAACTTCGCACTCACAACAGAAAATAATATCACGTTCAGCGTTTGAAAAAAACTCTGCGAATCAACTGCCGAGACCGAGTTTTCTCAGTTTTCGCGTGTCGGTCAAACGGGGAAAAATCACGGTGGCTCTTCTTCGAGTACACGAAAACAGTATTTTTGTCTGCGGACATTTTGCGTATACGGTCTATTACCCACATAACCCACTTATATTATTATTATTATTATTATTATTGTGTCGTATGAATCGCGCGATGATGATGTCGACGGCGTTACCGCGAGACGGTGGCGCGCGCGCCATTGGCCGACCGCCGGGCGGCGCGCGTGGCCGTTAAAAAGTGGCGGGCGAACGCGGCGTGCACGTCTCGCGAGGCTTCCGACACGGAACGCGTCGGCAGTAGACTTGTACGCGGAGGCAGCGACGACGACGACGACGACAAAATTATTATTGCAGCGTGCTCCTTCGGATCCGATTGTAGTGGTTTTTATTTTTCGCCTGAGATTTTTTTCCTTTTTTGGTCTCCGCACGATCAGCGCCGGCTGGACTGTATAATATAATAATATAATATTATCATAGAAACACTGTCCGAAGCCATCGTCGTCGCGACGATTTTACAACGCGAGACGGCGTCGACGACGAAATCGTTACCGTCGTGATATATATATATGACAATAATAATATAATATCATATCAATTGCTGCCGAAAGTGTGCGAAATCGCGATTTTCTCGTTTCGACGAGAAGCTCGCGTAGCATAACAGACGTACGCGTCGTCGTCGGCCACGGCCAGGAGACGCGCACGGAGTAGCCCGTCGTCGCCGTCCCGAGAGTTCATCGTCATCGTATTGTCATAAGTAAGTATACTCAATCAATACACAAAAATATTAATAACAGTCATTATGGGATTATATTATTATTGTATCGACATAAGTCGTCTCTGAAGCTCGGAAGTCCTCCGCGCAATTATTATTACAGTAGACGTATACTCATAAATCGTTTGTTATATTAATCAACATATTACAACTATATAAGAGCGAAATATATTTTATGATCAGCACTGCCGTAGGGTAGCAGTAAATAGGCGTATCTGCCATTTTTGTCTAAACTTTAAATATGCTTTTTAATGATATTATAATATGATACTGTACGATGTACGCTTTAGAGACCATAAATACATTACGTGATGCGGCTAATGGAATCACTATTATACATAACACTTTAAATGCATATAAAAATTATATTACATCATTATTTAATAGTATTTATATGCCAACGATAAAGTTTTTTTTTTTTAAACATGAAAAAATATCGTCATGATAGAAATTAATATAAGAACTAGTTTAAATTTTGCAAAAGTTATTGTCATAATATTTCCTTCCTAAAATATATAAAAAATATTGTTTACGAAGCTAAAACACAGTTTGGGGTGATGGATAATTTAATTTAAAAATAATCACCGCGGATTAATACCAAATACGTATAGGTAGTAAGCATAGGAAGTGTTATTAAACTGTCAATGCGTACATTATATTATTATACAAACAATTTTAATAAAAATAATTGTTTCTGTGTTGAAATATGTTTTTAAATAAATGACAAACAATTTCAAAAAATAAATAAATAATAAAATTATATTATACGTAGGTAAGTATATATAATGGTATACCTACATTATAATGTTTCCAAAAATTATGGATATTATTTTATAGTTCAACTTTTTGAGTACTGAGGTTAGAATTTTTATTAATTAATCGCAATAAAAACCATGAAACTGCTTGATTTCTTGAGTTATCTTAATTGTTATTATTAATATTATAGGTGACACAACGATTGATAAAACGTTTGACATAAAATGAAAATAACTTTAATCGAAATAACATACTTGAATTTTTACTATTACCAATTTTACCATTTTACATTAGGCACTTTCTGTAAAAAAACCAACACCTATTTGTTTAACGAATAAAACACTAATAGATCAACAATATTGTATTCATCCACTAATGGTATGCATTGTATCACAATAATATAATTAAATATCAATTTAAATTAGTTTCATAGAACATCACAATGAGTTCTAAAACATAAAACGTTTATCAAAAAAAACAATCACGTTTAATATAGAACAAAATAGTTAAACATAATTCAATTACTCATGGTTGGGATTTTTAAGAAGGAATTCGGACATCTCGCCCCCTCATCGCGTTGTTCACCACGGTATTTTCACTGTACTGGACCATATATTTTTATACGGCGTTACGGTTAATGTTTGGTTTTTTCATTTTATTTAGGGTGTTTTTTCATAACGAGTTGACAGTTATTTTCGATTTAAATTTTAAACTATCTGATCGAACGAAGCGAGCTAGGGATATAATCGATTGTATTATAGTAACTATCTAATGTAAGTGTGCTGTGTATAAGACTAAAATAAAAAAAAACCATTACATACAAATTGTGTTATGTAGCTTATTGGTGCCTGGGTAGTTAAATCAATTAGTATTTTTACTAAAATGTCAACTAGTTTTAAAATTAAAAATGTATGGAATATAACTAAGTGTTTGTCCAGTAATTTGATTACAGGTATATTTTAATTTAATTTATTGTACATTAATCTACCTAACGGAACCGCTCTATGAATATGACATATAGTGATATCACTATATGTATGTAAGACAAATACATCGAAAACAAGTGAAGCATCTTTTAAAGAACATAATATTGGATTTTTAAATCTATCAATAATATTGAAACAATTTTATAGGAAAATAAAAAATTTCATTGATGATCAATAACTACTAAAATTAAATTACCCATTCATTTTCATTTTTTTGTTATTTCACAAGATGATTGTAAATACAATACTGACAATTAACTAAAATATAAAAGTTCGAAAATATATTGAGGACACCTATATATGTAACTAAAATATTATAGTTTATAAATATTAAATATTATGTTATACTTGAAATGGCTACACTAAAACAAAATAATTTTAAAAAAAGGTGGGGCAACAAAGATACAAATGTTATACAGTTTATGTGAAATTTAAAAGATGTTATTCGTAATGTAAATTAAAACTATATTGTATATTATAATTGAGATATAATTTAATTTTTATCTATGTTAGCAGTGCTTTATTTGGTATGCTTATTAATTATACTGCCAAAGTTTACTAAACTTAAATTGCAGAATATCACAATATTATTACCAAGGCTTAACAACTATAACCAATGTAGTAGTAGGAGCTTAAAGATTCTGTCAGACCAATCTCGAAGTAATTCAAAGCGGTCATCTTTATAAAAAGTATATATACATAGATATTTAATTAAATACTCAGTAGACATCACATTAATTTACATTGTGATACAAGCGAGAAAAATTGGTTTGACGATATTAAAACTTTGTTTTTTTTATTTGTAATATTGCTTGTAATTATGCAAAATAAAATATTATTATTATTAAATGTACAATTGGTAAATTAAATATTGTTTAAATTGATTTTATAATGATTTAGATTCGTCTAAAATTGCATGTTCCAATATTTATAGCTACCTACTATTATTAAACAGGTAATACCATGTAATATAATATTATATTTTATAGTATTTTCACATATATATTATTTCTTTTTCTTGAAATACTGAGATAAGACTCTGGATAAAACAGAAAACACAATAAATTCTAAAATGAAATTTAAAAAATAAGCATCGCAATAATTTCTATTAAATATTTTTCAATGAATCCGAAAAAAACATTTTCCAATTTATTGGAATTATTTATTTATAACATATTGTTATAATCAGATTGTGATCTTTCTCCAATCAATTTGGTTATGTGTGATTTATTAATAGAAATACGTAAATGTAATATACAGTAAGTTTGATAATTTAAATTTCAGTAGTTAGTTTTGTATAAAAATAAATGTAAGCATTAATTATATTTTATATTTATATTTATTATAAATGTATATATTTCTATTAATGCTACTTTTAATAAACACAATTTTTTATACTTAAAGTAATAAACTACTGCCTATTCTACTGCTGTCATTCAGCATTATGAAAGATAATAATATAGTAGGTCAATATAACCAGCGTGACAGTGCTTGATAAACTTAATAAACTCAATTTTTTAATACAAATTGGCGGTCTTAACTATCAGATGTGTTTAAACTTGAACATTGTGTTATAAATAATGTGCTCAACAAAAATAATATACTTTAATTTTGAAGTTAAAATATCCAAAATATTTTGTTTACTTTCGTTGTTTAATATTGAACACAACATTTAATTATATTATAATATAATATGCAACAAATCTTAAGCATAATTTAACACTTAGTATAATATCATGGTTAGTGAATGTAAACAACCGCGTCCGGTTTATAAATCTATACAATTTTTATAAAAATATGGATGTTTTTTTAAAAGTAGTTCCTCCGCTAACAAAACTGTGTACCCATCTACCTTCTATAGTTGGTTTCAACATAAATATGATGTATACAATATACCATAGGTTAGTTCTAATCTATACCGTAATAAATTAGCTATAAATATTTATTTAAAAAAAAATTTGTTTTTAAGACCACGCTTTTGTCCTTACTATTTACTAACGCATTCATAAGTAAATAAATATTATAGTACTAACTTGTCCTTAGAAAAATGAATCATGTGAGTTATTGTGGAATTTTCATAATAAAAACCTCGTGACTAAAAAAGAGTATAATATTTGTTTTTATTTGAAATTCAAATAGACTAAATAATTTAACAATTTAATTATCAGTGATTAAGTAAATATTATACAAAAACGTATTAGTTCATAGGAAAGCTTTCCGTGAAAAAACCAACAACTTCTTACTATTTTTGTAGAATTTCCAATTTCCAATTATTGTTACTTTACTGTGTAAAGTGAATTGAGTTTTTGAACAAAATTAACAATTTAAACAACATTAAACTGGGGCGATATATAATAAAAAAACTGTATTAACCCTTTAATATACGTTATACTTACCTACTCTAAATTATTCAAAATATATTATAATTGAAACAATAATAGAAAACTCATACTACTATGAAAATGAATATTTTTTCAAAGTTTAAAAAACATTATTGGTAGGTACATATTATTTTTTTAATTAGTTATATAAATATTACTTTATTCGATAATGGTAGGTAGCCTATAGGTAAAGTTAAACAATACATTTAAATTTAAAAGTAATTGCACCTTTAAAAGAATTGTCAACTGTAAATGATAATAATAACAATATAACTTAACTAACAGTATTGTGATATCAAGATAAAAACAAACCTTTATGTGTAGAATTTTATTGTATTTTACTTCAAGCCTTTATTTACATCAAATAATCGACTAAAAACTAAAAACGATTGCTGTATTGACTAAAGAAACAAAATATTTATACTTAGTATACTACAATGAATCATTGTGTACCTGGTTATTATAATATTATCATATTGAAAATTTAAACTTTTACTTAACTTTAACTATTGATAAAATTTCTTGTAAATCGTCAAATCTCTTGTATTATAATATTGTGTAATATATTATGCTAAATAATTTAGATCACAGCCATACAATAAAAAAGGCATACATATAGCATAGATTATAGGTATACAATTTTCTTTAAGTTATATTATTTTTGTCCTTAAAACAAATGAAGATTACATCATTTTATTATTATTTCTATGTATTTTACCTTCATTAAATCTAATGAACCATCACACAATATTATGTTCTACAAAAATACATATTGGACATATTTATCAACCAATTGGAATTTTATGCTTTGTACCTAGTTAGCACCTTACAAGTCATGGCAAATAATCAATGTTTATCGGTTATCTACTCATATATTTTCATATAGCTCAAATATTTTACATTTACACTTCATATCTATGATCTACTATGTATAATTCATTTTTTCATCAATTCTATTTGTTATTTACATAATATAGATGTACACAATTAACCGTTTATAATGTAATAATTTACAAAAATCATTTTGATAAAAAATTGTAAAAATAAATGTAAAGTACACTTTTTAATGCTTAATCTTAAAGTTATGAATATTTTTAGTTGCTTATAGGTAGGTAGGTACCTACACAATTAATTTTGAAGGAATACAAAAAAGTATTTACTGTCTTAAGAAAGGTAAGAATTGTGTTTTTAATATCTAGGTACCAACCTACTATTAATTGGTTCTATGAAAATTAAACTATTTATGTTATAAACCAAGATACAAAACATATTTACATAATATTATGTACATTGTACACGTACATAATCAGATACTCTTTTAATGTCTAATATATAAATATATCATCATCGTCTAGTTAAGTTATACAAACTATAAGCCTATCAAATTTACAGATTGAGCTATCCTCTATTATATGTCAAAAATGAGTTGTTTATAGTGCCTGCAGTTATTAGCCAAATAGTTATACTTCTTGTAAATTGTAAAACTTTTTTTACTATATCAAATAATATGTTGCATGTGTCAGATAGATAAAACCATCGGGTGTGTAAAATATCCTTTTTATTATTCAAAAGTGAGTAAATTACGATGGAAATTAATTTTTTTCGAGATTAGTGTAGGCATTGAAAATGCATTTAGAAATTGAATCTAAATGGAAATCATTTTTTCAATAAAACTACCAACCCTGACACTGCCTTATACTAAATTCAGAATTTCTAATTTATTTTAAAAGAAAATAAATCTATAACTTATTCAATTATGTTATTCTATATAAATTAATTCAAATCATTATTTTGTGTAAAATGTATAACAAATAATGAAAAGTTGAATAAAACACTATACCTGAAGTGTTTGAAAATAATTCAATAATAAATAAATATAAATAATAATAATTATGAATAAAATGCATGGTTAAATTTATTTACTGTGTTAGTTAGTAATACCTAAGTATCAAAGATAGACAGTAGATATATTATTTTTAACTGACATACACTAAACATTGTAGGTATATAAATATATATAGTACGTATATTAGTATAAATATCTGTCATTCTATATCATGATATAGATAATAATTCTTAATAATTACTTTTGTATATTTTGATGGAGAATTCTGAACTATATTATTATTAATTGTACAACTTTTGTTGGTTACCTATATGCAATGTTATAATATTATATATTATATTTTGTATGCTATACAGGATATGTCCATGTGTATTGTTTATAATTGTATAAAATTGATCCATTAAATTCACAATTATTGTAAAATCTACCTATATTTCTTATTTCTAAAAATGTAAATCATTTGTTTTTATTTATGGAGTACTAAAAGCTAATTTTTACTTTCAGTGGTTAATATCCACAATGGTACAAGATAGCTTATTTATTAAATTATTTTTTTCTTAATACGTTTCACGGTTAATAATACTATACATATCTTATACAACTATCTAATATGAACGTACCTTACAAATCTAATATACTACTCTGATATCTCTTTGTCTTACCACTTAAACCGTTTATGAAACTGTCTAATGATTCTCATCCACTCGCTCATCGTTATCTACTAATTCCGATGATAGACTTATGTTGTTATACATATTTTCTCTAATCTTTCTTGTTATATTTGATTTATACTTTGAAATTGTAATCTTATTATTTAGTTGTATCGCATATAAGTTATTCCAATACAATACACCCGGTTTCATTATTTTCAACTGTGTTCTAGCTTTGCTCTAAAAAATATCAATTATTATAAACATGCATCTGTTTAAAGTAATTTAAACTTAATACTTCTCGAAAATAGAATAACGAATAAACGTCAAGTTTTAAAAATAATAAACAAAATAATCGGAAAAATATGGTTAGAAAAATAGTTTAAAGAAAGTCGAACACGATATACCAGGATTATAATATACCTACATAAGATACTCATCTCCATTCGCTTACCTTGGTACAGGATATGGCGTATTCAGTATTTTGATATTACATTTGAGAGTTATGATAAAATATTGCTTTCAAACATTTCTTCCTAGTTCATTGTAAAGCTAATAGATCCTTTACCACACATAATTTAATATGAAAATATTATTTATTTACTTATTTATGTAGTCATGTATATGATAAAACGATATTCTATGAAGGTTTAAAAGAAAATATTTATTTTATTTGACATTTTTACAAACAATAACTCATACAAATACTTCACTTCTTTAAATAATATACTATTGTAATCAATTATTTAAAATATCGTATTAGTAATATCTATTCTGATGTATGTCCATCACACACTGTAATATAATAAAATATTATACTAAAAAATTGGTTACACGAAACTGTTCTAAAATTTATAAAGAAGAACATTATTTAAATTACATACTCTCGAGTTTATTTATACATTTTTATGTTAAGTTACGATTTGAATTATAAGTGTTCAAATTCTCCTATTTTCAAATCCCTGATAACAGCTTTCTAAAATAAAAATATCAAAATAATACCCAAGACTTCTCCATACATTTTTTAATAGATTTATAAACATAATTTTCAACTGTGTATTCGGGTTTTCGGAAGTATGAAATCCAAATTTATTATTTTACGTAAAATAGATATTAAAGATGACATATTATTATTGCTATTTTAGGAGTAATATATATTTATGGATCAGTCATTACATTTAAAAATTTCATATTAGAGTAAAACCATACAAAAACTATTTACTTTTATTATGAATATTATTATTTTATTATAGAAGCTACGCCTTAATTCGTCAAAAAAAAAAAAATACGATAAATCCAACTTTATTTCATATTTTGTCAAATTGTATATACAATAACTCAAGAAAAAAATGCCAATGTTAATAAACGTAGAAAAAATGTACATTGCATTTTTAGACAGTTAACATTTTTCGTTGATAAAGTTCGTCTCCAAAGCTGGTTTTTCGATTATTCCACATGGTAAATATCAGCATAAACAGTGCTCGCCGATTGTCGATTTTTACGTTACACAAATACATAATAATATTTATTACTAAATATGTATCGAATACATTAACAAAAAAACCCTATGTCAAAACTAAAAGCCATTTTTGACAGTAATAAAAAAACTCTTCATTTAAAATCAGGAACCGGCAGTCTGTTTGTTACTTGATAATACAAACTGTCAATAGAATGTTATTATTATTATATTGCCATTATTTTTTTTTTTTTTATCCAAAGGCATAATTTACAGAGGTAAACACAGTATTGCAGAGCACACCGATTGTATTTTTTGGTTTTATTTTTTTTTATTTTCAACATTATAAATAATTTATTACTATTATTAATTTTTACCGAAAAGAGGGTGAGGTGAAACAAAAACAATAATTATTGTGCTCTGTATGTAAAGAGGCAGGCGACTGCGGTCATTCGGAACGTTATTCTAAAACAAGTGGCATATAATCGACCCTTCCGGTTCATTGGACGAACATAATACATACATCCGGTACAACAATATCCCCCACGGAATAATGTAAGAAAAACGTTTTCCTCGATAACTCGCAAATATTACTTAACCACAAGTATACAAGTATTTGACCCCTTTCCCTCATTCATATAATATAACTATTAACCATCCCAAGGTGTTTATTGAACCATTTATATTTTTATTTTTTGTTCAGTGTATCATATATATTATATTCAACTATTAACAGTTTAACTGACAATACTTAAGGGAGAAAATTAACGAACGATACAATTAACTAACCGTGTTTACCCTTTTCTCCTGTGTGAATTTAATTGCAACCATACAAACGTTGAATATGTTGATAATTGATAATTATAATGGTAATTATTAATCGAACGTATTTTGTTCCCAGCGTATAATTTATATTATATTATACTATTTTAAACCCCGTAGAATAAAAGAAAAACATCTATAATTATTATCTTAATTTGTAATAAAATCATTGAATAGATTTTATTTGGTTTGAAATTCAATCTCAGTTTTTTTGAAAAGTTCAGTTTAAGACTTGAATATTTGTAATTTTATTTTTATTTGACTAATCATCTTAGTTGCTACTATACATACCAATCATGAAGAATTTATTTTATAAATAGCTTACATTGTTGTTCCTTATTTTTTGAGTCTATTATCACCTTTTGGAGCAGTGATAAATGCTATAATTTTTGACTTTGAGGGTGTTCTTGGTATTAACATTGGTATAGGTAATACATTTAGAAATGTCAAAATGTATCAGGAAAAACTAAAAAATTTATTGAAAAACAAAATATTTACACAAATCGATGAAATCGATTTTGCTTTTTTGTTTGAATTTAAAAATAAATTACCTCAAATACTAAAAACTAAATAATTATAAATAGCATTTTTTAAACATTGATAGCTTTTTGTTATATTATGGTTCTTTTTGAACTGTTTATGGAAATTTGAATTATTTTCGTTTTTTAGTTTGTTTTCATAAAAAAAACATAAAAATATAAGTATTTATTACCAGGCAGTTCCTCGTAAGTTGTTCTTTGAGCAATTAAAAATATAAATTATACAAATAGAACAATTTATTATTATAAATATTAGTAAGTACTGTATATAATATATATGTGAAGTTTTTGGCCAAAATTAGTTTAGATTACATTATTATTTATTACTATTATTAGACAAATAAATTACTTATAATATAGTTATATGAATAAATTAAATTAAATATCCTTAGAAATAGCCACTGCGTCTCTGTAGAGAATCGGTATACATATTTTTATGTGATGAATTATCCTTGAATACAATATTTAACCACATTATATACAGTGGTCTAACGCCTATCTAACTACGAGGTAAGTTGTGAAAAAAAAATTCTTCCATAAATTGTCTACTCTCTTTTTAGAAATAATGGTATAATACAATAAAAGAAAATCAATTATTCATTACACTAAAACATTTTAAAAGGGTTCATTGAAATAAACAACCAATAAGTCATGCTCAATAGTTAGGTAATGCTTAACCGATGAAAAAGTAGTTTAACCCAAAGAAACTCATTAGGAATATGCATTAATCTTATTTAATTATTTTAAGGTTCTTATGGAAATCGTCAAAATATGATTATTGTCCATAACATTTTTAACCATGGATAGGATAATGAGACATACAAGTTATAGTGAATAATGATAATTTAAAATGTGTGATAATATACTATCTATATATTATTATAATATTCAAATACATTTTTTTATTTAAACATCATAAATCTTAGTAATAATGTTACTTTACTAGGTTTGAGAATTGTAAAATCAATCGTAAATTTCATTATTCAAATATTTCCCTGGACTAAAACATGTCTGTACGTTTAATTTTTTAACATCTATATTATTGCCATAAAATAAAATACATTTTGTGTAAGTAAGGCAGCAATGTAGGTCATTCGAGGTTTTTTTAAAATCTAAATCAATTAATATAATTTAGATTTAAATAGTTTTACAATTTTAAACTATTTTGAATTTATTTAGAAATAATTAACAAGAATGGCACGTGACACGCCGGATGAATCAGTTCCACTAGAATTAATCATACCGGGTAATACAACAAAAAGAGGATCATTGGTCAGTAGTCGTTTCATTGATTTAGCCGCCGATGGATTATCGAACGGTCATTCAAACATCCCTGTCCAAAAACCATTAAAACTGAAAAACCTCATATCCAAAGGAGAAGCATTCGATTCCTTGCACCATAATTCTACCAAGGTCAGTATGTTATTAATACTATATATATATTTGAAACCAAAATATGTGTAGTGTGCTCAAACAGTTGCATTTTAATTGAAACAAAAAACCATCCCGATTTGAACAATGTTCATGTATGTAAATGGCTTTGGGGACTGCTAATGTATGTATAAAAAAACACACCGGCAGATGCTTATCTGACTTATCTGCCGACAGAATTTAACGTTCAAAAGCCAACTCATCTCAAGAGTAGAACGAACCCTATTGTTAGAATCACGTATTTTTTAACGGTCAAAAATCAATATTTGTTATAGTTACACTGTATACAATTTATTTTCTTCTTAAAGAAATCGTCTAATAATTCTGATTAAATCTTAAGATTTGTTTTGACCATTAGTTAAATTAATTTCGATAAGATATTTGGTCGACAGGGGTCTTAAAAATCTATATGAATATTGAATACATTATCATAATATAATACTTATAAAGTAATAACAGTTATATGATTTTAAATATTTAGTATTTATGGACCCAATAGATTCTTGATTCACTAAGTATATCATAGAACGAATTTACTATAATATTCTATGATCTTTTTTAGCAGTTTTCAATTTGTAAAAACTACGCGTCACACTTGTGAGACACCACCATCTACATCAATATTTCTAATCGATAGAAGAGTTTTATATGAAATATTCTTAGGGCGTTCGTTGAAATCTTCTCAAAATTTCACCACAGTCTAGTCTAAAAAATTTAATTAAAATTAATTAATAAATACATCGTTTTAAAATTTAAAATCTCCTAACTCCTCGATATCTCTCAAAATCTAAAATATACATACACTTTCTTTACTAATATTTACTATTTTTATAGGACACACCACTAATGGACATAAATACTTCGTATGTTATACATAGGTGACGTGTTACATGAACAATGTACTGTATATTTTTGAATAATTTTTAGTTATCCGTTGTCAAACACATTATCGGCATAAATCCTATTTTGGAAATAAGTATACATAATACTCCTTGTTTGCCCATAATATTTTATATTATTTTTTCATACATTTTTCTTAAAAATACATGGTGAAAGGATATTTACAGACAATTTTTAGTGATTATATAAGTTTAAGATAGTAAACCACACTAGAGTATTTTAAAATCAGACGCTTTGCTTAATTCATAACTACGGTTCTATAAAATGCAAGCAAATTAACAAAGTTAAATCAATGATAACTTTAAACAATATTTTATTTGTATGTTTTTTAAGCTTACGTATTAGTAAATATAATATATAATAAAATAATTTATATTTTTATATTCTTATAATATAGGTACTTATCCTGTAAGTTCTTAATATTTCCTCATATTTCATCAGCCGTTATCCACATAATTTGTTTAGATTTTCTAGATTATTTAATAAAATTTATCTACTAGATCAGTTATTGTAGTTCTCAACCTGTTAACTTCAATCCCTCCGTTTTAAAAATTGTCTATTTTTAAATTAAAATAATTAACAGGTGTAGTAAAGAGGTACACATAAAAAAATGTTTAAACATTATAATACCATTATAAAATATTATGCTTGTTTATTAAAAATATTAATTTTTATATACACCTATATTAACTAAATTTACAGTAAATAATATCATAAAATAATTAACTTGGAAACGAAATCGACTTCAGTACTTCTTTATTATTAGACAAAATAAAAATGTCGACTTACCACTTTTTTAAATTTTATTTCATAATATTAAATGATAGGTAGGTACATGTATCGTTATTTTTAGGTACAAGTATTTTACTGGAGTTGTCCAGATTTTACGTATTTTAAATAAATGTTTTTATTAAGTCCATTAAGTACTTTTAAATAGGATATTATATCACGTTTGTCCAAACTAATTCAAAAATATAAATCAAAGTAAGTTAAATGACCCATAAACTTATAATCTAAAGAAAAAAAAATTCAGCATATTAAGAAATAAATACTGTTCGATTTTTGCTGTCATTCTGAAGCTGATTAACGAGTTTATTCCGATTTGACGCAAATAAAAGAAAGTCAATTCCAAATCAGTTATGCTGTCGTTTTAGATTAAATAAAACTATTTCCATCATTAAATCATAATCAAAACTTTAATCTCTATTGTGTTCTAATACTAAAAAAAACTTTTTATTCGATTTATCATATCGTAAATCAATAAAATCGTTGTTATTTTTTAGATATTATCTAAATTCTGAATACTTTAACTAAAAACTGAAAATAATAAACAAGATTATTTTACAGTATTAAATATCAATTAATTTCCATACCTAATGATTCTATGATTTATAAGTAAATGACTCAAAGTTATCATAACCTATATAAGAAACTTATGAAAATCTGATATCTTTACTAAATGATTAAACAAACTATAAGAACACATCTCTAATTAATATTTTTAAGTATTGTTGCTTAAATATCGCAGTTTACGCAATTCCTGGTAATCCTTCAAGAAGTATTCAATGACTTTAAGCGTAAATGGTGTCGTTATCTGCTAGATGCATAATATTAATTACCTACCAGATGCAAATTAAATATATTCAAATTTAAAAAATAAATTTTTTTAAAGTGTTTAAATTTATTTTAAGAATGTATCTGTGAGTATCATGAATATTGGGTGACTCTCTCCTTAAAGTTTATCATTTTTAAATACTATTTATTTATTTTATACATACCTATATATATATATATATATAATGGATCGTTCACATATGCCATAATAGACTTATTGTGTCATAAGTATAGTTGTATATTTCTTGTAAAATAAAAAAAAAATAAAAAAATTGTCTATTTAAAATAATATTTAATAATACTACACCACCACCGCACAGATACGTATATTATAGGTAAAACTTCATATTAAAAATAATCATCAATATTGCAAAATTCCTCAAGATTAAATTCATAAAGATTAATATAATATGTACGTTAAAAAATCAATACACATAATTAATGATTAGTTCTTAATATTTCTTTCGCTTTTTTACCGAACCAGATTATAACGTAATCGCGTTGGTGTAGAAATTAAATTAATGTCAAATTTAATTTTGAGATGACTCGTTGTTAAAAAAATCATGAGAAATATTAATTTTTCTTATTAAAAATGTACTATCAATTTACATATTTATACCATACGCTGTACTAATAGATTTTCGCGTTTAGCTAAAAAAAGTATTTTCACCTATTCATATACGAATAACATATCAGTACCACGAAATAAAAATGTATTTCCAAACTGTTATTTAAACACTCAGTTTTAACTAATTCCATGTTTAGGTATGATTCTCATTCATTCTCTTTAAATATTGATTAATCTTGAGCTGATTGCATTTACATTTATAGTATAGTAAAAATTTAAATGTATATAAAATATATTTCTGAAACTTCTAAGTCAAAATGTCAAATTATCATTTTATCAGTAGACAGAAGATTTTTTATAATTTAAAAATACATTCTAAAATAATGCTAAAAAAATATGTAAAAATGTTTTATAAAAATCTAGTGGAATATTTTTAATCGACTCGGTAATTATTTAGGAATCTAAAAATGGCTTAGTCTATTATAGTTTGTATCAAGTGTAAAGAGTAAAGACAAGGATAGCAAAGGATCAAAGGATATATAAAGGTTTCCGATATAATAAAGCTTTTTAACTCAAACGATACTTTTTCTTCGTAATTTTTTAGGAAGTTCTGCTTGAGAGTTCAATCGAATAAAAATATAAAATATATATTTTTTACACCGTTCGACCAATATTATGATATAGGTAGGCATTAATCTATTTGTGCTTTTGTCATTTAAACTAAAATTTAATGCCGTTAGTCTTTTTTAAACAATTTTCGACCTCTACAAAAGGTTTCATAGTAAAGTTTAAATAGAAAAATATTTTAATGTTTTGTTTGGATAGGAAAAATATACAGTACCAAGAATAATATAATAATAAAAAAAAAATTTTAAAATTAAAATTGGTACCTAATTATAATAAAGCGTTTCTTCTATTAAGTATTTGACAAAATTATGTTTATTTATACTGTCCGATGATCCCTTAGTTCGACTTTAAACAAACATTTCATATAAATATACATTATTTTAACATTATATTCACAGTGTACATTTACCTATGTGATAAATGCAATTTAAAATCAGTTGCATGTAACTATATAAATCAGGTACGATGTACAAAACACAAATACGAATTATTCGACACTATTCGATGGAATAAAAAGTTCATTCACCATTAAAATCGATTGTAAAGTTTGCGATATACGTATCAAATCTAAAAACCAATAAATATAACTCACTGATATTATCATAGATAGTTCCGATCCTTATAATATTCGATTTGCATACCATTTTATAGATGAAATTAGTAACATCTGAATTTAACACTTTAACTAAAATGTTTGATTAATAGCATAAATATTATCACAGGTATGACCTAGGTATGTACTAATTTTTGTAAAATAATTATTTATTTATTTATTGATATTTTAATCTCTATATCAATTAATGAAAATCTGAAGCTTTTCTTCTAAGAATACAGAAATATTTATCACAGGAATAATCAATATTACAATATGATACCTGCTTATACAAGTATACAACTGCATATTCTGAAAAAAATTATAAAATTTAAAAATGTCATATCTTATTAATTCATAGTATTTATTTTTTTCAAAAACATGTGCAATAGGAATCAAAAGAATAAAACAGATTTGAAAATGAAAAATTATATTGAAATAAAATTTCAAAAATTAAAACTCTAAAAGAATGTCATTCTGTCAAAAAAAAATAAATATACATGTATATAAAAATACGAAATTCACGTCATACATTGTCATAAATATATATTATACTTGTAATTTGTATTGTGTATATCAACCAGGCATTAATGTAATCCACGCAAGAAAATAATATCTTTAAGTACCATCTGCAATGTTCCTAAAAAATAAACACAAGGGAATTAAAATAAGAAGTAACAATGCGTTATTTTCTTAAAATAATTTTACCACCATGAATTCGGAACCCAGGCCATTTATATATTATCATGTAATATAAAAAGTGAAGTATATTTGACGTATTGCGAGTTCAGATAAATTCCCAGATGTGAAGTGCTGTGACGTGGTAATAGTTTATTCTATGCTTAAATTTGATTTTTTTCTTGTGACATTTTATAAATATGTCAAATTTCCTATAGTAATTTCAGTTACAAATACTTAAATATCTACCTAGGTTCAATAGCTATACTATTAGGTATTTTAGTATTTATATATTTTAGGATTTTAATATAGGTAACATAAGAATTTTATTTTTTTTTAATGATATTATATTTGATTACGAGAAGGAATTCCAATATTCTTTTTAGTCGCAATAAGATAAAATTCTAAAACTATATTCTTAAATTATATATTGATTATATCAAATATAAAGACAAACTTTAAACTAAAAAAAAAAAAAATGTCTTGAAAATATTTCAAGTTAATAAAAGTTCTTGTTTGTCCTGGAATCTGATTTTTAATTATCAAACTCAATAATTTAAATTACTCTAGATTGTTTTGAATTAGTGTATTTTTTAATTAGAAGATACATTCAATGATATACATGATGTTGTATTGTATATATAAATTAAATAAAAACTAACTTTTAATCAACAATTAATATATAACAGTGGCTTGGTGTGGAGCGTTGCGTACACTCAACTGTCGAAACATTCTGAGTGTACGTATCGGCCGGCGATGCTAGTTCCCGGATGGGTGACCACCCGGGATTTTCAGCAACGAATTCTTGCCACACATACTAAACTTGTTTCAACCAAACACCTAGGTATAAACTAAGTTAGTATGTTGGGTCTATGGTTTCAACTAACCGTTCCTCTCCCCCTAAAAACTACCTACAAACAAAAACAGCTAATGCACACAGTTGCCGGGCTTAGGCTCAATAAAAAAAATATATATAACAAAAGAAATAATGTAAAGTAGAAACGAATACATTTTTTTTTGTGTTTATTTATCATGAACAATAATTTCAACTAAATTACAAGTCTAACTACCAAATAAGTCACACATAAACATATAATTGTGAATTCGGGTATTTAATTTGTACTAAACTAATGTCAATAATTATCAACTAAAGAAAATAGATTTTTAAAAAACCTATTACAAATTTATTTATGATATCTATAGACCTACTTTATAGACTTGAGTTTAGTTACAATGTATACATTTTAGTAGACGAAATGATAGACCATATATTGATAAATCATTTATATTTTCAATTTTAAAATAATATATACTCTACATAACATACAAGAGTATTTAATACTTAATTAATTTTGTCGATTTTTAAGTTTTTAATTATTTATGGAATCTATAGTAATAACTAATAATCATTATCATTTCCGTATGTATAATTATTTTTGCAGTAATTAATGTACACCGAGTCCAAACTAATTTCCAAAGTTCTAATCTTAATCGAATGTTTAACATTTCCGAAATTAACAGCAATTCTATAATAATTATGTATTTAAAATTCAGTAAATTAATTTAAAAGCGTTTAACTAATTACTACAGAAAAATATATATACCGTTAGGAAAAATGTAATCATTTAATACTAATTGACACTAAATAAATCTCCAAAATTTGAAATTAAATATCTTTAATGCTCGACAAAAAAATTATTTCCTTTAGATAAAGGCGATTGCATATCTTGATTAAAATAAACAGGATACATTCAACGTAAGACACTCATTATTTCAAAAACTATTAACGTTTTTCAAAATATTTCTTAAATTATTTATTTATATATTTTTAGCTATTTTCATAACTTTTTTATTTTATTTTATGAATACATACATTTTTAATTCCTTATTCTGAAGCAGAATGTTTTCTAGAGTATTTTGATATATAAAAATAAAATGTCTAACAAGTAGATTATGAGTTAAATGTATTTAAAGTTAAGGTGAGCGGAGTTGAGTGGTATTGAATATCACGTAAAATGTTGGTCCACTCGTATAAACTTTAAATATGTATGTATAACTCATAAACTACTTGTCCAAAAATGTTGTTTTTGTAACCCCTTGAAATTGTATAAATGAAATATTTCAAACAGCGTTGGTATTTTTCAAATAATGAGTCTCTTACGTTAAATATATCACTCTGTAGTTAACTGAAGAGGTGAATTAAAATAGGTGTTATACTACTGTTACTGAATAATATTTGTTATTATTATTTTTATTACCATATCTAGAAATTAACATGCTTATAGTCATCTAAAGTAATGTCTTTCTGCGGTATAAAATATATTATGTTATAAGCATTTAAGAATATAATCAGATAATAACGTAAAACTTTTCGTATTTATTAAAAAAAAACTTGGTTAGGTAGGAAAATTGAAACGGAGATTTAACCATTACAACGTTTGTAAAACGCACATTATTTTTGTTGTTAATAACTGGCAATGGTATACTATAGAACACTAAAGTATAAAAACTCGCATAAGAAACACATTTTCATAAAAAAAATTATTCACATTATATTTGAGCATTATTATAATCAAAAACAAAATAAAAAAAAAACATCACTAGGTAGTAGGTACAACAAAAATATAGCTAGCTCTTTTATCAGAAAATTAATTTTACTGATTATCCTCATGTAACATGCACACTGTACATTACCAACTATAGTGTTACATTTTCGTTTAACTTTCACTGGAATCGACGGTAGTATTGTTGTAGACTGTATAGTATAATATATTGTCTATAAACTGATTTTTAGTGTTTTTTTTTGTACTTTTTGGGCAATTAAATCTAAATAATTTATACTTATCTATATGAAACTTAATAAGTTTTATTCAAAAATTACATTATATTTCTATACACAAACGTAACAGAAGTAATTTATACATATTTTGTAAATAAATTATTAGTTATAATTATATTATTCATCTTGTTGTTCTGAAAATATCAATACTATCCCAAAATTAAATGGTCTAAATTAAATAATCCCTGAAAACAGAATCTTTTTTATCGTTCACATATACAATATTATCTAAACAATTCTTTTATTCTTTACCATCATATTTATATAACGATAATTTTAAGTTTAAAAAAAATTGCCATATTTATTTTAATGAGTACAGAATACGAATGCATAGTAAAAATAATATAATCGTGTGACGAATGATATAATATTATGTATAACACAATTATTTTATAGTATTTTTGGTTAGTATATCATTCGTGATGAGAACAGTCAATATTATACTCTAAAATATCCAATTTCTTTATTAATTAGGTAAATGTATACCTAACTTGCATTGTCGACGTTTGTACAATACGCAAATTTGATATCAACAAATATACAATTAAACGAGAGTACAAGAATAAAAATAGGACTGAATTAATTGATTTTAATAATTTAAGTTATCTTCACACCAGCGTATTTAGAACAATGAGGTAGGTTATCGAAAGAAAGCATGTCCAAATAAACTGCTTGAAAAAAAGAGTATAAAAAAATAAAAATTCTGAATATATTCTTTAGAAAAAATAATTTTTACTGTGCAAGGAACACTTGACCTAAAAGGTAATGTACTCCTTGTTTACTCGTAGTTTGTTACATAAAATATATGTTTACTTTATACTTGAAATATAAATTTAAAAAAGTTCACACAAATTTCCAATTATTATTCCTTATGTTTGGAAGGATTTTGTTATACATCATATCAAAGAAACAAGTAAATTTTATAAATATTCTAATGTTTACATACCAAGATGTGTAAATAATAAATTGTTTATGTAAAAAAACAATATGATTAAATTTTACATAGACGAATAGACATTTGGTAATAATTTCCATAACAGTGGTTCTTTTCATAATGTCTCATAGTGCCTACTGCCTACCTATTTATAATTTAATCTACATACTATAATATCGAATTTACTGCATATAATTTTTATAAATATACTTAAAATTTTTCATGTCGATAAATTTAAGAGGTATAGAGAATGTTCTCGATCACTATAATTTACAAAAAAAAAAATGTTCCTTCAGTGATATTTCAATACACAACAATATGACATCTTATAACGTTTCATTTGAACATATGTATCATATATTACTCATCTTATTCCAGATAACATTTAATGAATAATAAATTAATATTCAATATATTAAAAAAGTCTAGTGTTCAAAGTATTCAAACTACTCGTTAAAAGTAAAATATCACTACAACACCACTTATTATAATTTATAATCCATATTATATGAGATAATTTTAAGTTTATTATGTCACGTCAACAATTTAATTTAGTAAGAATGTTATTTTTTTAATAATTTATTAAATACATTATGACATTTTTAATTTCAGAATTTTCGATTAGGGCAATATTATTTTATAAAAAAATGTTGGACTACCTATAGGAATTATACAAGCGTGTAACAGATTTTAAATTTTAAATTATTGAATATGTGATTTTATTATCTTAATTTTCATTTGATACAATAACAGCCATTATAACTGTGAGTTAATTTTTTTTAAGCCAGAATAACTAATATTAATATCTCATATTCCATGTTTATAAAAACTATATATGATTCCGAATGGAGATTATGAATAAATATGAGAAGTGACTTATGACTTTATAATTTGAAATTTTTAAATCTTGTATCAAAATTTGAAAGAAGTTGTATGTATAACAATGGGAAATGAGAATAATAATTATAAACTATTTTAAATCCTCACTTATAGAGAGAGGGAAAGAAAGAGAGAGAGAAATAAAAAGAAAGAAGAAAATAGTGATAGCAAATCAAAATTACTTCATTGAGATGCTTTGTTGTCAATATTTATTTTGCAGTTCGAGGTATAATTTACCAAAAGTATTAGTAGACGCTTAACTAAGGTCAATGGTTGCATCAAAATACTATTATTTAATATCTGCTATATAACCGAAGATTCAAGGTAAATATCATATCAAAAATTAAAAACTCAATAAAGATAATTCAAAAAGCTTATTTTTTCTGAAATGAGTCGTCTCGACAAATCACAACTAATATCATAAACAGATCGGCTGCCAGTTGATTACGGCTTTTTAAATTATTATTATATTTATCTTAAGGAAAACCACTAGATTTTTCAGATCACTTTATGTAAATTAAATATTCTTTCCATTAGAGTAGAAAATTAAGTTGTAAATTTAAACTTTTCAGTAATCAGCAATTGTAAAACATAAGTTATAATGATAAGTAAATTATATTGTTATTTATTTTTTTATTTAAGAATGCATCTTACAATAGATAGTAATTTAATGTTTGATTAAAATTAATTAATCATTATCAAATGTATTGAAATGAATAACTATGACAAGTCTATAACAATGGCACACAACTATGATAATGTTTAAATCAAAAGTGTTAACATGTTATCCAAGTATGTATAATGTAATATCTATGCAATTTATTTAAGTAAATTCACAAAGTCAAAATAAGTAGTTGAATAAATGTAAGTATGCTGTGGAAATTTGTTTGCAATTAAATGAGTAATATGAAACCAATGAGTATTGTAGTTGTCAGGCGCGAGGCGCCTTGCGTTAAAGTCAAACAAACACGCTTTGGAATATTTTACTATTTTCTAAAATACCTAGTGTTCACAACGATCAAAATATAATGAGTGAATTATAATTACACAAATTTGAACAACATTATTAATTATTAATAACTCCATAAATTAACCTATTTAACCTATATAGTTGGTATATTAACTAATATAATGAAATAAAAAACTCAATAACTATAAAATCGAATTAATTGAATGTGTACTAGTTTTTATGATAGACAAAATATATTTACCGAAATAGCAGGTATTACAAATATATGTATATATATTGAGTGGAGCGATAATTGTAGTCTTCAGCTTTAGTTTAATCTATGTATTACAAACACAAAATAATTATAAATTAAGGACCAAATATTTCACTTAGAGAACCATTGGGGAACTCTCCTTTCCACTTTCCATCTTAAGAATATAAAAATATATTATATTGTGATACAATTTTATTGTCTTTTAAAAAGAATAGATATGCATAAAACTATAAATAGCATTGAATACCAGTGTTATATCCGCTGTCAAGTTTGTTAATTTTCTTTTATAAATTGCAATCGTTAAACTACGATCGAACAACATGTAGATAGGCTATAAGCAAAATAAGCATTAAAGTCCAATGTCGAAATAGATTCTCGTCGTCCCTCATTTATCCAAAATATAATCCTGCAATTGAAAATTGGCGATAAAAACATATTGACATTAATTATTATCACATGATATTATTAGTTTTTACATTAATATAAAACATACCGAAAATAAAATCTCAATGTATTAAAAAATTTTAATATTTGGTTCAGCTTTACTATCATGTAAACATAACACGAAAACTTAAGGAGTATTTTTTTTAAATTATGGCATACTCTGACATAATATATTTTGTAATCCATAATAAATTACGTTCATATACTCCTTTACGTATTAACAGACAAAAATTCAGCCATCTCTTGTATTATCTCTCTATACCTGCTAGTAAATGTATTGTAGGTATTCATTGAAGCGAACGAATAAATTGAGAAGAAAGCAAAAGAATTTTGATAGACTGCCAACATACGACGTTCGGATAAAATTTACAATTGTCCCGATCATCCATAATATTTTCTAACATTAATAAACTGTTTTAAACATAATATGGAACATTTATAATGAAACTAAAAAAAAAAATAGAAGAGATTATAAAATGAAAAAATAAAATAAAATTTTAATAATTTAACTTTTTTAGGATATTATTACTAAAGGTAAATAACAATCGGGTCAGAATAAATTTCAATAATTTTATTTTATTTTTATTTAATTTGTAAATGTATTTAATTGTACGGAAAACTTCCAGTTTCATATTTCAAGTTCAAATGGTCTTAAACCGACATCTAGGACAAATAGATTATTGTAGGTACAATATTATAGGCACCTACATAATCAGCTAGTTATTACTTTTCAGCATCCTCCACTCAACTGTTCATCAGTGTAACTAGACGCTAAAAATTTATTTTTGAAAACAGATATTAGGCTCTAAGCATAACTTACTTCCATTTCTCTCAGACCCTTTTTATTAGAACACCTCAAAAATATTATATACTCAAAACACCAAAAAAAAAAAACATTTACTTAACGAGTAGCAGGCAAATTATTTTATTTAACAATAAAATAAATCAACTACTAAATAGTAATATTGACAGATATTTCTAAAATAAAAATGTAAACAATGAATAAATTTGATATTTTGAAAAGTTTTTATTAATATTTAGCTTACATTTTAATCATGGTGTGTAAACAGTTGTAACTACATTACAGTGGAAATTATTCGTAAAATTAATTTTTATATTAAAGTAGGTATACGCTGAACGTGAACCATGGAATTTATATAAAATTATTTGAATTTTTGTAAAACAAATAACGCGTATACCTATAATAAACGTTGTTGATCGTAAATTGAATTACATTTCAAATATATTTTATGATTACAAATGTTTTAATTGTTAATAAAAGACTCACTGATATTTACAAAATCATGTAATATACTATCAATAACTTTATAGACTGTAGATCGTTTAAATACAATACATTAGGTATTTATATTGTCACTAACTTGGAATAACATTAACGCGATCTATCTAATTACTAACAATATATAATAATTAGTGTTGTACTATAAAGTTTCTATATTATTTAGATTTAAAAGTTCATAGGTAAATGCTTATTAAACGATAATTTACGTACCTATAGATAAAAAATGTTATACTTACGATCTACCTATTATCGAAGTATAAAATATTTTCGAGGATACGATAAAATATAAATGTTTCCTACGTAATCATACATTGTTTGAATAAATTACAAACATAATATAACATTATATCGTAACAAATTGCAGTGATGTACAAACCAACTATTATAAATTTAAAAAATATTTGATTTTTATACATATAATGAAGATACTTGCCAGTCTCAGCCAGAATCAGAGTATGATAAAAAAAAAAGGGAGAGAGAAGGTAATTGTTCTGCTGTATACTAGGTGTCAAGTTTACCTCGTAATTGAGTAAGTCACTGGAATGTATGACTTAAATTTGAATTCAATGATATACATCATTACATATTATTATTATAAAAAACGATTCTGAGTTTAGAAGATCTGTCACCTATATTGCTAAATACTAAGTATATATTTCATGATATATTTATATTGCTACTATAATAATTTATTTCACGATTAATAATTCAGTAGACTGAATTGATTTTTGGTGAATAAATTGCATTTGTTATATTATTAATATTTAATTACAATAACAGAACATAATATTTATATTATATAATATTATTGTTAGTAACTTTTGAATCAAAACTGACTTACCGTAGCACGATGTGATTGGGTTAACGGTATGAATAGGCTATACCGTAATACTATATTTTAAATGTTTGAAATAGCAATTTTGTGTATCAAATATAAAAAAGGGGATCAAGTGGATATCACTCTGCTGTACAGTAGGTTACAATTAGATCACTGTATAATGGTTGGTATTAAATTTGAATTCAATAATATAATACATCATTGGATACCAAAAACTATTCTGAGCGGAGACGGTATGTCAGTCTAGGATATTTTAAATTATATTGATATTGTTATTTTAAGGTACCTGCTAAGTTGAATTAATATTATTCATATTATTTAATAATTAACCTAAAATTATCAGCGATGCTAGAAAAATATTATAATATATACTTTTACTCGTTAAAATTGATTTTAATATTTAATATCGTCCAAATTTTTACTTAAAATGTCTATAAAAAATAACTGTGTTTATATATTTTTTAGATTTTTTGTTTACAGTATATACTATTTATTAGAATCTTTAATTTAAATTATCAATCCTTAGTTATAAAAACTGACCATTTTATAATTGTTTAGTTACAATGATTGATAATTTTCGAGATTTTGATCAATTTTGTCAAAATTCAAACTTTAAATGCTTATAAAAAAAATGTGTGCCTCTGTATTTTTAATATTTTTCAATTGCTATTGTAACAATATATTAGGAGCCTTGTATTAAATTTTCATTATTTTTTGCTCAACAAATAAAAATGTATTGGTATTTATATAAAAAAAAAACTAAAAAAAATGAAAATTTAAATGACCCGTAAAAGGCTCAAAAACAGTCAAAACATATTCAAAATTAGATGGTGTATAGAAAATGCATATATTAACATTCAGTGAAATTTACATGCATATACAGTTATTAGTTTTTGAATCGCAACAAAATAAGGAAATCGCTACATGAGAAATCGAATGAATATCAAATCTTGTAAAAATTTGAACTTAAAATGTTCATAAAAATTTATTTTGACTTGCTTATAAATATTTTTTTATTGATAAAATTAGGCAAACTTATGAGGAATCTTGTATTACATTTTCAAACCTTAGATATAAAAAGAAGAATTTTTATGAATTTTTAACTCAAAATAAATTGCAAATTTTCGTAATTTTAACGTATTTTGTCAAAATTTGAACTTTAAATGCTTATAAAAAAAATTTGTGACTACGGATTTTTAATATTTTTCATATATTATTGTAACAATATATTAGAAGCCTACTTTTAAATTTTGAAGATTTTATACCCAACAAATAAAATTTTGAAAACTACTGGTAAATTTTAACTTTTGATTCCCCCAAAGTACCAACTAGATTCACTTTCCTATCAGAAAAGGTACTATTGAAGAAAATCGAATCATTTTTACTGTCCTAAAAGGTGATGACAGACACAAAAATAAAAAAAAATAAAAAAAATAAAAAAAAAAACACACATCATTGTAAAATCAATACATTCATCGCTCCGCTCAGAATCTAAAATATACGTTAAAGTTTCAAAACCCCACTAAAAATATTTTTGGATTTCAACAAAATATCAAATAACTACAATTTTTTACTGTTCGCTTAAATATATAATTTTGTCCAAGTTTGAACTTATAATGTCTTTAGAAAAATATGTTAATTTTTTTATTTTTTATATTTTCTGGTTCCAGTATAAACTACTTATGAGAAACCTTTCATTAGAAATTCAAGCCTTTGCTATAAAAATTAATCATTTTATAAATTTTTAACTACAAAATATTGTACATTTTCTCGATTTTGACTAATATTTACAATATTTGAACTCTGAATGCTTAAATGCTTTTTTTTGTTTTCCAAATTTTAAAGAAAAGTAGATACTGATTTTTACTTTTGACCTCTCTCCTTCCCCAAGTACCAATTAGATTCACTTTTCTACCAGAAAAGATGTTCAAATTGAAGCATTGTTTTTACTATAAAAAGTAGCCAGACGACCAGACACAAAAAAAAACACATAACATTTTTTAATCAATACATTCATCGCTTCAAATCTAAGTAAACATAAAGAACATTATTACTATTTCAAAATTAATACCGATCTAAATCAATATCCGTTGTAACTTTTATGTTATTTTAAAATAATTTAACGTTTATTCGTAGCTAATACTATAAATGCTGATATTATTTAAATGTATATGACACGTGTTCTGTATTAAAATTATTTTAATCCAAAAAGCAAAAAATGTAAAATAAATAAAGATCTTGTATCGTTTTTATCCGTTCTATACAACTATTATAATATGATATCAGTTTAATTGTATTACTAAAATAGATAATCGTTGTTACGTAATACGCGCAATACACAAGACGAATCGACTTGAGACTTAGCTTTCGATATTAAAAAAAAAGTACAATAATGAAACGAATTTTCTTTCCAGATATGGTAAAAATTATGGTGTGTCATTTTTTATTGATTCCATTATTTTTGTCACGACATTTTACCGAAAAATATCTGTTTTATCTAATTGACTTATTGTAATGAGTTTTTCAAAAATATAATATGTATCCCTTCGAATAAAACCTTCTATACTCATAAGCTGTTGCCATTTAGTCCATTTAGATAAAAAAAATCTGATTTGTATTGGTTTCAAATATAAAAATGATTGATTGTTATCACAAATATCGATTATTTAACGAAAAATAAACACTAAGTAAAATGTTATATGTATAATACAATTGTTTAATCTACGAGGGTTTAATTATTTAATGTGTTGAAATTTAAATGTTGGTTTATGTCCTTTTTTATAAGTTATATAAAATAAAGTATCATGTTAGATAGAACTCACGCCATTGTATGTTATACTTCGTATTAAAGATATTTAAGACATTTTGTAGACGAAGATGGTATAATTACAAATTTTTATATGATTGTTAAACATTTTTTTCAGAATATCTGATTATGTCATAGGTTATAGTAATGATAATAATAATATAAGGTATACTAGAGTACCTACTTATCCTTGTATTGCATTTGTTATTGTTTCATAAAACACAACATGTTATTATGTTATTTTTTATGATGTGAAAGTTAAACCTTAAGACTGATTCAAATCTAAATAGTTTAAATAATCTAAATAGTCTGAGGACTTAAAAATTATATTGAGATTTGTGATATGTTCAGGTTATAAGACACAAATAAAATTGAATTTACTTACTTTTGTTAGTAGATTTCTGGGCTATCTGAAGTGTTGAGTATAAATCAGTATATCACCAATCAGATTTCTAATTTTAACTTAAAGGTGAACGACATATAACACGAAAATGATTGGGCAAAGCACTAGTCTATGAGAACATATTGTGTGATTTCCCGGATAAAGGATAGATGAGAGAAATTGACCGGAATAAGGGTTTTACGTTGCTATTCGATGGTCTATAAGACAATAATTCAATGTGGCCAAATGCGTTACGATTAATACACTTCGAACTTTTTGGAAAGAAAAAATGCTGATTACGATTTTTCTCGTAAGGCCCCCTCGTGACAACTGGTCTACTTTCAAAATCACATTGGTTAAAAGTCAACACGATAATTATATGATTAATCTTTGTACCTAGTCAGTTGAATTAATGTAGTTTTCAAAGAATCGAATATGTACCACGCATGGCAATCTTTGGTTTAATTAACTGTCACTGAAAATACTCAATTTAAAATAAAAAGTATCTATTAGATACATATAAGTCATAATAGTTGTTAAATGTATAGTATGTATTAATTCAATACAATTGATTTTACTATCATTTAGATTAAATTATATTGCATTATCTTATATCACTTTTTAAAATTGAATTAAGTTCTTATTTCGAAAGTGGCAAAAAGTACTTTTTAGTTTTTATCTCCGTTGTAGGTAATAAACGTCTACTGTAATAAAGTATATTAATATATAATATTTATATATTATATTTAATTAAAAAAATATTAAGAAATATTTTATTATTATTAAGCCATTATTATGTTATTTATTAATTATATTCACATTAAATAGTAAAATAAAGCCTATATTTCAAAACTAATTACTCCCATCCAACTCACAAACCTAAAAAGATATGCAAAACTATATTGCTCAAAAACCAAATTTTTGAAGTACAGTGATTAGGTGCTGTAAATGATTTTTTAGTTAGAAATTAAACGTCCACAACCTATTGTGATTCGATAATTTCAAAATAATTTAGATAGTTATTTTTAGTTATTAATTCAATTCAACAATTTAAATGATTTAATTTATTCTACTTTATTCAATATAGTACGTATAATAATATGATTCGATATTTATTATGTATTAAATTATTAATTTATTCAGTTTTAATGTAAACAAATGATTTTTTTGCTGAAAATTTGAATAATATAAGTCCAAACAAACAAGTACCTATATACAATTATGATAAACACTACTCAGAATACTCATACGTTTTATGAATAAAATAAATATTAAAATTAAAAACATTTTACATAAATGTATTTATTCCTACTCAGTGATGTGCAATCATCAAAATAATATAAAAAAACTTAAATATATATAATATAAGTGGCTGTTATTTATACATAACATTTTCCAATAAATATCAAAAACCAAATATTTCTTAGAATAACAAATTAACACAGCTACGGTGTAATAATTTGATATTTTATTAAACTATCAAATGGCAAATAATTCGTTATAATTCGCTTGTATTAAAAATTAAATAAGTTTAATACGTAATAACATTTATTTACAAATTAAAATTAACTATGCTCGTATTATATTTTTAATGACATATGAACGTCTTAAACATATTGACAGTGTATGTGTATTAGTGCATGCCACATTTATGAATAATATCATTGTCAATATTAGATTCAGGCAAATATATTGAGTAGAAGTATGTGTTAACGACTCCATAAATACAAATTATTCAAGTTATGAAACGACCTTACTAAATCTTAATAGACAAGGCTAATTTGATAAGTTATTATTTAGGTTAGCTTACGGGTCAGTAATAAACTTTATGGGCAAGATTTGAGGTTGGATTAAACACATTTAGTCTATTAGGTTTCCACTATAGAAACGACAAACAGAGACAAATATCAATTTTATAATGTTTTGTAAATTCAGAGGAATTTTTTATCATTCAATAGTAAAGAGAACAGACAGTGGTGTCAGAAAAGTAATTAAAATATATACCAAGAAATTATAGATTACAAAGCATAACGGTAAACAAGCATGACTTGATCCTGACAAATTTAGCTCTCATAACTTTTTGAAACTAATTTAGTTCCTGCCTCGCCGCTCACCGCACCGTACACTTTTTTTAAAAGATCAGTTAGTTTTTCGTACTTTTTTTATTCTACAAATATATTAAAAAGTTTAAATTATTATAATCCAACCAGAACGGATAAAGTATGTTTAAGACATTAAAGGAAGCTGATTCAATGACTACATAGTGCAATTAATAGGTTGCGAGTCACTATAATTATAACATCCTGCAAGGAAATCTCTCTACTTCTTAATCTCTTTTACCTTGTGTTTTTAGCCAGACCCGCTAAATAGCGTCGAATTAATGACGGTAAGGAGAAGCATTTCGCCAGTGCCTTATGTGTCACTTGTAACCTAGCTGCCATTATATAATTCACCTCGCTAGACGTGACACACTAATAAATTTAATTTTTATACCTACACAAATCTTGGTTTCAATTAAAATAATTTCCTCTCCTGACACAAAATAATCCTCGTGCTTATAAAGCTTTTCGACATCCGAGTTTCGAGGTGAGGATATACACCAGACAAACTTCTTGTGTGTAGGTGTTTGTGTTTTGTATATTATAATAATCTGGATTCAATGGAAAGCCGACAGTACAAGCACACGGCTAATAAACACGTCGATGCTTTTATCGAACACTCTATTAATAACTCGCGTATAACGATAACCGAGTATGGGGAAACTTTGCTGTGCAGAAAGGGTGCAGTGTGGAGGGTTAGATATAGAGACTACCTGTGACCTTCAGCTAGTTTTAAAATGTGAATTCGTTATAATATTAAATAACTATACCATATAATGCACGCAATAATCGGGTAATTTAAATAAAACGCATGCACATTTTTATATACCGCAAATAAGTATATTTCTTTAAAAATCTTCTGAAAAAAATTTAAGTCGTTTAACAAAACTGATATTTTTTTTTTATGTTTTCAATCAATTATAAAGATCAAGAATCGATAATTTCATTACACATCGGAGTGTTTTAATAAGTAATGTTATTTCTACTCTAAAAAGTATTTATTTATTTTTATTTTACCCATGTTTTATTTATTTACTTAATATTCTAAACGGACCGATGAATGTATATTAAGTTCATATTCATAAATATTCTAATAAAATGTATCTTTTATATTAACCATGTAATATTGAAGTTATATAGGTTTTATCGTTACAACATTATATTAATGTGTGTGTGTGAATTAATGTCCTATAAAAAAAAGTAGGGGATCAATAGAAAGTTTCCAACTACCTTTTAGAAACTAAATATTATGATTAAACAAAATATAAAAATTACCTTAAGTTCTTCGTTGTAAAACGAAACGCAATACAGAGCTATTAAACTCACAATAAATCATTGATATTTTTCAAACCACAGTCCTGTTTTATATGAATAAATACATAATGATCAAAAATTTCTTTCTATCAAATATACATTTTTCACCACATCTTTCTCCTTGAATTCGTGGTATAAAACGTTCAATGACAGTGCAAAATATTTTTTGGTGGAGTTTTTTTTATCGTTATTGTTATTGTTATTATTATTATTATTATTTTTGTTTCTACGTCACCAATAACACCTAAGTCAATAATTGAACGTTATTTATTAGTTTTTTTTTAAGTTGGATAAAATATTGATTGCTTAAGAAATTTCATTAAAAATAAAAATTGGATTCTAGGATATTACCGAGACTATAACCGACACGGTACGTACAACGTTATCGAGTGTATATCGATTTGAAAACACGACTTCGGTGCATAAAATATTTGTGTTTAAAATAAAAGTATATTAAAAGTATTTACAGATTGACTCGTTTCTTTAAAATAAGAAATGATTAATAGCTTTTGGGTTTATAAACGATTTGAGTTTATCGAATGTTTACATACAGTCAGTATTTATTGAGTAGTCAGGTGGTCTTATTATGAAATAATAACACATTATTATAAGCCTCTGAATCTCATTTCGTTTAACTATTTTTATATATTTAAAAGACATTTTCGATAATACTCTAGTACTAAAACATTTTAATTTTATAAGGAAAACAGTGTCTGTTGATTCCCGACTTATTGACACATCGGAATACGGTTTCAATAATATCATTCGGAAATATAATTAACAATATAAACATTGCGCTTAATTGATATCTTTTAATTTACGAATCTAGATATTTGACAGTAATATTAAATAATTGTACCTATAATGTATATGTATGTATAGCTCCCAATAATATTATACATATTTCGTTTTTAATTTGAGTTTGGGTAATTTCTTAATTTATCTGAATAAACTAATAATAAACATTTGATATCTAACAGTGGTATTTAATCCCCTGTGTTGGCGTAAACAATGCCATGTTTTTATGGGTCCAATGACCTACAAATTATACATAAATGTTGTGATTTTTGTTGACATCCAAATATTTTAGTTTGAAGTATTATTATTGTCATTGAGACAATGTGATTGTAAAATAACTGACATTTGTTTTTTCATAACCGAGAAGCCCTGATGTTTAGTAGAAGCACTCCAGTATTGTCCTCTCGAGAGAACACTTACCCTAAAGGTTACAACATATTTTGTAATAAATATTGTCCTTATGTATTTTCCTGTTTTGAGATTTTTTTTTGTGTTTTAAAATTTCACCAGTCAATGTACTTTTCTTATGAAATAAAAAATAAATAAACCAATGAAATTAGGACAATGCCTTAGTATAATATAGTTAAATTAAATAAATAATTGCAAACAACTACAGTATAATAACTATTATGTGGATTAACGTAAACAAATCAAACTAAGAAAATAATGAAAGCATTTTAAGTAAAAATTTTAAAAATACATATATTAGAAATTAGAACATTATTAACATATACCTAGTTAATTAATAAGATCCATCCATGAATAAAAACATTTATATTTTCATAACTTATAAAATAATTATATAGATATACATATTTTATTCTTAACCATGATATCTATATTTTACACTAAATAAAATAATTGATATTTTTTTCCATTGTAAAAATTACAAAATAAATTAAAACCTTAAAGCGATTGGTGTACATTTTCACGCATGCACGTGCTAATTTTTTTTTTATTAGTATATGTTATAAAAAAATGGCCTACCAAACAATAAAAAAAAATTTTACTTTTGAAAATTATAACTCATAATAATAAATACTAAGCAATCAATTATTACTAAAAGAAAGAGAGAAGGTTATGTCAAACGTGATTAACATAATTTATTGTAGTTCATTAAAAATCAAAATAGGTATAATAAGTTACTTTAAGATAAAAACATACAATCATTATATTGATCAAACAGTTAAAGTAAAATATATATTGCTCAAAATTAATGTGTATTTATTTTTAAGACAATAATAACCACCTCTCTGTGAAAAAAAAGCATTTAGTTAAAAATGTATATGTATGGGTTTTTATAATATATACTTTTAAAGTAAGAAATATGTATTACATAAAATATATAAAATATATGTGTAATAATTAAGTTAAACCATTGTTGAAAACACGTCTTAATACAAAAATATAATAGGTTTTTATATTAAATATTACAAATGTTTTTAACAATAGCCCCGAGTAGTAAATGTTTGTTTAATTTTTTTAAAAATGTATCTAGATTATGATGAGAATTTTATATTTATGAAGGTAATAAATAATAAACTCAGTATGTTGCAAATTTTGTTAAATCATCACTAAAATACTTTTATTTTAACTAAAATTAAATTAAAATGCAATTTAATCTTTTCGAAGGCATTTACTTCCAGTTTTCTAATTTTTCCAACATTGGTTTTAACTCAAATGAACTTGAATCTGTAATTTACAGAATAACTCGTGTCTTAAAATATTGGTTATACAACATTTAATGTAATCCTGAAAATTTTCATTTTTAAAAATTATTATGAGTAATAATATATTTAATAATACTTATTAATTATTTATTTTATGAATTTATCGAAAAATTATATTCTTATAGTAAAATATCTAATAGTAATGTAATATGTTGTCTTCTATGCATATTTTATGTTAATATAAATTAAAGTATGAAAGCTAGAATTAAATTACTTAAAATATTTTTTGTTTGTTCCTATCGAGAACATTTTTTAATAATCATAAACACTATAAGTAGTATGTACGACGTGTTACTTCAGGATCCATTTTCATATAAAGCTTCCCTTGGTAACTACATCATATCTTACCGGCAATACTCTGCTCAAAACATTATTATTTACCTCGTAACATTCCAAGGAAATCATACAATCACTGCGACTGTGACCTCACACAAAAATATTTACTGTACCGAAACTTTTGATTTTCTTAAACCTTTTTGTACCTACATAAACTGAAATAATTTTTTAACTTGTATTGGGGACCAATTTTATGGATAAAAAAAAATAATTTCATACTAAAAAAAGGTTAAAAAAATTAGTTTTGTACACGTAAATAATTTTTAGTGGCCGAAAAAATAAACGGGCAGAGGTTAGTGGGATTTTCCCAGAATTATATACGATAAATTGTACTTTTTTCTGAGCGAATTACTTCCCTTAAATATAGTGTATAGTTACCACTGGAAGATATGGAAATAGTACCAGAAATAACTATAGATATTTACTATTTTATTAAAACAAAATTTTAAACGTATATATTTACATCACAGATTTCTATGTAAAACGTATTATGTTATAAACTATGGACGATAATGAAATATTTTAATACACCCGTTGTAGCGATGCCAGATTGTCAGAGCAAACAATGGAAGATAATAAATATTAAATGTATATCAATCCCAAATATGCACAACTGATTACTCAGCGTACTGTATTTGATATTTCGTACCTATACAATGCTAATAGCAGTTAATCTACAATATATAGGCTAAAGAAAATCCCATCCGAAATTATTAGAGTACGAGTAGGTTTATGGCATTTTTTCAACACCCAAAGCCACACTATTTGTTCTGCACAATTTCACCTGTGTACTTTATGTTAACACGTGAAACAAATGTTTATCTTGAAAATCCATGTTTTGGTTTTTCGTTTACGATAACAAGTGTTTTAGCTTCAACAAAAGATAAATAGATAAATGAATACAAATATTTACAGTGTTTCCGAAAGAACTATATTTTTAATTTTCAACTTTACATAATTTTTATAAAAAATAAACATGGCTTTATGAATAATTTATTTTTATAGACTGAATGAAATAATATCGAATGCTTACTAATTCTATTCAACTTGTTAATATGATGTCATGTTTTTTAAAATGCAAAAAGTACTGTATATTATATCATGGGTGCGGTGATATAATCCATTTGGACTATTATTTTTTACATTAAATCATGGTTACTGTGTTCATAATGTTTTAAATCTAACTAAAAACTGTAATGTTTTCAGCCCCCGTTGTGTAATGAAAGAGCATGTCTGGGTAGTGTTATGCTTCCGCCGGCATTCCATAACTCAACAGTAAGACCAAAAGCTGAAGTACTAGACCTTGCTGAAGATTTTATGAAACAATATTTCGCCTCCATTAAAAGGTAAGCATTTTTTAATACAAAATAATTTGTGAATCACATGTTAAATCTAAGACGGGAAAATGAAACTGTGTCAACCTGCAGTGCGTCAATTGTTCTGTTTAATAGGTTGTTACGTGTATTTTTAATTAAATAAGTACGTAATTATTAAAAACACGAGGTGAACGAAAAAAACAAGTATTTTCAATATTATAATATTGATTTTATAATGTTTAACAAACATACGCAAGCCATAATCTGTGTTCTTAAATTTACTCTTTAGTCATTAATCGTTATTAATTCTATAGATCTAATTTTTTTTTTTTAAACTTTTAGAGTGAACTAAAATTGTATAAACACGTCTGTAATCAATAAGTACGTGTATTAAAATATATTCAGAAATTTACTTCACGATTGTATTTTAAAATAAGCAAAATTAATCGAGCTTATTCATGTATTTTATAATTTAAATTATACTAAGCAATTTTACGGTTTGCACAAGAAATAGTAAGAAATAACTTCATACATTACCTATATCATTATATTTACGTTTAGCTAATGTTTTGATAATTATATTTTGATCACAACGTAAAATAGTTTCTAACATACTATTGAAAATATTTTTGTCTATTATTGACAAGCAATATAAACTTTTGTCTAATTTTAATTTTTATATATTTGATGACGTTCATACTTGTTACATATTTGTTTTGAACCGTTTCAGTCATCTGTAATTTTCATCGAGGATTAGCAGATCCACCTATAGGTATATTCAATATGTTTTGTTCATTCGTCGTCTATTAGTCGTCTATTATATAACTATTTTTAATACTTCTTTTCTTTACTTTGATTCTTACAATACTTCAACTTTCGTTCTACATTGTTACTTTTCATTCAATTTATCATTTATAAAATAAAATCTATAAGCCTACTTTTGTGGACATTTTTTCGTCCGTAATAAACTTAATCGATAGATTTATACAATAGTATATTATATTATATACCTGATATAGGTAGGTGTATACTTTATTATATATAGGGATCATAAAAGTATAATAAACATTATTGAAAATTCTAATGGACTGATGCATGATTCGTTTATAATTCACTATTTTAGGAATGCAATAAATATAATATGATTAAATGTAGGTAAAGTAGGTAATATCGAATTCTATATAGTGATTAGAGAGCAAATATTTTGGATTCTCTCTCTTAAACATCCATGTTGAATCAGTATTAGGATCTAATTTTAAATTTATCAAAAACTCATCCCAAGCCAAGCTTAATTTATCAAAAAATGGTCAAGATTTTTTTTTTAAATAGGTGTGCCGTAAATTTCACCTTTTTTTCTACTGCATTTTGAGTGCATTTTCACTACTTCAGAAATAAAAATCAAATGACCCGTATAAGTACAATTTCTGTTTATTTTTCAATCATTTTATAGATATTGCATATTGCATAAGCCTGTAGTTAATTTTACTTTCCCAAAAACTGTTTTATATAAAAACAAAAATCAGTGAAATTTGGAGATCCCTATTAAAAGCGATCAGAATTTAAATAGGCAATGTAAAATATATTTATGGAAACTTAGATATTTTATATTGAAAACAGATTGTTTCTTATATACATAAATCAAAACTATTAAAAAATATAATTTGACATTAAAAATGTGAATAGAAAGTTATTTGCTCGATTAAATGCAATAATATGTGTACGTAATAATAGCCACTGTAAGTTAGTAATTAAATTAACACAATGAATATATATTATAGTACAAGTAAAACAATTATAAAATAATATTTTATAGTTTGGGCTAAGTTAAAAACACGATTTAAAAAAAAAAGTACTATGATAAATAAATAATAATTAAATAAAAAATGGCATTGTAAAAATGTCTTCGTATATTTATTAATAAATAAATATATAATATGAGACTTGTAATTCCAGGTCAACAATCATTATTTTATGGCTAATTGTAGGACATTTGGATAATAAAAATGGAACATAATATTTTATTGCTTATACTTTAGCTCCAATCGCTTCAGGTAAAATCTCAATAATTGTATGTATTATTATATGCCATATGTCCCATAAACAATAGACTTATATATTTCTTCGAATCTAAAGAATGACATGATATTGATATTTTGTTTTTAACATAAATATATTTTTGGGCTGGATACACGTTTTTTAATTTAATTTGACCGATTTTTCGTGAGGGTTTCGTTGTCATGATTTTCACTTATTAAAAAAATAACTTATTTAGTATTCATAGATTTTTCATTTAAATGAAAAATATTGAGTATTTAAATGGACCTATAGTACAGACAATAATAGTTTATATTACAATCGTTTTATGTATGGTATATAATAAATTATAATGATAGTGTAATATTATATAATTGCAGATACTATTTAAAAAATATACTTGAAACAAAAAGGAATAATTATAAACTAAATTTTAAAATGAATGGTCATTGAATATTTTTATTATATTATCATATTTGATTTAGAATCAAATTTCAAAACGAATCAACAAATATAATGCAATTATCTCGAGCACATTGTATACTTCGTCGCATTCATTCTATTTCTATTGTATAAATCACTCAAAAAGGTCCATTATTCTTAACTTTTTACTTTCGTATAATATTGCTGTCAAAAGTTTTTGTTAATTTAACGTAAAATTAATTAAAATGTAATAATCAGGCCGATTTTGGGGCTAAGCTATAGCTCGCTAGGCCTTTAATCACGGCGTTACCTAAACTAAAGTTTGGCTACTGTGACCAAACGCAGATATAACCGATTTTCCGGAAACTTGTGTCCTCGTGTCAGACTGTCAGGTTGTATTTAGCGTTTTCGGAGTCAAGTGTAGTATTACACTATTACACGAAGAGTTTTAATCGCAGTTACATTTACCGGATAGGTAGCTGGATTTAAATGACCCACCCAAAGTTTAAAACGTTCGGCGGGGCTTAGATGTTCAACAAATTAAGTCGATACAACACTTTAATATAATGTGTATTAAACAGATGCTGTTTTATTTTTGAGTTACTTTTGGCGCACAGGCGGCAGACGCGTCACGCGTTGTCCCTATTATGCGAACGCTATAAAATCGAAAATCCCTCAAAGGTGTGTCTTTCCCGTTAGTTAATTATATACTCATCCGATGATGTTTATTATTGCGGACCGTTGGGCGAGCGTTCCGAAAATGTTACGACCCCAATAAAACCACCCTGCAATGTGCACAGCAGCTAAGGGTCGTTTCGTGCGTATTTAACCTTTTATAATATATATATTATATACATATGTGTGCTCGACAGTTCAGACGAATTGCGATTCGGATTCATTTGTTTGATTGAAAAAATAACGCGGCTTTATCGGACAAATCGAATGTTTATATAGGTATTAAAAAAAAAAGAAAAAGTAATAAACCGTGGACGACAATAATAGATCAGCGAATGTCAAACGTCGGCCGTAAAACGATATTAGGCACAGTATAATTCCGTCGTATGTAGTCGCACGTGGAGCGTGAACCAAAGACAATAATATTATTACAATGCTTAGACAGCTCAGATGGACGAACGCGTATTTTTATGGAATGATAAAAAAAACAGCTAACCGGCCCACTGCGCTCCACCGTAAAAGCCTCATATTCCGATAAAAAAAAAAGTAAAGGAGAGAAACTTCCGTCGTATAAACTTCGAACTGGCTCAATTACTGCGATAGATACTATTATTATGATTATACACAAGCAACACAAAACAAAAAAACTCCACGGAAAATTATTCTACGCTAAATGGGTACATGGTAGGTGTAGGTACTCTACAGAACATTTTACCTACATGTTTAAAAGTTATTCGACGTGAACTTTTAGTACATCTACGCGTTTTTCAGATATTTGTTCGACACGTGTTTGTGATAATTGCTCCCCGGCAACTTACATGTTTCTAAATTATATAATATTGTAGTGTTATATTGTAGTATGTGATATTAATCTTTTTCTTCAAGACCAAACTTGTAAACGCGTACGAAACGCGGTGTTCTATAAAAGTAAATATTTTACATCCACCTATAATTGAAAAAGATTTTATTCCAAGATCAAAAGAAAATTATTTTAATTGAAATATTTTGATAGAAAACTACAGTTACCTGCTTACATTTCAAAAACGCGACAAGTTAAAAAATAAACATAAACTTTGTGTGTGTCAAACAAGTTTAGTTTGACACTAGATAATATTTAGAAATAAGAGGCACTATTGTACTTTACGTTTGTTAAATCAGCCGTGATAACTTCATATTATAATATAATATCGGCTTATTGTATCATAATAATCTGATTAACAAGAATAATATCTAATTACTCTAGGTGAATAACATTAGCCTGCTAGTCCTTTAAATTGTTAAAACTTATGAGCAACATCATCAGTTTCACGGCTTATTTGAGTGACTCAAAGACATTCGACAGTTTTATTTATTTAATATGAAATGTTTTATGATTAAGTTCTACCAGCATATTATTTATATAAAAATAACTATTAATACTTTAAATAAAAAGCGGTGAAAAATGATTACTCTAATCATTATTTTGTGGTGGTTTATGGTATTCCCACTATTCTTCATTTAAATACAAAAAAACTAATACAACTTAAAATGTAGAAATTACGATCATCATCTTGGAGGATCCTACTAGTTTAATAGGAAATTAAATTTGTTTTACTATTGTTTTTTTTTTTGTTTTTTTTTTATGGAGTCCGCGTTATTTGAGTGACAGCTGACTTAACACTAAAAACATTGAACGCGCAATTTCATCAGTACGATATGCGTACAATGTGTACAAGATTAACAATAACTATCTGAAAACAAGATTCTGACAGCCTATACCGGTCATCGGGTAAAGACTACTAAAAAATTACGACGAAAAAAAAACGCGTTGCAGTTGTTATTATTTTTTAAGTGAAGACATTAAACACATAGCTACAAATTACAGTATAATATCCTTATAATAGGATACGACACGGAAAATGACGTATTAAACCGATAAGAAAATCGTTATCTTTAACGATAAAACAATGGATTGTTTTACTTTTCGTTGAAGTTTAAAAATCGTACCTAGTTCAATTGTCAGACGTCAATACGTGGGTGTGACACACAAAATCAACAATATTTAAAGTTACCTGAATGATTTATGGATACAGCGGGATCCAAAAAGCTATCTTACACAGTTATATATATTATATTTATATGCTATAGTAAAGTACCTTTAGTTAGCAATGTACGTTCTAATGGTCTGAGTAGGTTTACATAATAATTATATGAACTACACATATGTATTTAAATAAAGGAAAGGTATACGGAAATATTACCGGTTTAGCTTCTGCTAATGATCCGTGCAAATCTGGGTAAGCTATAAGCGCTCTGTTAAACATTTTAGTCACTAATAACGCAAAGAGATTAAGCCGATGGATTTCCCTCTATTTTTTCCCTCTTTTAAGTATCCCACCCATTTTAGACTAATTTTTTTCCATAACATAAATGTTATTTTTTTTTTTGCTTCTTAAAATTATTTTACATAAATAATGACGTTAAAACGTCACGTTTCCACCAGTTAGATACGCAATAACAGGAAAAAATAAAATTGCTTGTGCAACCTTGATAGGTAGTGGGTGTTCATGTCTTCCCGTATTTGAAATTGAAAACTTGATAATTTAATCTTTTTTAAATTCACGATGTTTGATATAAAATTTTGTTCAAAACTTATATCGACGTCATCACCAATACCAATATCAATGCTACTTGGTTTTATTTTTATTTAGGATATTTATAATCTACATTTTTGAAGAACGAATTATCTAATAAAATGTTCAATCAGTTTTTTGTATATTTTGTAAAGTAATACACAGATTAACATATGTGAAAAGGCAATGTGTTCTCAAAACTTTCAATCAAAAGACACCAATTGCATCTAATGCATTCGACGTTACTCAAGTCATCGATACCAATAAAAAAATTAATTTTCCAATTCAAATGAATTGTATTTACTGTTAAAACATAAAAACACAGCTACGTGCAAAAGTGTAATGTATGTTATGTACCAAATGTCAACATTAATTATTTATTCATGTGCAGTTTAAATTTTGTCTTATAGGATTAATATTATTGTCCTCTAGTGACTAGTATTAGTATGATTAAATGCATTATAATATTCAGTAAAATTGGTTTAATTTTTAAGGCGGCCGACGGTACTTAAGCCAGCATACCCTAAAGGTACTTATATTACTTACACATATTATTTAGTTCACTGTCAATTCTCTCTCTAAAAAAACGCATATTGTATTATGTAAAAAAAAAATAATAAAGGATAACAAAAATACTATAGTCGTGCATATCTGTCATCTGCTATCTGATATCGTTTATTTGAATGTCACATTTTATTCACATATATTCACATATGTTTTATTCACATTTAATTGATATTTGTTTTTAGTTGAACAGTAAATAAACGAATGATCTTTAACAATTATAAAAAAATCTAAGCTACCATGAAGGAATATTACATTTAAATAGGTATTTCTACACTATGTATTGCTACATAGCGTGATATATAAATAATATTATTATCTAAAAAATATCCAACATTTTGATTAGTTAAAATATATATACAGTGTAATGGATGATATATGAGTAAGGGTATACATTTGTTAGCGTAAATAATAGTAATAATACCTACATATCGTTATTTTTTGAAATATATTTCATAATCGTGTTATGATATTGTTAATGTACTTGTCTCGAAAATACATTATGTTTATACCGTTGAACTACACTGTAACCTTATCATTAGTCATATTTTTAATCTTTGTACATATTAGGTATTACATACCATTTCTCAAAAATTCTTAATATAAGATACTTGATGCATAAGATTAATCAATAGATAAAGTAAGACAACAACTGTATCGAATATAGCAACACAAATAAATTCTAAATACGAAACTTAATCCGTTTTTACTCATCTCAAATCATATACGATATATTGTATTCATATACTACCGCCAGCTGTATTATGAACATGTAACAATGCGTTTTAGACTGTGCGCTCAGCGAGGAACGTATTTTAATTTTATAAGCTTACGAATTATAAATTTGATCAAGGAAACCATTTGGCCTAGATATTTATTCTCGTTGAAAATAAAATCAACAAATAATTATTATCAAAAACTAATTTGTATATCAGATTACTCGTGTATGGCTGTTGTGTAAATTGTAATAATTATACATATTTTATGTTCATTAAAACTTTAGTATTATTCACTTTGTCGAAGGCGTAATACATTTATAATAATATAATATTAATAATCCTCTCATAAATTTAGTTTACTCGCATTAACCTAAAGCACTGTATATATAATAATATATAAAAAGATAGCAAAATTATATTTTACTTTGATTTAATAACATAGGTAGTATAATAGCAGGTAGATAGCCAAATGTAAAAAATCATTTGACATATTGATTAATACGATTATTTTACATGTCACGATCTTCGGATTGGTTTAATTTGCAGCAAAAAAATGTTCCCATAACTCTTGTGTATTTACAATGTTTCTGAGCTGCCTGTGCGCATTACCTCCGGTATCTTTCATTATTTTACTGGCATATACAATGCACATGTATAGGTTGTTCTTGATATTCCTCTCACACATTTCCTGCTCTCAATCATACCTTTTGTTATTAAGTTGTAAAGTTTACCCCTCCCACGCTGGTGAGTTATTGTATTCTTTTTAAAATATGATTTCTAGCAAAGTTATTTTCTCTATTACTATGTGTATTTAATACGGCATCGTTTGTTTTCCTATTTGTACGACTTTCATCTCCAATACCTACCACGTTTCCAGTGCTTCTATAGTATATTATATACTTTGATTTTTTTTTTTTTGTTCAATGACCGCATTATGGTTTACCATAATATGTTAAACGACCACTTTTTCATTACATTTTGAACATAATATTTGATGTTAATACTTTGTTCTTTGGAATAAAGCTTCTTTTGATTATTCTATTCGAATTTTGATTCCATTTGTTAATCTACCTACCATGTAGTTATTTTTTATGCTTTTTACAATTTTATGGTACAACAAAAAAAATTCAATACAAATTTTAGTTGTTTTGCAGTTCCTACTTTTTATAATTGGTGTAAAGATTTTCAAATTCTAATATTTATCATCATAATAATAAATATTGCTTTAAAATGTATAGTAAAAAAAATTGTAATACATTGGCTTACGAGACAGCATGAGCTTTACACCACGCGCAGTCCCTTATCTTTTGTATAGGTACGTACTTTATTACTTCTACTTTTTTTTCTGAAATAAGTTAAAAACCTTTTTAAACTTTATTTAGGTTTCATAAGCATAGCTTGGTAAGGAGAAAATATACAACATAACATAATAGTTTAAGCCCCAGGTGGTTCGCCCATTTAGGTTCTATTAAGGTTTGGTGAGATTTAAGTTTAACAAGGGCGTTGGATTAGAAGATCAATCGTGACCAAGTTGGCTTACTTCATTTACATCTCGCCTAAGATATAAATCTAAAAGTTACAATGAATAGACATGGTTTAATTTAAATGATGAAGTTATGTTAAACTTAAAACAAAAACAGATACATGTAGAGAACTAGGACAGAAAAGTTTTAGGATTATTTGTATTTGCTTGTCTGTGCATACACGATTTATAGCTACCAAAGCCACAATCTCACTCGCGTTTAATGAGATATAAAATTTTAATAAACATTTTTTTTTCATATTTTTGAACATTTAGTTGATAGGTTTTCCAGGATAGTTAGTTTTTTATAAGCATCTATTTAATGTGAATTTTGTGATATTCAGAATATAATAAGGTATATATCATGAGAACACAAAGTTATAACTTTATAAATAATTGTTTAGTGTGCATAGTATTTCTCATTGTTTTGTACTATATTTGACAACAAATAATTTTTATTATTATACCTACTGATTTACTGCTTAATACAGATAAAAATAAATAGGTTTTATTTACCTACGTAATGTTAATACTAATTTGTTTGTTTAATATTTCAATTATCTGAATACATATTTTAAGCATAATTATCTCTGAATATTTCATAAATAGCAATTTCAAAAATTGTTTATCCTATTCTACACATAAATATTACATACCTGATAAATATTCCTGAACTCTAATGTCAATTTTATACTTTTGTATGTACGTGTATCAAATATTATGTTACTTACCTATTGTAGAATGTGGTTTCTACAATAATGTATGTACCTACTTCCTACACATTTAAGCTATAAATTAATTTTTGGTGGATTCGATTCCACAGCCTTCTTCAGATACCACCTACCTAATAGTATTATTTATTTTTTTGTTTATATAATATTTTTATAATTTGACAGAAAAAAAATATGTTTTAATATTGTGTTCCTTGTGAGATAACATTTAAAATAACCACAAATAATAAATAATAAGTCTAAACCTAAATAAATGGAAGGCATAATATTTTTTACTTATTTAATTAGAAATAATTTAAATAACTTATAACGAAATTTCAATACATGAGTTATATTCATAGAAATCTCCATCGGGAATAAAAAAAATACAAATTTTATATTCAGTATAGTTAACTTAATTCAATATTTATGCAAATTGTATAATGATTTAACTGAGAAATATTTTATCACTAGGTTGTTATTTATTTACATGCAAATTACTTTTTAGCCTTAAAAATATAATGCACTATTATAAGATATTCCACGGTAAATTGATTTTTTTTCTCTTTAACTATATCTATAAAATGCTCCATTACCCAGACAAACGTAACCCTATTGCCAACATATTATATATAAGTGTATGACCAGCAAACCGAAAGTAGTTATGTAATTTTTGATAGTATATCAAAATATTTCAATAGTTATATTGTACATTAAAATAATATTATTTATTTTCAATTTCAAGAATTAACATTTTTAGAGGTTATTGTAATTAGTGCTTATAAAATACCTCAAATACAGTGTCCCACATTTTTTTATGATCATTCAAAAATTCTTGCCATTTACACCAATTGCAACCAATAAGCTATGCGATCAGAATAATTTTCAATCTGATGATTTATTATGGCTTTTAATATAATTTATATAATACACACAACTAAGACGAGAGTTTATTCTCAAAATAAATCGAAAATGCTTGTTGAAAATATATTTTACAGACGATTTAATAGATTCTGAGTGTTAATAACCAGTCAACAAAGAATGTGAAATAAATCGTATTCAAATATAGCTGGACAAAACAGGATTGAGAGTTTATTTGTTCGTAAAAGTAAAAAAAAAAACACTAGTTTTCATCGAACATTTTTTCTCAGTTTATTTATATAAATAAGCCCATGTATTACGTCAAGATAAGTAAAACCATCTGTACTCTGAATTTTAATTTCTCAAAAAAGGAATGAGAAAGCGCTGCAACTATTGTGAATAGTGAAGTGTAGTTGTTGGTATTTTTTTTTTTTTTAGAGTTAAGGGATGGTTTGACATTTTTTAAAACATTAATAAGTGTTAAAAATAGTTCATTCAATTAATTTTCCAAACTGTAGTTTATTATGGTAATTTTTATTTTTCCGCACTAGTTGTTCAAAAAATCTCAAAAATAAAGAAATAAAAACTAGCCTATTAACTTATAAATGCATACCTCCCTTCGCTCAGAATTCAAAATATTATATATTATATGCTTTTGATTATACACATTTTAATAAGTGTTTTTTTCAATTGTATTTATATCACACCCTCGCAGTTTAATTTAAATAAATACTTGTAGTTTAACATTATGTAAATTAACGGTTTTCTAAAAATCAATAAAATATAATTTTTCTACTATTGAAATCGTACACAAAACCATAGGTTATAGGTACTGTCGCAGTAATAGTAAAAGGTGTCCTATAATGTCGTTAGGGTGCAAAAATACACGCAAAGCCATAATAATTTGATTCTGAGCGTGTTCTGAATTTAACATTTACCACCTATACACTTAGCTGCCGTGGATAATGTTATTTATAAAACATAATATTACAAAGCGCATTTCGCATAACAGTAAAGTCCTTAACAGTTATTATTATAAGCAAGTTTTGTAGGTACCCATACGGCCATATGCAGTTGATAAAAGTGAGCAAAAAGTTGGTGCGTATTTCCCCTATTGGCGCGCGAGTAGATTATTATAATGCAAAAACTTGAGCTTTCACTGACGAATATGCCAGTGAACGGCACGGGGAGGATGTGTTATTTTGGCGAAACTATTATAATAATACAAAACTATGGTAAAGTAGAAGTAGTGGGTATAGTAGAAATAGTGGTTTAAGCGGCAGTAATGGCAGCGTATAGTACACTAAACTGGCATTGGCAGTGGCGGGTAAAACGTATTCACCTGGGGAACGAGTGAGTTATTATTAAGCGATCTAACAATATGATAGCTACAAAACTTCGCGGACGAACCAAAGTCAAAACGCGGTAGTCGTATGGGCGAGCATACTAAATAGGTAGCTGGTAACCGCCGGTCCGATAAATCACACACGCACACGCACTAGCACACGTAGGAATCGCGTATATAGAAAATGGATAGGGATCAATGGTTAACGAAAGGAAATGAAACGTAAATGACCGAAACCTTCCGGTGAGAACTTTTAATACAAAAAGCTACTTTCTTTTAACGTTTTTCCGAAAAACCGTTCTTGGATCTTCTCCCAGTAGAATATGTGTTGTCAGATTTTTCGTTCCAAATGATTAAATGCGTTAAGCCGGCCGCCACTGCCGACACCGCCCGCACCAACGCCACTGACTAATAGTAATTCGGTGAAAAATAGTAACGCATACCTAACCTATATAATTTAAGCGACACACATACGCAAGCACGTTGTAAAAGGTGTGTGTGTGTGTGTGTGTGTGTGTGTGTGTGTGTGTGTGTGTGTGTGTGTGTGTGTGTGTGTGTGTGTGTGCGCGCCTATAGATATACGTTTTGGGCGTGATATTGGAATTGAACCATATACGCATTTTAGGGTACCGATTTATCTACACGACACTCGTTTGAAACAGATTCGTTCGTACGAGAAAACACTACGATAAAAAATAAATGAAGTTCACAAGAATCATATTTTGTAAAGAGTAAAAATATGATTTATTTCAAACCAGTTGATTCGCAACACTGAACGGTTAAAACGTTTATTTTTTTTTCTCACTGCCATTAAGATAAAAATAAATATTATTTGATCATTTAATATTATAATACTATTAGATATATCGTTATTTTTATTTGTTCGCTATTGACCTATTATGTGATTATTGCGCATGCAAAATGTAACGCATAAACAGTAATGCGTCTCGCGAGTTAAAGCAATTTTCTGCTAACCATATTGTTAGCTTTCATGATATGAGCCTTTCGTGATACTACTTGATACGAGAAAATTATTACGACCCAGTTTATATGCAAATATTCTAGGGGGAAAAAACCTACTACTTTATATGGGCAGTAAAAACCGTATGCTTTAGAAGAGACACTAGCAATTTACCCGATTTGGCACGAAGTATTGTTATGCACTTGTGCCCTTATTATCCGATGTATTCATTATCCGTATAGAGATAAGACGACCAACTTAGTCGGCCGTGAAATTATGAATAACGATTACCCATTTACCCACATTCTGAAGACTAAGTCTAAAATACTTATGACAGTTCTAAACTCTTATAACAGTATTGCGTCTATTATAACTTAGCATATTAATAATAATAATAATAATATTAAAACTAGAATTAGGTATCAACTACTCAACTTTAAATTATTTTTCGTTTTTTTATTTTATTACAAATACACAACTGTACGTTGAGCGAATAAAAATAATATTATATAATAATACAATACTTTTTTTTTTGTAATAAATTAATAGTTTTTTTTTTTTATTATTAATAAAATTACCCTCGGCAACATGGCCCATTCGGATACAAATGTAATTTTTTTTTTTTTACATTGAGCTTTTTCTAATATCTATAGTTTATGTAGGTACATATTTATATTTATAAGAGTAGTATAGTAGGTTTTGAAGGTTTGATTTTTTTATGAATTTGATGGTGACGGCGAGTGAGGTTCTGTGTAGCCAAGCGATTCTGACAGGTGTTCCAGAAGTTTTGAATAAGATCTTGCTTCGGAGTATGAGCGATATTCCGTCATTATGTGTTTGATTGTTAGACTAGTGCCGCATGATGGGTTTATTGGGGGAGGGGTCATTCTTGCTCATCAAATAAATGTGAGTGAGTTTAAATTAATAGTTTAATATACTTAATATTGTATAATACGCAACATAGTTTTTAAAATATGCTAACAAACCGTTTGGTTACGTATAATATACACCGCGATTTACTTCACATCGATTATTATAATCTTACAATTTTTAATTTTCATTGAATTTCCTTCTTGTTGAAACCAACCAAAGTAACGATTTTTGACGTTTAATATTATGCCTATATAATAACAACACAAACAGGCATGACGATAGTTATATACCTACATATAGATAATATATCATACGCGAGTCATTGTTTAAAATATTTAAATAAAAGCAAAGTTTGACTTAAGCCAACAAGCTGTAATACTCCGGACAAAGTACCAATTCAGAATGGCATTTATTATTGTGAAAATATTGTTGTTGGAAGGTCATTTTATGCACCGTTACACTCGTTAAGCGATTACTCGCTACTCATGCGCATGGTTAAATAATATAAGAGATGAATTCATACGTCCGTACATTAATGAAGAGCGAACAAAATCATCCGAACTTTTGTTGGACTTAAACATTAGTATTTCAGTTTTAATGGATTATTTACATAATCACGTAGCCAGTGTTGGCGGGATCAGTGAGTGGGCGTTTTAAATATCTGAAAACATCGCCCGAACGAGAATTCAAGATTATTCAAATTTAACTTGACTCTAGAACCGGTTGCTTTTGATTTAAAATCGTCGGAAAATGACACAAACATCATCATCGTTATTGGACTTCTTAATACTGAAAATCTCATCCCTACGTCCGGCATAGTAAATACGAGTGGACAATATATTATATAGAGGTGTAAAATGTGAATAATATGTATGAAAGCACATTCGCGATATCATCCAATATTGTGCTCATCTAAACATTCGTATCCAAGAGCTTGTAGGAGATAAAACGGTTTGTTTATATTATTATTCTATAGCTACATACCTATTATTATAGCATACTGAGCGATTCAGTTCTTAAGACAAGAAGTCTTCGACTGTAATATGCGTCTAACATATGTTAACGTTAAAACGGTATGGGATCCATAGATTCCTATACTTCGCAGGTGTGAAGCACATTAAGATAAACACAAATGTCCGTGGATCAAAAGCCATTTAAACGTGATCGTGTAAACATGCATTATAGTATGATGGTTAAACGATAAACATTCATCACGCGTGAAGAAATGCCTGGAAAAGATTTTAGACACGTTTCACACAATGTTGTTATTATTATCATACTCAAATCCTACACCATAGTAAAATGTATAGGTTGAATTAGACTGTTAAGTATTTGAGTACCAGTATTTAAATTAATTTATTCTCAATTATATTTTCATGAAGTGTTTCGAATAAAAATGTAATCGAATATACTTGTGTGTTAATTTGGTTTTTGATAGTTATTTTTACATGTCCGCGAGACACCATTACACCACTACGTTACAAATTATCTATGACTATAGTATCTTATGTAAAGATTACAGAAAAAAATATTATACTCGATATTAAATGTTATATTGTTTATCATAACTAGCCACTAGGGGGCTATTGCATACTACACTTTGCTTATCCGTTAGACCATAGATCAAAACATTGATAGATGGGAGCTAAGTAAAGTAATTTCCAATGATACCTATAAATACCGGACACTCTTGGTCACTAAAATGTTGTCCGCTATATTCGGAATCATCCACTATTCAAAGGGTTCAGTTTGTAGTTTGTGATAAACTTATCAGGTTAGAAGTACAGACGGTAATCAAATATTTCCTAATCACTAAAATGTTGGAACTCGATTAATCATAAAACAGAATACCTTCTCGCAATAATTGTCTGGTTCGTGTGTTGGCTGAGTACTAGAAAATAATATCGTATATGCTATAAATTGTAATATTTTTCACTTTTCGGATGAATTGCAAATACGTGGTATTTGGTAAAAACGCACTTGTGCACTACGTTGAAGCTTCAATACAATATCTCCGATTCTAAAGTAGGTATTTGAGAAGTACTTAAATTATTTGTTTCCGATTTATATTTAGTATACTCCTCAACCAGTTTTTTTAAAAGTATTTTTAACATTTTTATAACACTTCCGCGTGGCGCGAACGCAGTACTATTGCAATACTAAAATATAATAATTATTATTCACAATATGATAATATACACACAATATAGGTACATCCATATCGACGAAACCACTCTTCGTCACAATATCTCCCGCACCCAACGTCGTGTCATCACCGCCTAGCGATGGATATCAACCGGGCGTGTGAGGCAACAACGGTCGCCACGTGTCATACACCGCGAGAACGATAAATTATCACAATAATAATAATAATAATAATATATAAACGTGCCACAGGTAATTATATGCCTAATCTCGATATAAACCTTCTCGGGCGGCACCGTATTAAATGCGTTTCACGAGCTCGCGACAAGGGAAGAAAAGGACTATTAGTAAGACGCGGGAGAGACCGCGCGGTAACGTCATATACCCATTCGGTCACAATAAATTCGTCGCCGTGTGCTACCGTACATAATATATAATAATAATAATATAGTAATCCACGCAGAGACGTCGAGAGCTTATTCTCTATCTCCCCCCCCCCACACACACCCCAGACCGCTCCCACCCGTGTACCGCACCCATCGCGTCACGTCTAACCATCGTTGTTTTCCGTCGCAATGATAAAATAATTGTCATTATACCTACCTGTGTAGTGTACTATGATTATATTATTATTATTATCATTGTATTATTTTATGTGTCCATATACCACCGTACCTACGTGTATGCTACATGAATTGTATAGGTCGGTACTTGCATGCACAATACACGGTACGCGCAAAACAATTATTGTAATAATAACAACAATGGTAATTTCGAATAGCCCGTGGCTATATTATTATTTATTATATTATATTATACAGCGTAGTAAATAATATTTAGTCATCTCTTATCACTAAAACGCCATTTCCTCGGGAAATTTATGTGTTTTTGAAAACTTTTTTGTATTATAATTTGAAGTCATTTGTACGCCGCGACATTTTTTATTGTTATCGTTGTTAAGTTTATTTTTTTTTTTTTTAATGAAAACGCATTTATTATTTTATAACGCCCGAACCAATAACCATTTAAAATTCAGATTATATGGAAAGTGCACCAACATTTTGAGGTGTACTACTGTGTTACTCCTCGACTCCCCTCATCTGCTGGTTCAGAAGATTAATTATTAAGAAATGTATAATATTGTCCGTTCAAAAATTATAATAATAAAAATATTATTATAAATGCAGTTGGTTTTTACTTTCTCGAAATCGCTGTGTTGTAATGACTTGTGTAAAAAAATGTTTTAACAACACAACATAATATTTACCCGGAAAAATACCGTTTACCGGTAAAATAATCCATCGTACACTTTTGTACACTTAAAACGTGTTTGAAATGTCGTATACATGTACTTATAATATTCATAAATAATAACAATATAGTATTACAATAATCATCGCTCGATCGTTCGACGGTTTCAGTAGGTAGACATTTCTTCGTTTATCGGCCGCGAATCGAACTTGTGTGACGTAATTTTTCGACGACTTCAATCGATAAACCCGCCGTACGAGGAAAATATATTTTAGCTCTAAATAACCACATGCAAAAATAAACAGACATCGACATCCCAAAACGATAATCAAACAAACAGTCGTACAACGCCTACGGTCTACGACAATATCATCAGGGATAAGCATGAAAACTAAAATATCGAATTGTTTCACTTGGAATTCACTATAAATAGTTAGGTTCATTTAGCGGGAAACAGCATGAATAGGTAAGTGTAAAATGGGTCGCAATAATTGCACACGTCTGACGTGTTCAAAACATTTTTATTTTAAACTTTTGGTGGATCGCAAGGTGTAGGTTAGGTACTACCAGGTATACTTAACCATGAGGATATCGTAAGGCGTAATAGCTATCATGTTATTTCGTATAGACGTCGTATATTCTATCGAACCCGGTGTCCACTTACATAATATAGTGGCAAAATGCTTGCTCGTATACCTATATTATTATACATATATAATGTTCCACTCTATCACTTTTTCATATTTATTTGTATCGTTTAACCTACAGCGGACTCAAATAAAGAAACTTTCCCTAACCGTATGCTTACGCTTTACTATTTAATAGTGATCAATATTTGCCTAACACGTGCTTGAGGGTACGCAAGTTTTATAATTATAATATAACCTGCACCAGTAGTACTCGGAAGGTCAAGACACCCTACTGTAACATGGTAAATAGTTGATAAAAAAAAAAAATGTTAATAAAATGGTATTTATATACAGTCATTATTCATTAATATGAATTATAATAATATTTATTATATTTAATGCATATCAATAAAAAAAATCTATGCCTTTTAGAAATTCATTTTTTTATTTGACCTCTCCCGCCATTAAAAAATCCTATCTGTGCCACTGGGCTGCACGTTTCCTGCTCGTTAACGTAAAGTTGTACAAAAAATACAAAACAATGTGAGATACTCAACTTAACATTTTTAAAACATTATGTTACTCCATCCAATCAATTCTAATTGGGTTTTAGTTAAGATTAGAATTTGTAATTTGTATTATCCGAGGTTTGGTATGGTAAACAATTATTTTATACAGGTTGTACGTATAAAAAAAAATATATTAGTAATATGAATTGAAAATTAGTTTGATATTTTAGAATATAACATATGCTTCGAATAAAAATTATTTCTAGTCACTATAGGTGTATCAGGATTGGTAGGCTGACTTCAAAGTTTAAACATTAATTTTCATAAGCCATTGTAAAATTGGTCATTAGTTTTATAACCGGGATTCAGTTTCTAATTATTTAAGGCACTGCAAGATTCAATACGGATTCAATACAGAATAAAAAATAAAATACCTTATTTTGACATTTCTAGGTTTTAGTTAAACTCGTTTGTTTTACGACGGTTTTTATTTTTACAGGTCCAATACTCCAGCGTATGAGACCAGATGGGAACAAGTACAGCAAGAAGTTAATTCTACTGGTACTTATCAACTTACAGAAACTGAATTGGTATTTGGTGCCAAATTGGCGTGGAGGAATTCTGCCAGATGTATCGGACGAATACAATGGGCTAAACTACAGGTTCGTTTATTCATATATGATTTCTATAACTATTAAAGAGAGACATAAAGTATATTTGACGTATATTTATGTTTATGTAATAATAATAATAATAATGATAAAACTGGAATATTTCAGCAATATTATGAGGGTAGTATTATAAGGAATTTTTGGTTATAATACTTAGTATAAAGGACTCCAGTAACGAAAATCATTTTCGGACAGCATGAAATATAAAAACGTAAAAAACAAAAACATTTGCAAACTCCGACGGAATATTTTACATTTTATTAAATAATTTCTTTTTAAACAAATATATATGTGTATTATTTTATATTATATATGCAATTTTGCAACCATTCTACACTATCACCATGCGTAGATCTTATTCTTCACCGAGTTACATAATATATAGTTTGACAATGGCTGTATATCTACCATATACTTAAATGTTCGTGAAAAATAAAAAATGTCAATGAAAACATTTTTTTTAAGTTGTAACTTTAAGGCTACGCACGGATCATTTTTAACACATTCTGCTGAACACGCATCAATGGTTCTAAACATCCATTCAATCAAGACCATAATCGTTTTCTTTTACTAAGTCATCTATACAGTTAGATTTTGAACTCTCAGACCCATCGAGTATTCACAGGGAATTGAGAAGAAAACATTTGAACATACCGATGATAAGTTAGTTGTCGGTGGTTATCACGAATAAACCGTACATAATCTCATTCTGGTATGTTAAAAATGAATTGAACTATAAACATTTGTCTGGTAGAAACGTCTTGCACCGTGCCAGATAATAAAAATGAATAATATTATACGTAAAATGCATCGTATGAAATTCCTATATAAATATAAAATATATATAATGTCTCGAAATCAATTGCTTATAATATTTAACAGTGTTATTTTAAAACAATATGACTTGATTTATTGTACATTACAAATGTTTACTACATAATTAAACTACAGATGTGCATAACATTATACCATAATAATATGTCAGCTAGTTAACATAGTTTGTAGAATGCCAATTAAAATGCATAGGTTTTTAACATTTTAAAGATATTTTTTTTGTTTTATATTTTAAACAATACCTAAGTAATTATTTAACTATTTAATGCAACTAACCAACGAAATATCATGTACCTTTTATATCATCAAAAATGTATATTGGAAAATATTTAATTTTTTAATTTAATATCGTCAGCGTTGCTTGGCCCGGACTCCAAAAACCGTTACTATTGAGTCCACTTAATCATTCTGAAATTATTTCGAATATATACATCCCTACCTGAATTTGTACACAATTATTGTTTATTTTTCAGATGTTTGATTGTAGATCAGTGACTACGACTAGCAACATGTTCGAAGCAATTTGCAACCACATCAAGTACAGCACAAACAAGGGTAACATAAGGTTTGTAACCAAAATAAACATTATTCACGATACTACACGGTACAAGTCTTTAACATTTCTCAAAACACAAATCATTCATCCATGACCACTACAAAATACCTATCTATGCATGTATATTAGCATATTAAACAAAATTCTGGAACCAAAACCTCTCAATTTATTCTTCTTCAAACCCTTATTATACACCGATGTTATTGTTGTTGTTGTTGTTGTTGACGGCGGTAGGGATGCTGGAGGTGAAAGTAGTTGAGGTTGTGGTGCCGATGGTGGTAGTGGTGGTGGTGGTGGTGGTGTTATATAAATAGCATCGTCGAGTAGTCCGATTTCAGTGTGCGTTTAATAATTTAATTTGCATACGCAAACCAGCGTGCGATACTTCTCCACTTCATCTAATACAGACAGAATTAAATTCTACAAGTTTGATTAAACTGTCAGCTATTGATTGGATGTACCACATGAACCCGTTCTTGTCACCTTTATTCTTGTGGATTCCGTTGTAACCAACACATTTGCATATATCGGAGAATAAATCGTGTCTTAAATCCAAAACAGATATTTCACGTAGTTTTCTAACTAATAATTGATGTGAATAACAGTGTTTGTAAATTAAGTTTAAGTCGGATATAAATATTATTAGAAAAAATTTAATTCTTAGGTTATTTTTGTACCTTATATATATATTTTTAGTTTATAAAATCTAATAAGTAATAAGAAAGAAATAATAATACATGGAAAAAAAAATAATTAAAGCATTAATTAACTAGGTAGAATATTATGCAATATTTTTAAATATGTGACTTTTTGTTGAATACTGGAAATATTTCTTTATTCATATCAAAAAGTGAATACAAATATTACTATCCAGTATAGATTAAATAAAATATCGATGGAATTATGACAGATACCAAAATAATCTAGGTACTAACCGATAAAAACCAATAGGTTTTCTTTTTATAAAATCGGAGGTAGTGGCATACAATTCATGATTTTATTTTTAAAACTGAATGATCATTATAACGTGTAGTGGCATAAAATAACATTTCGTATGCAGTTACCATTACCATAAAAATCGATATTCTATAATACTAAGAAAAAACAAAATCATAGGTAAAGTCTACGTACTACGTGTGAATGTTTTATCCATTTTTTATAACTGTATTTTAGTTATTCTACCACGATACATAAAAAAAAATTGGTTTTGTCAGAAACTGATATAGTACCTAATAACAAAAAAATAAAAATAAGGTGTCATTTATCTTTTAACTCTAAATTTACTACTTAAATGAATATTTCATAAGGTTTTCTTCTATGATTTTATTCGTATACTCAACACTTATGATAACATTATTTTTAGTGCCTTTTGTAACATATTGGCACATGATCACAACGAAAAAAAAACCAAATACATTTAATAAACCAGCGTTTTTATTTTGTAAATAAGTAGAAGCAATAATGATACAATGAGACGTAATAATAATGATTGATTGAGTGATTATGGAATAAACAAATTGAAAAAAAATCCATGTAAAAATTGTGTAATAATTGAGATTCAAAAGTAATTTACGCATATTGTAATTGTAATTATGTTGATTTTTGAAAATTGTTCGATTGATATTGAACTAGATTTTGGAGATTTTACAGGTTTATTTGGTTGATTGCTGCATACTTATGTTTATGAACATTTCATTTTATAGGTAGATTTTTGTTTTTTTTTTTTTAGTATTTATTTTATTTATTAGATTTGGTTGTAGCCTGTAGGCCACCTTTAAACTATTGACTGTGATCAATGATCTGCAGTGATAGCGTTAAGGTTTGACTTTCAAATCTTTTGAACACATGTACTTGCCAGTTAACTGTCATCGTTGTCATATTATACACAACTTGGAATGTAACGACAATTACGCTGGAATGGGAAATAGCACGACATCAATAGCACCGTGGATACCATAATGTTTTTTTTGAATTTGAAATGAAATATAAATATGATATAGAAATTTAATGACCTCGCAATTGTTGATATTTTTAAATATCTCTAAATGGTTGTCTGTTCACCACTTGAGCCCGCATAAAACAACGGTAAAGTATTCTTTTTTCCCGTGAAGTGGAGTATTATTAATGGCAGCAGAGGTGCATGATATACATTCTAATTAATAATTATCACTATATTATATAAGTTGGAATAGATAAATTCTAAAACCAATTTCAATTAGTAACTTTTTATTATTTTCAGTCAGTTATCATAAAAATAAGATTGTGAAATTATTGCGCATATCAAAGTACAGACAATCAACGGCCAATTTCCAACCGAATAATTCGTAAAATTATTTGACTTAGTATAGAAATACAATTAATAGCAAGGTGTTATTTAAAAGTTTATCAACTGAGAATGCATAAAATGAAATTTAATTTCCTGCGCCACCTAATATCGCTCGCACTTATTCCAGCACACGGTATAATAATATATTATATATGTATATAAAATATAAATACGATGAACTCGAAGTTAGAAGTAAAGTGGAAAGGATTTTGCATATAGGAATACCAATGAACTTGAAAACTTTCTTATTAAGACAGTTTTGCCAGAAAACTTTACATTTTACGCAATTATTTTAAACAAAATGAGCGTATCCAAAATTAACATTTTCTACATTATTGTCAATCTTAAAATATAATATTATATAAAAATTGAACATGTTAAAACTTCAAACTCGTTAAGTTGATAAAATCCAGTGTAAAAACTATACTTTTTTTTTCTACTAGATTGTATTACTCATAATATTATTGTCATGGAAGTCACAGGTAAAGATACATTTTCAACAAAATTATAGGTATAGGGTTTTAACTTGATAAACAATTCATTCGGAAATAATACTCGCCTTTATTCAAAAAGGAATCTATTCTCAGAATACATTTTAAAATAAAATGTAATTGACTATTGTTACGTTTTTCTGAATACAAAAAATTCCTCAAATTGTTTTCGACTTCATATGTTTATACTTGAACGCTAAATTCTATGATTTTCGTTGACTGATTATAATGGATTTTTAATTCTATAGATAAATTTGTTGGAAAGAAAAATATTTAACTAGGTAGTTAAAAAAATATCAACTACTTTACATAAATTATCAATTATAAATACTGAATTTATTTTTACGAACACAGACTTTTTCTGGTCAAGATTTTTGGTTTTACAACACTTTATTAAAAAGTTACAAAGACGAATTGAAAAGTTTTAACAGTCATTTACAATTTACAAAGTTTTGAAAGAATAAGTCTATAAGTTTCTCTCTTGTAAAAAACACAGTAGGTAATGCGGTTGAAAGAACTTGTCACATTTTTTTTGTTAGTCAACGAAACGATTCTATTTACACTAAATACTTGTTATTTTAATTATGTTGGTTATAACTTAAATAAACTATAAAAACATGTTTATATTTTTAAGTGAGTATAATTTATTATGTAGTGTGATCCATTCATTATGAGCCAACAATCAGTTTTTAAGTTCAACGTTTACGTAACAACACTTTGTTTGAACACAAAATGTTATATTATAATACATTTTGATTGTAACTGTTAAGTTTTCTTATGGTGGTTTTTGTTCTATTTATTATTCCTCTTTCTGTTCAATAATAGGTACACTTTAAAGTCACAGTTCTTAATTTTGTATTATCAATACTCCACAGATATTGAGAATTTTTTTTTTTTTTTTAAATAAAATACGAATGCTTATTGTTATAAAATAAATTTTAAACAATTTGTATTCCTTTGTTTATTTATTGTGAAAAGTGACTATGGTTATAGTGGCTATACTTTAATTGCATTAAATTAAATACAAAATAATTCGATTTGTATAGACTTTATAACAAAAATGCATACAATATCAGACCTATTATGAAAGATATTATTAAATTATCTGTTAGGGTTTTGCAACAAGTAGCAGTGGTTTAAATTGACATACTTATGATGTTATAATAATATGTTTACTCTGTTGGAATTGTATTTATGTCAAATTTAAAGTAAAAAAATATTGTTTAACTAAACCAATAAATTCTTCGATTTAAATTATTAAAAACAAACTAAAAATGTTTAAAATTACGTGTTATCTCTTCATGACGTATAATTAATTATTTTGACTGATATTGTTTATTCTCTATAGCCCTATAGGTAAGTAAAATATATTAACATTATCTAGTTATACTTTTATGTTACCTAATGCAACCTAAAACTTGTTGTTGCTGTTGTTGTATATTTTGTATAATTATTCAATTATGTGAGCATTGGTAAATAATAATAATAATAATAATTATAATTAGAATAAAAAATAATGATAATAGTTAATAAAAGTTAATAAATAAAATTAAATCAAATTTTAATAATTAAATTGGACATAGATGTATAGAAGTTAGAACCACAATTAAGATTATTATAATATAATTATTTGTGCTAACAATAAATAAGTAAATTAATGTAGTATGCCCAGTTACCTAATCTTATAAAATAAATAGTCAATTTTGAATACATATTATCCTTGTAGGTACATTATAAAATTAAAATTAAAGTCAAACAATGAAAAAAGTCAAAAAGTTTATTATTATATATTAAGTAAAATACTTACTGTATTTTACATACATTGAAAAGTACTAAAAATATAATAATATATTGTACACAAATTATATAATATACAATTAATAATTATATATTATTCGTCAATAATTATTTAATCAGTATCTACTACAGGTTCTAACCATGTACACACCATTTTTTTTAAAATTTAATTTTAGGTTTATGTTACCTATGCACTTACTCAATACTTGTACGGTTTATTATTTGAAAACATATTTTATAAAAATAGTCTTTATTATGAATAATAAATATATTTACTAAAATATTATAATTACATTTTTAAGCATAATTGCATTACCTAATTTATGGTATCACATTTCTACACAAAAATTTAGTAAACCAGTAATAATAAAAATCAAACAATGACTGGACAAAAATTTAACCTGCTTATAAAGTGCATATTGTATGTAATATATATTTTTTTATTGAAAAATTTAAACTATATTAGTAGGTATATGTGACACATTATAAAAACATATAGTTTTCAAATGTAGACAAAAAATTGCATGTGGTGATTATTATAGTACCGTTAGGTTAAATATTGTACGACGAATAATATATTTTTATTTTTATATTTAATAATTTCTATACAACATGTGTTTAGTAGTTATTCAACAAGTATAACATATTATAGTTAAATATTGAACTTTTTAATTTGGCCGAAAAATACGTACGATTTTGAAATGATTGGTCCAAAAGGATCTCACGTGTTCAAAGAAATTGTTGATGCTCGTGTCAATAAAAAAATCTTAAACATCATACTTCATAATCATATATTTATGTTTATAGATCAGCTATAACTGTATTTCAACAAAGGACCGACGGTCGGCATGATTTTCGTGTTTGGAACTCTCAACTAATTTCTTACGCCGGATACAAACAACCAGACGGAACAATCATTGGCGACCCGATGAACGTAGAATTCACTGACGTAATGTTACTTTAAAAAAAATTAATATACTTTTTATGTCTTTTGGTAGTTAATATAATAAATCTCCAAGTTCCGATTCTTATATTAACCGTGAAAATAATACGGTATTTATTTACAAAGTATCGGGCCGGTATAGCGGTGAATTGTAAGACCGGACCCATTTCGATTCCGCCGATTTTGAATCAATTCCATAGCTATTGATTCGGTCGACTACTGTTCATAAAAATTGTACCTATCGACTCCACCTACTATTGATTCAGACGAGCCTTAAATTTAATATAATAAATAAATATTTAATATTATAAACTACGAAAAGTGCGTTGTTAGTTATTCATTGTATAACGTATACTTATGCAAATAGTTACTTTACAACATACTGGCCAATGCACCAAGAATACTCACCCCCTTTTTTCCTTTAACCTCCCTTGTTTACTATAAATTATTTTCTGAAATATTGATGTACGTATCAGATTCAAACGAGTAGTTTTTGAGTTATTTAACTTTGCTTATCAAAGATAATAGATCCACGATAATGGGTTTGGAAGATATGGAGGCTATGATGATTTTAACAATTTGGTGATTAATATTAAATAATTATAAATCTATCAATATTAATAATTTATGAAAATGGTTAAATTATAATAAACACCAATATTACATCTGTTTAATATTTTTATAAACCATTTTTAAGAACTAGGTATTATCCTTAGAATAAAAATTTTAATAACTTAGAATCAACTCGTTCAAATTTTGAATTACCCAATTCATGTACCCACATGAAAATTTTCAAAAAAATTATCCACTTACAATTTACAGTAAAAAATAGTAGTTCTCATTTGAAAAACTGAAGTTTGTATCACCACAGGGCACCCGTTAAGTAGTATAAAAAGATTCAAAAATTCTTAGAGTATGTTTAAATATTTCAATGATCAAAATTTAAATAATTGTATTATTAAAGGGAAAATGGGTATGGGGCATGCTTGGTGAATTACCTTGTATAAAAATATTTATTTTTTACTAAATTACACCTAGTAATTGGATTTTGAATTCATAACGTCTCTGTATCATATAAATCGTGATAATTTTATTTTAAAATAAATGATACTACATATTAATACATAATTTGCCAAATTCTGGTGAGGCATTAAATTAATCAGTTTTTTTTATACAACTCAGCATTACGATGGCTGGGTTCTACCATTTTAGATTTTGAGTGAAGCAATGAATGTATTTATACATTTAAGACTCAGTGTAATCGATAGGTGAATATAGTATGAACAGTATCCACTGGAATCAATAGCCGATGGTTTCGGTTATACCTTTTTTTTAAAACAGGAGGTTTGGTGTAATCGATAAATTCGTATATGAACTACTGTTGCATTTTAATCTACCATCACATTTTGGGTAAGGTATGTTTTTGCTTAAAAATATATTATGGTTATATTTTTTTACTAATTATTATTGTACTATACGAACTATATACCTACAAAGTGTATTTATTAATAATACTGTTACAACAAATTTTTTGAAACAATCTAAGGACAGTCGTTTCTTTTATGTCGTTTATAAATTCGTCAAAAATCGTAGAAGATAATAATGACAAGACTTGCACCATAAATGATTATACTCAAAGCTGTCATTGAGTTTGAATTTAAACTGAACTCCACCACATATTTCCAAAGACTTTCGAGTGAAACTAAAATAATATGTCACATAAAAAAAAAATCACAATTATTTACAATTAAATAGTATAAACCCAAAGTGAATTGTACGCAATAAAATGGACTGAACTCAAACTGAAATAACTATATTTGTCTATTACTTATAAGTGCCATTTATATTGGTCTCTAGAATATTGGCATACCTATAACTATTGCCATGATTTCATAGTCATTAATAAAAAATTAATAGTCGTATTAGACATTAGTTTTATTGTTAGTAAGGCTTAGTTTATGGTTGAAAAATCATAATAATATGATTTTATCGGTACAAAGCCTCACATATATGTATTTGTTTATTTAGTACTTTTATACACATTTCACCCAAAACAAGCTCATTAAAAATAAAATGTCTACCAGAATCCAACCGTATATATTATTCTTTGCTTATTATTAAACATAGTACTGTCGTTGTGCAAGCCTGCAAATGTTTCGGTAGTTCAGATGCATTGCACGGAATGCGTGGTAAGTCACGTGGGGTAGGTACACGGAATGTGTGGTAGGTCACATACTTAAGCTGAAATATGTTGGTACGTCAAATACTCAATCGCTATAATATAATGTGCTGGACGTAATTAAATCAACGGAGTAACGTGGTTTTCAGGTGTGTACGAAACTTGGTTGGCGCGGAAAGGGCACAAGATGGGATTTGCTACCTTTAGTGCTATCAGCAAACGGTCACGATCCAGATTATTTTGATTTACCAAGGGAACTAGTTTTGGAGGTTTCGCTAATTCATCCCTCGTGAGTACAAACAGTAATAGCACATTAATAAATTTTAGATAAAATTGTGGAAATCATTAAAATTCATCAATAGTTAATATATATATACATTTATATTGATACCTATTCATTATTGACAACCTACCATAGGTAAAACTTCTAAAGAAGTTACTTTAAACTATGTATTTTTAATACAATTTATAAATAGTTTACGCATATATGGATATATACAGTTATATAATCACTATTTTCTTTCATGTTTAAACGTTATGCCATAATAAAATTTTAAACTGTACTAATATATTGTGAGTCACAATTTGTGACCCGTGAAAAATATATTATTATGAATCAATTATTTGAAAATGTTGGTACACCGTGTACTTAAATATTTAACACGTAGAAAAGACCAGAAACGGCTGAAACTATACAATTGAGTTTTTTTTTTTAATATAAATTTTATACCAAAGATACGATTACAATTGACAATATTGTTATACCCATAATTTGATTTTTCGAACACGAATTGCGTATCCAAATATTTAAACTAATAATTTTCACTTAGTTAACTTTGTAAATATTTGTACTGTGTTTTTGTAAATCTTTTTTGATACATCAATATTTGTTAGTTAATTTCAACAGTCCATGAATATAATATAACTATAAGCCACACGAATAAAAAAGATACACATATATCTACATCTTATAAAAATTGTTTACTATGTATAATTGGCAATTATACGTGTATGGTATTTCTAGGATACTTACTTGAATTTTCATTAGATTATATATTCCGATATTCGAACCAGTAACACAGTTTATAAAGTATATGACACATGACGTCATAATAAACATGCACGAAAGCTATTAAAATATACATGCATAACCCATATATGTGTGCTATGGGTTTCATTTGATGTATACTACGTGAAATATAGTGTTGAAATGAAGTACATAGTTTTGAGATAAAAATATTATTTTTTCTTTTAACGAAGCAGTTTAATTAAAAACTAATAAAATTGCTCATAAAAACCAAAGATAATTTGCTTGAATAAAATATAAATTGATTAAAAATATAAATATATGTTTATTATTCCATACAATTATCAGTAATCTCCAGTGCGGACGATGGATGAATTCGCATAATTACATTTTACTCAGAATCTTAATACACTTTATAATAACTTGTTGGTATCTATGGTTTATAACTGAAAATTAGTTTAATGTTTATAAACTATAAAAAAAGTACATTCCATCCAATTTTAAACACGGTACATGGGCAAAATGTATAACGATTTATTATTATACTACGGGTCCGCATACTAGCTTATATAATATAGATGGCACAATAATATTGTGTATATTATTTGTATTTAAATATTATAAACTTAACTGCAGTATTACAACACCTTCTCTACAAATGTTTAGATTAACGGTTCCATTTATGTATGTGCACATAATATTATACAGTATCTATTTACACTGTATACTATACATATTTTATACTTGGTGAATCTAAAAGATAAGGCATACCTATTATGTAATTTCGGTGTATGATATACACATATATATATACTCTAGATTCACCCTATACATTATAATATATTATATATTAACGCTTCCGTCAAACTTACAAATTTTACACGAGTATTGAACTATAATTGAGTACCTATACAATATTAAAATATAAAAATTAAATATTTGGACATTCGATGCGTGGTCAACTTTATGAGGTTATTCTTAGTACTCATTAATTCTGTTTTTAAAAAAATCGCCGCTTTTTAGTAAAACCATTCTAATAGAATGAAAAGATTTGACTTAATTTGTTTTCACCAAAAAAAAAGGCAATGTTTCTTTGATCAGAAATCATAATGTATTAATTAAACCTCAAAATACCATAATATGACTTAAACTTACGCACTGACGATATAATATAAATCGGCGTACAATATACGCAAGGAAGACGCCACAGTCCGCCAAGACGCGTTTTAAATGTTCATAACTTTATCTGATAGATTCAACCGGTTGCTTGTATAGATTCGATTGGTTCTCTGACTTGGGTCTCCGATGGTACTGTCTTCCCGCAGTATCCGGAATGATGTTTGACTGTGGAGGAATTCAGTTCACAGCGTGTCCGTTCAACGGCTGGTACATGAGTTCGGAAATCGGATGTAGGAATCTATGCGATCCACACAGATACAATGTTCTAGATGTAAGTGATCGATGAGTTTTTGTTGATAATTTTTTTGTTTTTACCAAGAAAGTGTTTACAACTTTTAGGACGTCTTAGAACGTATGAAAAGTGAATTGAAAAGTTATGGATTTTTGAAAAAAGATCGAGCTCTTATTGAAGTAAACTTAGCCGTACTTTACAGTTTCCAAGTAAGTCAATATATAAGGTGCTTGTTTTCGAAAATAATTATTATAGTCAATTTTGACGATCTTAAGTTATAATATTTATTTTGACAACAGTCAAACAATATCACGATAATGGATCATCATACCGCATCTGAATCGTTTATGAAACACTACGACAACGAGTTAAGAACAAGAAAAGGATGTCCCGCGGATTGGGTGTGGATTGTGCCTCCAATTTCTGGCTCCATCACACCTGTTTTTCACCAAGAAATGGTCAGCTACGAACTTCACCCAATGTATGCTTATCAGGTAAAATCTGAAATTTTATATAAATGGACTCAGAAAATTATGAGTTCAGTTAATTTACCACAAATAAATTTAATATGTTTATTAAAATAACCAAAGTACTTAGAATAACATAGTACTTATATGTAAACATTTATAATGCTGTAAGAATGCATTTTAATCGAAAAAACATACATTTTAAATATTAAAATCGTTTAAGCGACATAAGATTGGCAATATTGTTGAATGCATATTTAAATCATTACCAAGCCCGTTTTAATTTAATATTAAAAATACATAATTCACAAAAATTATATACATGAAACATTTAATAAATCATACTTCTGAAAAAATATTTTACAAAAATACACAATTGCTATAATTACATAAAAAAAGTATTTATTTTTTTCTTAAAATGCATTAATAAGCCAATAAATAATATTTGGTAAATATTTTCAAAGGAACCAGCCTGGAAAACTCATGTTTGGAAAAAAGGACAAAATCAAGGAAAATCTTTAAAAAAACAGAGACGAAAGTTCCATTTTAAACAAATCGCTAGGTATTTCGATAAAAGCTAATACAGGATGATTCACCAAGCATGCTCACCCTATTTTTTTCTTCAATAGTTGCAGTTTTCAAAATATGATTTTTTTATATTTTTTTTATATACTTTAAGACCATATTTTCAATTTTTTGAAAGTATTATGTACTTTCTAAGGAGTGCCCTGTACTCCTGTGGAGATGATGTACTGTCAGATTTATACAGTAGATAATTTTTCTGAAATTTTTGACGTATCTAAGCCAAAATTCGTACGAGTAGTTTTTGAGTTATTTAACTTTGTGTTCTAAGGACAAAAAGTTCATAGTAATGGGCTTATAAGATATTACAACTGTAGTCATTAATATTAATGTGTCACCATAAATAATTTGTAAAAATGACCCAAGTATATATAAATACTAAATCCAATTTTATGTCTGTTTTATATTTCTGTAAAACCAATTTTAAGGTCTATTAACCTTAATACAAATATTTTAATAACTAAATAACTACTCATTCAAATTTTGAATTAGGTACATCAACATTTAAAAAAAAAAATTATCCACTAAATAATTTACAGTAACCAAGGGGGATTCTCATTTGAAAAAACAGAAGTTTTTATCACCTCAGGACACTTCTAAAGTAGTACAAAAAAATTCATTAATTTAAAAATATGAGCTTTGAGTATATTTAAAAATTCCAAAAATCCAGAATTTGAATAAATTCATTATTAAAGGAAAACATAGGAGGTAAGCATGCTTGGTAAATCACTCTATATAATATACAATATTTATACCTATTTAATACCTAATATTATATTTGAATTTCATTCAATTAAAGTAATTTTTTTTTAAATTAGAGCTGTGAAATTCACATCGAAATTGTTTGGGCAAGCATTGTCTCGTAGAATTAAAGCAACCATACTATATGCAACAGAAACAGGAAGATCAGAAATGTATGCGAAAAAATTGGGTGAAATATTTGCACATGCTTTTCATTCCCAGGTACATTGGACAGATAATTAATTTACCGATATGCACGAAATCACCAAAATTGTATTATATCAGCAATTACTATATTTATATGACCTATTTTATATTATATTATTTTAAACAACAGTTTTTTTATTTTAATTAATATTTGAATAACAATCAAATTATTATAAAAGGTAATGAGCATGGAAGAATATGATATGACAAGTATTGAACACGAGGCGTTATTGTTAGTCGTTGTATCAACTTTTGGAAATGGTGATCCTCCCGAGAATGGACAAGTATGTTTAAGTTAATTTAGTTGCAATAAAATATTCCGATCTTGTAATGTTTGTACATTATTATTAATTAAGAATAAATACTAATTACTTAACAGTTAACACAAATAATTGGTGACTGGTTGGTTACAAGGTTTTTTAAAAACATTTTTACAATATATCTATGCGTGCTCAACAACCTAACCATACTTATTTTAAATATTTTGCCAATATTATTTTATTTTTTTAATGCAGGTGTATGAATATAGCTGTAATTGCACTCAAGATAAAATATTTAGATAGGAAGTTGTAGGTTTGGTAAATGTATATATTTTATTGAGTAAAATAGGTGTAATTAATAACTGTGTCAGTTGTGAGGTGCATGTTTTATTAATCTAGATAAGGTATAATTTAAAGACACTAATAATTAGACCCAGTTCTTCTGCAAAAATATTCCTATATTGGAAAACCTATAGTATAGTTATATGATTAATTTAAGAACAGCATTTTACCCACTCAGATGAAGATAATATCACGTAAAATGAAAATAATGTATGAATTAAGGAAATAAAACGAAACAGCACAACTTTACCGACATTTTAAAAAAAAAAAAGCCACAACTTGATGAATATTTTTTCCTTTTTAGATTGTGAAAAGTGGGGTCATTGGGAACGCCTATTGGTTATATAAATAGCATTAGACGTGTATGTTTTTCATATGAACATTGAACACATTTTAAGCTAGAAAGGGTGGTTCATTAAAGCTGTATCTATTGATTGTATATTTGTATAAGTGTAAGAAATGACTACCAAAAAAAATTGCTAAATTTGCGGATTACATTTTTTTAAATTTTTATGAACTAGTTTTTGTAATTTCATGAAATAAAAAAATAATAATCTAAATCATTGAGACTGTCTCTTGAGTCAAGAGTTAGTTCTAAATATTTTATCCAGTTTTGGGAGGATTTTTCGTTTATTTGTATCTACAGTTAGAGGTTAGCCATTTTTGAAAGAAAATCTGAGGAATTTTTTGTTTGTTGACTTTTTAGAAGTTACGTTAATATAAACAAAAAAAAAACCTTGCAGAAATCATAATTTTGTTTTTTACCGTACCTAACTAAAACTTATTCAAAAAAAAAAAAACACTTTCCAATAAGAAAAATATTTGTTTTTGAGTTTATATTATTCACTACAGGAATTCGCACAACAATTGCATTCAATGAAAATGGAACACGAAGGCACTAATTCTAATAAATCGCTTGCTGTTAAATCATCACCACTCAGGTACTGGCTCTTGGCCCATACAAATGTGGTTAAAAGGCAAAAAGTAATAACCAATATTAAAATATTTTTTATTAATATTTATTTTTAGCTCCGCATCATTTATAAAGGCAAATAGTCTTTCAGAATGTCATCATTTAACTGAACTAAATGATTTGTCTAATAGAGATTCAACAGATGTCGATAACTTCGGACCCCTTGGAAATGTCAGGTATACTATTAAAATTAAGTAAATAAAAAATAATATGTGTAAATATTAACACATTTTAAATATAATTAATTGTTGTTAAAATATGGTACAATAGTTATTGATTAACATTTATTCACTACTCAAGACATCGATACGAATCATATCATACGATAATATGTGATACAGAATAATTTATTCATCGTCTAAATAGGTACCTACTCAAAAGAAACAATGATAAATTTATAAAAATAATGGAAGCCAAATATCTATGTAGCTACTAGTGAGAACTTGTAAACATGTAAAATATTCAAAAAGTGTTCTAAACATTTCATTGAATAATTTAACATTAGATGAAAACCGTGTAGAAAAATAAGTTTTAATTTTCACAGAAGATAGACAATAATATATGACCATACAGAATTTGACAAGGCTGGTCAATAACGAGCTTAAAATTAAAACGTTAAGTTAAGTACCTCGTTACTTTTTTTTCCGAACAAACTTTAATTTAATAAGTTAGTTTATAACATAATATATAAAGTGTAAAATTCAGGTAATTTTATACAGAAGTATACAAGTTACATTTTTTTATGATAGAAGTAAACCATTAACTAATAATTTTGTTATTTTTTAAATTATGAGATATTCTAAAAATGTTTAAGGCTAAACAGAAAATTTCTAAAATACTAAAATGTATAATCATAATCATTTTGAGTTTGGCATTTACATCATACATGTCAGTCACTAAGAGATAGTCGGTAATTGGTATTATAAAAACAATACATCGTACCTAACTACCTAATATATTTAGTTTGAGTGTTATGACCATAGTTAGGTACTTAGGTGTTTATTAAAAAAATACACACTTACACACACACACCCAGAATTATTTCTTGAAATAAATAAATTCATGTGCAAGGAAAGCTTTCTACAAAAACTTTTTTAAAGTGATTAGCTGCTTCAATACACTCCACGATGGATAAATTGTATTAGTTGTACAATTTTTATTCATACAAATAACAGTAGGTATACAAAGTTTTCTATAACTTATCATACATATCAATTACCAGTCGTTTTAACTCTACTCGACTTACTTTTTCTTATATTAACGTAACATAACGGATTAAAAAAGTTTGTTAACTTGACCAATATAAGAATTTTATATTAATAAATTTCAATTATTTTATGGTCAATGGTGTATTTTTGAGACAAAATTTACATAAACATCAAATGTTCGGTTCAAATATTTACCGAGGTAGTAATACTGATATAACGCTATGCCCATAAATTAGAATGAACTCAAAAAGCAGTAAAAACACACACACTAGTACACTACATACTCTCACACATACACACACGCACACAATTTAGTAATTCACTTGAAAAAAAACCTCAAAACCTTTTGAATTTATCTTACTAAATAGCCAAACAGGACACTTAAACTTACAGAGTGAATTTGGCAGGTAGATAAATCATTAAAATCTTTTATTCTTTAAATTTGTGGACAACATCAAAACTCAATTGTACTAAGAAGTAATAAGACAAGAATTGATATGTTTAAAAAGCATTCGAACAGAGAATATGTTAATTTTTAACAGAAAGTGCCTATTTATTTTATACACCGATAGAAAATAATCTTGCAAGTTAAAAAAAATCAAACATACGTAGTACCTATCTACAGTTGTATTTATAAACTTAAAAATTCAACGAAAAAACATTTTTATATATTAAGTATAACTTCATTATTTTTTTTAATATGCCTTATGGTGCATGCATAAAGGATGTATAGTGAATTTATTTATCTGTTTTTGTAGTTACTTTATATTTTACGTGTATGATCAACTCGGAATATATTTCAAATTAGTAGTATTTTTAATTTTATACATTTACATTTAATCAATAGTTCAGTTTCCTTTTATATTTATACTATATTATAATATTAGAAATGTTTCAATTTTACTGAGCGGGAAAAATTGCTTCTTAATCTCTTTATTTATTTTAAATAATCAAATATCAAATATGATCTTAAAAAATCAAACTTTGAAAAAATACACTCAATTTTTTTGTAGCACATTTTTCTCATTGAAGTTCAAAATGAAAGAACTCTTCGATGACTGTGTAAACATCGTAAAGAGCATAAATATGATAAAATAAGTAATTATTAAAGAATGAAACTATGTTTTCAATTTCATGTTATTTGTATACTGAGGGATGTTTAAAAAATAAATATTCAAATCAATCAAACTTAAAAGTATAAATAATACCTACTCGTTACAGATTTGCGGTGTTTGGATTGGGCTCGAGTGCGTATCCAAACTTCTGTGCATTTGGATCGTATGTTGATAATCTTCTGGGTGAACTTGGTGGAGAACGACTCATCAAACTCAATAAAGGCGACGAGATGTGTGGCCAAGAGCAAGCCTTTAAAAAATGGGCTACTGATGTTTTTCACGTGAGCAGACTTAAAACAATGTTGACATCAAAAGTATTTATTTTATATTTCCAATTTATTGCTTTTCGACGGAAAAGCTTTTGTACTCAGTTCATACGTGATGGTGATCCTTATTATATAAAACTTACAGCGATTTCTTCAAATAAATCATCAAAAATAATAAACTAAAAACCAACGATTATTCGAAAACAACCATAAGATAACTCTTATCTGAAAACCCACCATAATATCGTAATGTAGTAGAATAAAAATAAAGAGGACGGTAAGTAGGGAAGTAAAGTGCCCACGTTGGGCTTCAATTTGTAGTAGGATAAAGAGAATAACGGTATACTATAGAGGAGATAAAATATGTTAAAAATATAGTAATGACTTGCCAGTATAACGTTGATTCGACTTCCTATTATATGTGTACACTCGTGTAATTTTTACTCTACTGCTAAATATTTTTAAACTTTGCTAAGATTTGTATTTTTGTTTCCGGCTCAAATAATTTCAAATGTAATGTCACTTATCTAGCTTGTAGTGACAATGTATTCTTAGTCTTCGATGTTTTGGAGGTTTATTCAGTTGAGCGTGATTCTATGAACATTATAATTGCAATATTTAACTAACTATGCCTGGACTACTACAATTACGTATACGTTATGTTGTATAACTTCAATTTTATTGTAACAACCTAGTGTTACTTATTGTAATGTACAATCGTTTAAGGAATTATTTTCATGGAATATGATGTTTATTCTTAATACACTTGAAATACCTAACAATTATGGATGACCTATTATAAATCCAAGACATTTTTTTTATGTGTGTAGACGTCGTATATTGATATACCTATCTTAAGTATGAGTATCTGTCCTTGAAAGTAATGACATTTAGATTAAACTTTTAGAATATTATTACTTGATTATTAGAGATTAAGAATTTTTATAAAAATACCGCATATCTATTGAATATTTATATATCTAAAATATTACTATCTTAAGAGGTTGTCCAGGAAGATATCCTTTCGTAAATAATGAACGCTATCCGATATTATTATATTTTAGACATAATCTAAAATCCAAGCCTTGGATGCAATGAGATTTAGATGATACTTTTAGAATACTATTATTTAATTATTAGGATTTGTAATTTAATGTAGGTAGTTTATTTAGTTTATAAGTTGTAAACTATACAGACATAAGCAGACAAATAGTGTAAATGTTATGGAAAGGTCGATGCAATAATTTAAATTTAAGTAAAAACGAATGATTAGAAAATAATTTTAAGGAAATAATAAAAATCTGCGAGTGTTTTGGTGTTGAATGATGTACATTTTGCGTACTGTTCCGCTTGTGGAGATGCATTGCTTTTGTAGAGACGCATTGCACTTGTAGAGATACACAGCTGCGTTTCGCCTATTGTACCTTCAAGTTACATAACCGGTTTTGTACTCTCTTAGATTTTCGCTGCGCAGCATCGTGTGTAAAGACCGCCTGGCCTTGATGGAGCACAAGAGTTGCGTCCCAAAAAATGCAAGACGCAATACGTGTATTTTAGGGCTCCTTAGACAACTAACAATGAAGTAAAAATAAAAAGTAAATGAACGTTAAATCACTTAAATTTAATTAAAACCAATATAATCTATAATTTAATAAAACAAAATCAATAACATCAAAATCAAAATGTCAGTCAAAAATTAGATTTTAATATCAGAGCCCAGGCTTATAGTTAATACACTATACGGAGAATCCCTGAAAAGGAAATAAAAATTGTACTACCTGACAAACATAGTGGGACGTAATTCGTGTATACCTTTTTTGTGGGACGCAAATAAGGTGCCCCGGGCCTTAAAACTCGCGTATTTTCGTGTATACCGTATGCTTGCATTGAAACCCATTTATTGGCGTGCATTTGTTGCATAATTTTGTTGAAATAAGTATATTTCATCTGTGCTTATTGGTACTTTTGATTATGTGTGTATTTATGTGTATTATTATCGTGACTTGACGTTGTGAAAAATTTTATAATTTCATCATATTATAGTAGCTACCTAATATTGTTGAATAGCTAATTTATTTTGATGTTGGTCATTTTTATTGATCTGATATCGATGGTATCATCATATAATCATTTTGATCCATCATCTCTTTTTTGTCGGATGGTTTTTATATCCAAATATGGACATAATTTGTACTTGGGCGTCCAGGAATTTCGGTACCTATAGTTAATATCTTAATATTATTTATGATTATGATATTATGCAGAAAAAAATTATTTTATAATTCGTAATATGTTTGAATTGCGTTTTGATTTTCTACACGCATATACTATGATCATTATTGGTCTTATATCATTTTATGTATTTATTAATGTAGAAAGTAGATAATATATAATATGCTACAGTAATATCATCAGTTTAGCTGCAAAAAGTATATTTTTAATTGGCTCTTATAACACTGTATAACATTTTTTTAGCTTCTGTGTTCCGTTTCTGGGGCCAGCATTGCTACTAACACTGTTTAAATTATTCAAAAATATAAAATACCTACTAAAATATTGCACAATATTAGGTGGCGTGTGAAACGTTCTGTTTGGATATGGATGAATCTCTGAGCGAAGCATCACAAGTACTTCATAACGAAAAACTGTCCGCGTCTACAGTCCGATTCGTGAATAATGCTGAACCGGACGATCTCAATTCCGGTACGTACAAAACACATAAAAAAATAAATGTTATTAGTGTCAACAATTGATATAAGTATACAACGTATGTATTTATTTATTCTAGCGTACGCGCACTATCACAACAAACGAGTTTGGACGTGCAGACTTTCCAACAAACAGAACTTAATGAGCAACAGCGAAGATGGCAAGAGTGACCGCGTGACATTGTGGCTGGAGATTGACGTGGATGATTGGGCAAAATCGGAGAAAATAATGTATAGACCCGGCGATCATGTGGGCATGCTCGCCACCAACCGAGATGAACTAGTATCTGGTATTATTCCGTACTTGCAATGTGATCAAGATCCCGACGAACCGATGGAACTTCAAATGCTCAAAGAAAAACATACATCTTCAGGTACAATTATTAATAAACATTCACTTTTAAATTGTATGCATATGAAACATATGTGTGTGTGTGTGTGTGTGTCTGTGTCTGTGTTGTCGATTTATTTTTATACATTAGAAATAATAATATGTGCGATGTGCCTATATAAATGTATACAAAATTAATTGAGTGAAATCTGTCATTAGATGTATGTACATATAATTCATCAAAATTACGAAAGGTAATACTTTTTTGGCATTTAAATATTTAAATTATCGAAAATATTATACATTTCGTTCGTTACGAATTCCATTTATAAAGATAATTTATTTATGTAACTGGGTTATTTTTTTTAAATCGTGTTCATCCAGAAGTAGAGAAAATGTAAAGTAAAAACCATTTACTGTCCTACATAGTCATGAGTTGAATACCTATTCAATTTCTAATAGGTACTATAACTAGAAAAACTCATAAACTTACACTGAAAAACTCGTGCTAGCCGATGACAGTCAACTGCAGAATCTAAGCCCCACATAATAGACCGTATTCTAAGATAAGTTTCGCAAGTGAAATTTATTGCTCTAGAAAAGTAGAAAACTTTAAATCACCAACCATCCACTATAACAAGCCCGACGGTAGAGAGTCCTTGAACATAGTTTAGCTTTTTCATTCATAAAGGATAGTATTATGAAACTGTAAATTACAAGGAATACATAATTCTAAACTTGCATCAAAATAAATGTCCATTTACAGATTAACTAAATCGTATTTTGAATATATAATAGTATGTATAATACATATATTTTTCATATGTTCATCGATGTTGTTCGTCCTTTAAGGTGTCTCGAAGAATTGGTCACCCCACGAGAAGATACCAAGATGCTCCTTGCGAACTTTATTGACACGATTCTTGGACATCACTACACCACCTACACCAAATATGCTACAATTTTTCGCTTCATGTGCCACTGATCCCACTGACAAAAAGAATCTCATCGCATTAGCAACAGTATGGCATTATCGCATTTTGTTTTATGTCACTATTTTAAGTTATTATTTTGCGTATTTATAGGATAGTGCCGCTTACGAAGATTGGCGTCATTGGAATTTACCCAATCTTCTAGAAATTTTCCAAGAGTTTCCTTCCATTAAACCACCCGCTGCTTTATTAGTCGCACAGCTTACACCGTTACAACCAAGATTTTACAGTATTTCTTCGTCAAGTTTATTACATCCACACAAAGTGCACCTCACTGTCGCGGTAGTGACTTATAAAACTAAAGGTAATTTTATTAAAAATTTAACATAAGATTAAAATATACCTAAATAAGTGTATTAAGTATACCTAGTTGATTTTATTTTTTAACCAAGTAATAGAAATAGGCCTAATCCAGACATTATACGATTTTATTTTATTTTTAACTTTTAATGATAAATATAATATCTGAATATTATGAAAAACGTATAAAAAATAATATGGCCATTATGTAAAATTTTATGAATGCATGATGCATTGCTAAAGTATTACTAAATTCATGAAAAAAAATGACCCATGGGTATTTAAGTAAAATATTTAAACTATAAACTATTGATATAAAAAAAAATGGTTTAAATGTACAAATCATTGTCGTTATTATTTTTCTTAAGGTGGAAAAGGCGTATTACATTATGGTGTATGTTCTAATTACTTGTTGGATACCAACATAAGTGACACGGTGTACATGTTTATTCGAAGGTAATATTAAAAATAATTGTTACTGAAACCAACATAATATTATCATTCAATAACTCAAAAATCATTATAATGGTTGTACCCTCCCCCTCCCACCTAATACATTTTCATTAATAAATTATTTTCAGATAACATTTGTCAACAATTTATTTTGCCCACCTCCCCTTGAAAAGAAATTCTGAATACGCCACTGATTATCATGTCACCGTTGACGATCAGTGGTGCAGTATCTATTACCAACCTGCTAATATATTATTGTAAACGTCTGTAATAACCGTTTCTTTTTCATTTCGTAGCGCACCAAATTTCCATTTGCCCGAAGACGTGGCAAAGCCATTAATACTTGTGGGTCCCGGTACAGGTATCGCCCCGTTCCGAGGATTTTGGCAACACAGATACGCACAGAAGAAAAACGGCATTGGTAAACACGACACGTTTTCATATCACCCATTATATTATAACATATAAATTATTATAATAACGTTAAAACGTCCGTTATACAAGCATATCTCACTCCCCCTTTGTCCACCACAGATACCAAAATGGGCAGAACCATGTTATTCTTCGGATGCCAATACAAATCGATGGACCTCTACAAGGCGGACAAGATGGAAATGATAAAAGAAGGCGTATTGGACAAGACTTACTTGGCGCTATCCAGGGAACCGTCGATTCCGAAGGTTGGTTCAAATTCGAATATTGACAAAATAACTATACTAATTTATACAAATGATTTTGATAGACCCCGTCGTCTTAAACGGTATCAATTCACGTGAAGATCCAGAATACTGTATAACATCTTCCTTGCTTCTATAGTGGGATTTTAAACTCAAACCAATAAACAACTTTTAGAAAATTTCATTCTAAGTATAGAAATAAGAATTCATTTTTTTTAATCGTAATCACTATATACACATTTAAATTGTTGAAGATTATTTTTCTATTGATATAATACAGGTGCTAATGAAAACAAAATATTCTTTTAAGACAAACAAGTTACCTGTCCTGTAAGAAAAATATAGATCTTATAAAACCCTCGTGTTGTTAAATTTAATTATTCATTTCAGTAAAATACTTTATTTAAATTTCATTCTAACTTAAACTCTCATAGTAACCCATTAATCAAACAACTATCATCCATCTGACTTCCCAGTTAGGTTAATCAAAATATAGTTTCTACAGATCTACCTACTGATACAAAAAATAAAAACAATAATACCTAAAAAGTATCAGGTTGGTTGGTATGGCTGAATGTCTGACCATAAATGCTAACCTCCTGCCGATAACCATTACTATCGAATTTACTAATTATACTTATTGTACCATATAGATTGTAAATAACTATAATTAAAAAAAAAAATTTTTATAAAAAAAATACTTATTATAATTATACTTTATATAACTGTTGAAAATGTGTGATTTTAAACGAATGTGCATCTGAATCAGCGACCGTACATCCACTCAAAACGGTGCAAAACTAAAATTGTATTGTGTTATTGTTAATCTCTTGTATATAAAACCTGTGACAATTAAACGAACCCGTTGTATAATATAACAATATTGTCGTTTCCACAGACTTATGTACAGGACTTGATGCTGAAGGAAGCGAAAATGATATACGAATTAATAGCAGTGGAAAGGGGACACTTCTACGTGTGCGGTGATTGTAAAATGGCCGAGAACGTGTACCAGACCCTCAAGTCGATAATTCAAGAGCAGACCGGCATGAATTCGACACAGTCCGATAACTTCATGTTGGGATTACGGGTACGTTCATACAAGATTTATGGTGATCGAGGCCGAAAAGTCGGGAACGATATTTTTACTTTTTTAAGAAATTTTAAGAAACACATTTAAACGATATACACAAAATAATGTGAAATACGTTTTATTTCATCTTTTGAACGTCACATTATCATATTTGAATATCGGGAGGGGGGAACACCCCTATATTAATTCCCACCCATCATTCAATTGTCTACGAATGATATGTTATTTTATAGCACATATAGGTAACTAATATTATACAATTCGATATTATTTTCATATCATGCATAAACTGAATTTTTTTCTTTTAGTATCTACAATTATTTTTATCATTAGTCTGACCACTGACCAGTTTCATCTCAGAAATAAAATCATTTTATTTTATTAAAAGTACTTTTTCAATAAAAATTAAAAGTTAAACAAATGTTATATTATTGCTGTTACAGCAGTCTAGTGTTGGATTTATATTAATTGCCATTTATATATTATTTAAAATAATATTTTAGCTTATTTCACTTGGGTAATATTTATAAAAAAAGAAATTAAATTATTTAAAACATCGATGGGGTGGACATTTTTTCAAATTTGGATGCCTGATAAAAGGTTAGCTAAATATTTATAAAAAATTTAGCAAGTCCCATAAATATAAATTTACTATGATGTAGTACGATGAGTAGTAAAATATAACTTTATAATGAAATTATATGTACCATTATTATGTAATGTAACCAACTTTAATACACAAGTAACCATTTATTATAAATACTTTGCGTTTCCAAAATCATGATTCAACACCGAATCCATATGGAAATATGTTTCTCGATAAACAGCTCAAAATTATTACAAGAGCATTATAAATTATGATAATACGAGGATGTTTTTTGTATCCCATCCCTAGATAGATTTTTTACACTCAACTCCACACCCGACAAACCCATCTAACCGGATGCTAAGTCATATACAAATTGTATTTACAGCTCGTTCCCGTTCTCCTCAAAAATGAAAGTCTATGAGATAGGCACACGTCAATGATTTTTGGCAACACATTACGCTGCGACTTATATATATCATAATATATTCTCATCGTCGTATATACGATAAGTATAGGTACCAAACGAAAAAACACCTATAAGGATATTTATATTATATTCCTTTATCGGTAAAAACGCACATAATATATTAATTTTACATTATTTGTACCTCTGCGCAGAGGCGTATCATACAGTGGTTTACCGAATACCTAATACTATGACGACGGTGATCGTGAATTGTGATCTAAACACAATTATAATATATTGTCGACAAATATCATATTCCTACCATTATATTTTCACCAAAAAATCTATGGTATACAATAATAACATTATTTAGCAATTAATGTGTTGTATACCTACCTGCAGAGCCTTACTTAGGACATTTTAGGCACAAGGATAATTTTTTAGTGGGACCCCCTTAACTTGAATTATAAATTCTGTTTTTTTTCTAAATCATTTTGTTATAATATTCAATTTATTTTTTAAGATTATAAATAAATTATACAATAAGTCTTTGAGTAATTACTTAATTACTATGTTGATATAAATAAATCGTAATACCGTATATGACTATAAGAGTAATATATGGGGGTCCTAATTATGTTGGGGACCCGGGCTGCAGCTTCCCTAAGTCCACCACTAAGTAGAGGTCTGCCTACATGATTTTCGATTTCGGAAGGCACGATCACGAATGATAACCGGTGGCACGCCTATTGTAGGGAAAATATTAAACAGGGATTCCTTTTCAAAATTTTTCTGAAAAATCTAAATAATTATGTATTTACATTTGAATACCATCGTATGGGACTTTTGGAATTTTAAATTATTTGATGGAGGTGATCGTTTGGGTGTTTGGGTTTCAACCCACTTGCAGTCTGCTCCCACGCCATATTATAGACAAAATATTGCTGTATTATTATTAACTATATAAATATTGTATTATGTTGTACAGGACGACAACCGTTATCACGAAGACATATTCGGCATAACGCTGAGGACAGCCGAGGTGCACAACAGTTCAAGGCTGTCCGCTCGGATCCGAATGGCGTCCGAAACGCTTCCATAACGTTCAATTTGGCCTACAATAGGCAACATGTTGGCTAAGTCAATAGCAACGATACAAGAATTTAGAGACAAAAAATTGTAAACATTTTACCCTTTATAATTATACGTACCTAATCATATTATGCGCATGTAGACACGAGTATAAAAATATTTTTATTTATTTTCGGATATTTCCAAATTTACAATTAAATGATAATACGTGCTTACCCCTCCCCTCCTCTTGTACACACACCCACTCGCCAAGCCACCAACACACACTACCATCATGCAGTGATCCGCCCGCATTTATGCAGTGAGTAGGAACCTGTATATTATGTATTATACACACTTCCCACTCGCCGAAAATATAAAAAAGAAAACGTCTTTGCCCATTAATTATTGGACGTTTCCGTTTTTTTTTTTTATGATTTCATGTCCTCATTCTGGCGATGTACGTACTACCCACTTATGCGTTTTAAAATATTCAACGTTTTAAACGATCTCACATGATATGGGTATGCGTGTTTATAATTAATGAAAACGCGCACGTTTCCGTTTTGTTTCGATTTCGGTTGATCAAAAAATCATATTATACCTACATGATTAATGTATAAATATGGCGCCAGTGAAAATAATTTTGGAACGTCGTCGGACATAATATTGTAATGTTATTTATGAATTCAATTTTAATTAATTCATCAACATTTGTAATTTAGGCAATATTATCTATATAACTGTACATATTACACATTATATACAATTTCAATTAATTAGGTATAGTATTATATAATATATATATATATATGGGCATAACTATACGTAGGTACCTATATATATATATGAATGTAACTTCAACAATACCCATGCGATTGAAATGTTCTTAGTTAGATATATTAGTTGTATTTTAACGTACTTAGTAAAAGCATTATATATTAGTAATCTAAGTCAGCGGTTCTCAACTTTTTATATCCCAGTGCAAATTAGAAATGTTCTCATACCACATGAAACTTCAATAATATAAAGTTTAATATTAATAAATATTCTATTTTTTTTCTTTAATATCACGTATCTACCCTCTACCAGCATTCCGTGTAATATCTATTGAGAACCTCTGATCTAAGTTAATAATTAAATAGTTGTAGTTTAAACTAAGTAATACTAACCATGAAATTCATCTTGAATTTGTTTGTAAAATATCCTCTATTGTATAAAATACATATAAATATATTCTTTTACATTACCAAAAATATTTACATTTAAATCTTTTAAATCAGTATTTAATTAAACAACAATACATGGTTTTCATTATTATCTTATAATCACTTTAAAAAGTCAATTTATTCCATATTTTTTTTTTCATAAGATTTTATTGCTCTATACATATATTTCTTATTATAATATATACTTATTATCTTTGTTATTTTATACTATAATGGGTGTACTTAAATATTTTTATCGTTTTTCGATTAATAATTTTAAAAAAATCATTCCTATTGCTATCAATTATTATTAATATATTATGTAAATATTGTATTGTTTTTCGATTTAATCATATAATATTATATATTATATACCTAGATAATATTCTAGGCGTACGCAGATGTTTATATATGGTAACTAAATATTGTTGTTCAGTTATTTAAATCGTATTAAAATTTATCTACTCATTATTTTCTTTGAAACATAATTAGATAGGTAATTCAAACTAATAAATCCATTTGTTAATTCTAAAAATTATACAGATATGTCTTATGAAATATTTGCGTTTTTATTTGGTTCTAATGGTATTCTTATCAGTATGATTATTATTCCAAAAATATTTTGAGTCAATAACATAAGACTAACGTACCGTAAATGGTGTGAATAAATTCGTGGTATAAATTATTAACAGTTTAAATTTTAAATAAATATTTTGAAAAACTAATTGTGTACAGAAAAATATAACTAAAGACTTTGAATATGAAATGTTTCAATACTCTAGTGATTTCTTCCTGAAGTACAAACAACTACAAAAAAAACAAAATCGATTTCGTCAAAAATTGGTGTTATTGCGTAAGTATCCAAATTTCCCTTTTTGAGTTTTTCCCAATTATTGAAAAAATAAGTAGGAACTCTTTTTGACCACCTAAGTACTAATACTAGATAGTAGATCAAATTATCTATTGAAAACAAGACTCAATATTTAAGACTGGAGCAAATTATAAACTCTTGAACGAGACATCACACACAAAAGAAAAATCACTTCATTGTATAACACTAAAACAAATACATCCCCGATCAACTAAGTACCTAAAAGAAAACAAATAATAATAATATAATTGTATAACAAAGGCATGACACATTTATCTTTCTAAAAATATACATAATATTACATCCATTTGGAGCATAGATAACATTTTACCACTCTAACTTTCACTCGTCAGCCAATAATCTCAGTAATCAGAATAATTAAACATATTATATTATTATTATTGATCATAATATGTATCAAAAATCCTCATCGATTTTAAAGAAGGAACAAGTACTTATTAATATTGTTTTTATAATGTGTACAAAATGGGAACTTTTACTTATTGTATTGATAACCAGAGCTAAGCGCCTAATATTATGATTTATGATCAAAATATCATGCCGTTTATTGAAATAAGATATAAAGTCGCTTAAAAAATATTTTATTTCTTGTTAGTTGTTTGTAGTTAACATCTATAAAATAGGAGTTGCTACTTATTTTACTAATTACCCACCTAAAATTATTGTTAAGATTAAATATTATGCATTTGTATCTCATTATATACACGTATAAATAACACTTCTAATAATATAAAAATTGAATCTACAAATATATTGTTTTCTTTTCGACCGGTTTTCGTCCGGTAACGGACAAATGCTTCTCCCGCCAAGTCAACCCCCTGGTTCGGCATTCGGAACGAAGTCACGACAATGCGCACAACTTGGCCGCCCGGTACTGATCTCATTTGGAATAAAGTATAGATAATAGATTAATTAAGAAAATAAACTGTGATGAAACTAAAATAGTCTCTCATCGTAAGTAACTTACTGTCGTCAAAGCAAAACAGTCACACCCTGTAACGAAATATTACCATAATAAATCCACTTACGAAGCCACCTACACGGCGATGTACCGAAATTGCCTATTCATTAAGCCGGCCAGATACATAATAACATAAAATGTAATGAATTATTGTAAAAATAATTAGGTTTTTTTCTAAAAATTATTTAATTGAAACTGCATGTTTGTGAGGTAACAAATCATCTCACCCTAAAAGCCACGAACGCGAAAATGTATAGAATATAGTTTTTTTAATTATCCATCAACTAAATTGAAATAAAAATTGTGGCATTAAAATATTTTTTTACTCATATAGATATGTATAAAAAAATATCAAGTGCAATTTTTAGCGCATATTCAGTGTTTTCAACCGCATAAATGCATACATATTTCGTTAGTTATTTTTAAAAGGTTTGAACCCCCCACCCCATGGAAACTTCACAAATAGTACTTATATATAATTATAATTATTGTATTTTTCAATTTTAGATCAGGCAATATGCTATTTTTTTTTAAACACCCCCTCCGCCATCACACCACCTACAAAATTCCTGAAGACGCTTCTATAACGTATATTTTATGTATAGATACTAAATATATAGATACCACACCTTACTACTACCTTACAATTATAAAACAACAAAGGTTTTTATATAATTACTTGTATATTTTATATGAGCCCATAGGTAAATTATAACCTATAATATACCTATGCCAGGATTTACTCGATCCCTTTCCGAAACCTGACCCTTTCGTATTTCCTGCTTTGTAAATTAGTAAGTAGCTTTTTTCACAAAATCTCTAAATATTTTCAAACATAAATGAAGGTTAATGAATAGATAAACCTTTTATTTTATGATATAACACATAAATACTGAAGACACTGAAGACATAAATATTATTCTAGTACGTGTTTTTCACTTTTACATATTCAATATATCAGTAAATTAACTGAAATACTTAATAAATTAATTGATAGATAACGATTAAAATTGGATTATTTATATAGTAATTACTAATTAATAATTAGTAATTATTGTAAAATGCCTATAAATTAAAATTATTTATAATTATTACATGCAGTGAAATTACTAGCTAGTAAGTGCCTACACATTTTTTTAGTTGTACTCTTGTATAGGTACCTACTTATAGAATATTATTATTATACCTATTCTAAACATTAACATTATTATATAGTTTGGAATAAAAATACATAAGTGTTAATATAAAATTAATATTAAAATAGTAAACAGTAAACAGTAGGTACTTGCTAACCATAATTATCACAAAAATCTGGTTCAACTGTTAATCGAGCGGAGGCTAACATTATAAATATAAGATAATATGATACAAAGGATACTTTAATTTCATAACATAGGTAAATACTACACTCGCTGTACCGAATATCAGATTAAGGTATTCTGGCATTCAGCAAACGTAATTTAAATGTAACATTTGTATAGGTTTTTTTCGAGATGAGGAGGGGGGGGGTCAAAAGTAAAAATTCCATAGTACTTTTCAAAGTAATTGGGGAAAAGAACTAGGATGATTTTTACATTCAACCAACTCCCCCTTTCAACTCAAAATTACCAATTATAGATCCAATTTGCTACCAGAAATCGCTCTCAAAATTGATAATTATAATTTCCGATTAAAATTTTAAATGGAAAAAATCTAAAAATTGCATAACGAGTTTTTACTTAGCTTATATTATAATAGTATATTACAGGTGTGTACCAACCCGATTGCGGCCCAAAGTGACCTCTTTTTCCTTTTGCAAATCCCGATTGCGGGCCGTACGGAGTTAGCGAAAAATAATGTTTTCGGCGGTTATAAAAACTATACTGTATATTGTGTGGCAAGGGCGGGAAGTGAGCTATAACACTCAAGACTGAAATTGGCTTCTAGCACGAGCCACACATAATATCTTTTGACAAGCCTCCGCGCCCATCGATCACGAGTCACGACAGAGGTAATGCAGAGATCTATGCAACAACCAGACTATAGTTCTAAGAAAACAATATTTCATGAAAGAAACGATTTGGTTATATATTTTATTTTAAGCGTCGTACACGGAGGTTATAATATGAATGTATAAGATGTAACCAACATTTTATGATTTCTAAGGACCGTGGTATAGATTTCTTCAGTATATTAAAATATTAAATAATAGTTATTACATTAAAATAAAATAACGATAACAACATTTAATCACGGCACAGGTAATGCAGCAACATTGCGACAATCGGATCATTTTTTTGTACGAAAACAATTTCACGAAATAAAAATGTTTATTCGTCCTCGTCATGCAAGGAGGTTATAATATGAATACAAGATTTAACCAAAAGTATATGTTTTATAAGGACTTAGGACCGTGGTATAGATTTCAGGGTCTGATCGTCCAAGGGAAAACGAGTGATACGCATTTTCGGGCATGTACATTTTACCGCCCGGCACTTTTTGAGATTTCCACTTAACCGCTCAGAACTTTTTGGGATTTCCACTTTACCGCCCGCTGAATGGAAAAAGGTCGCTTTCCAACGCTTCGGCCGTCATCAAAAGCTTTACTCCCGGTGCAGACGTGACAAAAAATAATTATCTCGATTGCGTCTTACGTATTCTGTTACAAATATAATACAGCGCACAAGCGCATTCCAACAAGCTATTAATATTCTATATTTCTATCAATATAAAGTTTTTATACGACATTCAATTCATTGTTTTATATTTCATTATTTGTTTTGTATTTCACATCCAAGTATTTAAATAATTTCAGAATTATAACATTTCGAAACAACGCCAAACATGACTTACCATTAAGACATTTATATATTATAAATTTGTTCCATAGAAAATAAATGTATAAACTCTCGAAAATATAATAATACATATTAAAAGTTTACCACGTTAATAATTAGGTATCTAAGACTGATTAGTACATTTACGGGTTGATATATTTCGTGTAACGATGTGTAAAAAAATTAAACAACATTATATACCTATCTTTTGAAGTATTATTTTAATTATAGCTGGTACCTGCCTATTATATTTTTACGTCGATATTTTATTTTGTGAACCAGTGTGTTAGGTTAGGGTAGGTCGCCGCAATCGGGAATTATACTAATTGTAATTATAATTATTAATTATCGTATTATATATGGGACGCAATAGGGCTATTTGAATTAAGGTACCTCGGCATACTTCAGGCCACAGGTATAAACTATAATTACCTAAATGTTCTATTGTACATAATGTATTTAATTAGTGTGGCCTGGTGATGATTTTAAAACGGTCTGAATTCCTTTTGACATTAAAAACTTAAACGACTGAAATGAGATGACTGATTATTTAATAACTATATATTATACTGTATAAAAAGTACGTTTTATACTACCTATTTAAAAGCATTCAAATGAGTATTATTCAAAGATCGGTGGTTTATCTAAAAGCTATAAAGATTTTGTCAAGACACAACCTTCATAATTTTTTTTAACCAGTAATAAATTTAAAACAACACTTCTGTATCTAAACTTTAAATTACCATACAACCAACTGTGAACCACAAAAATATCAGAACGGAAAATACGAGCAACTTTTGGAGCGCTCACCAAAGTAACGTGACGCGTGATCTGACGCGTGATATGACAAGTGACGTGTTAGTTACAAGTCATTCATAATATTTTATTTATAATTATACGGGAAATCACGTTATCGCGCCCACTGATCTAATCTGACTAAACATGTCAGACCACGAGTCATTTGTATGTTGCCCGTCATTAAGAATAATACCGCATGCACTACTATTTGTCATTCGTAATTTCGATTATTTTGTGTCCACATATTATTTAATTAAAACAAATTTAATTTAATATATTACCATAATATAATATTACGATTTATAACGATGAAAGACGATCCTGAATTTAATATTAAATTTGTTGCACTGGTTGAAGAACATCCGTGTTTATATGACCATCATCAGGCAGATTATTCAAATAAGACCAAACAGGATATAGCTTGGGAAAATATAAGCCAAAAAGTTGAAGGAACAGGTAAGTTTTTAAAATTTTTTTATTAGTTAATCAAATCAAACAAATACTTTATAATTAAATTTTAGATAAAATTTACAAATTTTTCATAAACTATTTAATCTAAACAATATAGTTATTTTGCCATGGCAACGACCCATATGGTTTTAAAAAATAATTACATAGTCTATCTCTTGATAAAATTGCAATATTCGATGGTCTAGTTCTACTTCTGCTATTTTCGGGATCATCAAATTGAACCCCACTACTATTTTCACCAGATGCTCGTGGTTCTTGTGAAGTAGAATATACACCATCATGAGTACGTATAAAATTATGCAATACACACAGAGCTTTAACCAATGTGTCAATTTTTTCAATTTTACGGTTTATTGGACTTTCTAATATTCTGAACTTTGACGTCATCATCCCAAAAGCACATTCTATAGATTTACGCCCACGTGAGAGTCTAAAATTGAACAAAAAATAGATAGGTAAGTGGATACCGCTCTGCTGTACAGAGGTTGTCGAGTAGATCACTGTACAGGACTTATTAAATTTGAATTCAACGATAAATCATTGCATACGAAAAACGATTCTGAGCGAACATGGTTCATCAGCTAAAATTATCTAAATATATCAAATCAACTCATGAGAAACTATATATTTATAGTTTATATATATTTTTAGAAAAAAAAACTAAATAAAATCGAACATTTCCCATGCCAAATTTGAAATTAACACGTGTATATAAAATGACCACCTTATTATTTTCCAGATTTCTTTGTTAAATTATCTATTAACTCCAAAAGAAACCTTGTTTTAAATATTCAATCCTTAGTTTTAAAAATTGAACATTTTATAAATTGTTTAGTACAAAATAATTTGCACATTTTCGAGAATTTGATGAATTTTGACAAAATTTGAACTATAAATGATTATATAATAAAAATCGTGCATATATTTTTTTTAAATTTTTATACTACTTTTAGAATAAGTTTTGGGGAACCTTGTATTAAAATTTCAAGTGTTTTGACTGAACCAAATATTTTTATCGATATTTAAAAAAAAAACAAAAAAAGTCGAAAATTACTTTTTCCTACAACTTGCGCAAAAAAATTAAAAAAATTAGTATTTTTACGTATTTTTCGAAATTCTTTTTAAAAAGTTTTATCTCCTCAATTGAATTACCTGTAGTTGAATATGCGTTTTGCATTTGTTAATTGTCTCCTTGGGTAAGGTCTCAATAAATGTTCTAACAAAGGAAATGCCTCATCCGCAACAAAATAATATGGGTAAGGTAGTTCATTTTCTTCTCCCGGCAAAGTTGATGGTTCAGGTAAATCCAATTCTTTTTGTATTAACTTCTTACCAAAAGAACATTCCTTAAAAACTCGCCCATCACTATTCCGGCCATACTCTCCGACATCTATTGTTACAAATTTTCCGTCTGCGTCTGCTGTTGCCATTAATACAACCGAAAAGAAACCTTTATAATTATAAAATGCAGATCCGGAGTTTGCTGGAGCTTTGATACGTATATGTTTTCCGTCAATGCTACCGACACAGTTCGGTAAATCCCAGAGTTCTTGGTAACGTTTAGATATAATATTCCACATCTCTTTTGTTGGCTTTTGCATATATATAGGTTGCAATACAGTCCATAAGGCTTCACTTGTATTTTCAATTATGTTTCTTACTGTGGTTTCACCTCTTAAAAAATAGTACGAAATTGCTTTCATAGATGAATCACCAGCAAAGTATCTAAATTATAAATAATACAAATCATTGTACGTGACTCCGAATTAATAACTATCATCCATCCCAAGAAGTAAGAACATTAAAAACCTACTAATTATGAAACCAATAATTTCTCTCAATTTGCTTGGAAGTCATAAACTTATAAATATGACGGCGACGGAACATTTTTTTCCCAAGATTAATATCATAACACGGGGTGATTTATTTGACATGATACACTCAATGTTTCAGAAAACACTTACGTTTTTAAAAAAATACTTTGTCCATCTTGTTATGTTATAATGATATTTATATAAAAACATATAATTTTATTATCGTTGAAAAATCAATGTATCGTAAGTAACTTAAATTTTAAGAAAATAACTAAGTTATATTACAATTATTTATGAAATGAAATAACTAAGTTATTTTCTAATATTATATTTTTTTTAACTAATTAAGTTAAAAGATATAGAAAAAAAAAACTTATTACTTTATAACTTATTAAGTAGTTACTGCCCAGCTTTGTTGATTTGCTACAATCATAATAATAAAGTCCCATTATTATTCTATTACCCTGATGTGTACTTAAAAAAAAAAATCGAACAACTTTTTCCATTAAAGTAATTTATTTATAAGACATTTTAAATAAACCGTTAATAATATATTTCATTGTAAATAATTATTTGAAAAGATTCAAAATTCATTACTGATAATACATAAAAAAATATTTTTGACATGAATATTATAATTAATAATAGATTAATAATATCCATGTTTACAATAGTATAAATATGAAACCCAATAATGTTCCCAGTAAATAGTCATTGTGTTCATCCAAAAAAAATGAACAAAATGTATTAGTTTCTATAAAGTTATATAATTTTAACCAGTTCCGCAACCAGAAGGCAAGGCGAGAGTTGTAACCCCTCCCCCCTCAAAAATAATTTTTATTAAATTCAAATTTTATGTCTCCCAAATATAAAATAAAATGTTATAATAATAACCCCACTCTTCCCTCTGGATAATAAGTTACGCCACTGATTTCAATACTTGTTGGGAATGAAAACAAATAAATATCATGATATTTAATAAACAAAATTAATAGCAAATTTGTGATTTTAACCAAATGGGCAATAAATCAGTTTCTAATATTTTCAGGATCAAATATTTATTTTATGGTTATAATAGTTTTATAATTAAATAATAATATGTATAAACCCTTGTTGGTTTATAAACTATTAGAGCTGTTTATAGGTAAAGCAATTACAAATTAAATAAACAAATAAATATAATATGAGGGGCAATGCAGTATGGTGATACGATTTTATAATAATATAGGGATTATTATACCATGCCAAAAGTTGATTGTAAATGTTATATTAGCGTTAATTGTAATTTCATTGAGAAACATAGCTCTTTTTAAAATCATATGTATAAGACATTTATGATTTAGATTTTACATTGAACTTTTATGTTTATGTTTAATACATTTTACCTGAGTCTTGTTTGATGATTTATGAATGTATAAACTACAGTAAAATCAGTCATTTGTACTACTAAGAGTGGAAACTGAAAAATATCCTTTTTCTGTACATATAAGGGAATTAAATTAATATAAACAAAACAATAATTTCAAACATGAATTTAGGGTTTTTTTTTATTGATTAAGTCTAAATTGTTGTTTGTGCAATATTGCAAGTAAAAAAGGTATATACCTTAACAGTTATTTTAACCTAAAATTGGGTCATAGCTTACACTATTTCTGCTTTAAATTCCATAAAGTTTCAGCGTTCTGTCCATACTAGTAGAAGCAATAAATTGAGAATGTTTTCCAAATCTAATGCCTGTAGCCAATGCTGTGTGATCGTTGAACACTTTTAATTCTTGCCATTGCTTACACATATAAACACTGGAAATAAAATTGAAAGTAATATGTGTGCAATGTATTTCAATAATTGTATTTAGTAATTTTACTCACCGAACATCAGTTCCTGCTACACCCAAATAAGTTCCACTTTGGTCAAAACATAAGTCTTTAATTTCATATCCATCATCCATGACGAGAGTTTTAAAGTTTTTTAATTTACGTAAATCCCAAAGTTTTACACAGCAGTCATCTGCTGAAGTAGCAAGATAGTAACCATTTTCAGAAAATGATATGGCCGTAATTGGTCCAGAATGTCCTGTAAGAAAAAAAATAAGCAAAATAATTATATAATTTAAAAAAAGACTGAAATGTAAAAAATGTACATTTTAGGATCTACCAAAAGACAAGTTTTAATTTATACCTGAAAATGTTGCCACATTTGATTGTTCCTTCAAATCCCAAATCACAACATTTGAATCTGAAGTACCAGTTCCAAAAATAAGTCCATCAGGATGGAATTGTCCAGTAGTTAGAGTATTGTTTGAAGTTTGACTTGAAACCTATATAAAAACAAAATTTTAAATAATTGGTTTATACTACATTCATTTTACTAATAATTAAATTGATAGTAATTTAAAAATTTACTTTGGTTAAAAGTTTTCCAGTGCGAATGTCAGAGAATGCCCAGTTCTGGTCAACAGATGTAGACAAAACATAATCACCAGTTGGATGTAATGACACTCCAGTTACTGGACCTTCATGAGCTCTAATTATTTGAGATAAGGGATTAGAAGCACCAACATTCCATACTCGAATTGTTGTATCAGGTGATCCAGTTATCACAACATCCTTAAAAACAATTATAATTTCATATTAAAAACATAATATTCAAATATTAATTACCATAAACAATGTCAATGAGTTTATAAAAAATTTAATTATTTAATTAATTTTAGATTTTACCTCATTTGGATGATAAATAACACGTGTGACCTTCTTTGTGTGACCTTTCAGAACAGCTATGATTTGTTCAGTATCCTTATTAAATACTGTAGCGTTTTTATCATTTCCTCCGGTCAAAATTTTACTGGTATCTTCACTGTGTATGTCTAAAGACAATATTCCTGGTACACTAGCACTATGAAGACCCTATAAAGTAAAATAACAACAGTTACCTAAATATTAATTAATATACTTTTAATAATAATTTATCAATTTATTACTAATATTACTTACTGGATGGGATGCCAGTGTTTTAAATCCTTTTAATGATTCTTGGTCCATCAAATCTTCTGGAACTGTACGTCCTCGTTTCTTTCTTTCTTGTGTTAAAACTGTAGCCTTCTCTTGTAGTTTCTTAATAATATCATCAGTTATACCGGCTTCTTCAGTCGGTTGATTTGGCACTCCTGCGGCTTCCATAGCAATTGCCTATATTAAAAACAAATAAGTAATGTTAAAAAATATTTAAAAATGTAAGCAATATAAACATGGTTATACAACACTATATTTTACTAAACATACTGGTTGTGGTATTGTAGTAGGTCCAGCATTTGCAGATGAATCGCCAACAGAAATTCCTGCTTGAGGTTTCAGTGTAGCCAAAGCCTCGCGTGCAGCTGTCACTTCCTTAGTCAAACGACCTATCACACGACAAGCAGCATCATGCTGGTACAAAGCATGACTCAATTCTTGTCTAGCAGTTTGCAGTTGTTGCCTTTGTGTAAATGCATGTAACATCACTGCATCCCATTCATCTTGGAGCATTTTCAATATTGCAGGAATGCTAGTGCCAGTCACAGGTTTAGGTTTAACGATAGAGGCAGCTAAAATTTAAAATAAATAAATAACATGATTTATTGAAACAAAAAGATAATAGGTAGATATAAAAATGAAAATATGTTTGAACTATTTATTTTAACATAGTAAATCTATGTATGACAAAATAAAACAGAAAATATTTTACTTTGGTCTTAATATGTTTCTATAATTATTAATTTTATAAGAGTAAGACCTAGATAAATAATTTATAAAAAGATTGATAAACTGTAAACACACTTTTAGCAAGGTCTAAATAGCACTAATTATATATTAATGGTAAATATGGCAGCACTACACAATACCTTTAATATTCTCATTACTCACTACAATACATTATAAAGTAGAATAATTTAGATATTATACTAGTCAATAAACAACAAAAGTAGTATATTTAATACTACTCTGATTTTGGTTAATCATAATAACCATTTATTTGTTTTTTGTTTTATTAGGTACATTAAGAGTACCTACATCTATAGTAGACCTCCAATTTTTTTTTTTTTTAATCAAGGCCCATACAAAAATTAAAGCTTGCAGGTTATAACATTTATAATCATATTTACAATTATAAGTTCAATAGAAATGCAATAAACAATTGTTACTGCATGTCAATGTTTAAATAAGTGTAAAGAGTAATTAAATGTAGTGTAGTAAATTTGACCCAAACTTAAATTTTATTAATTTTAGTTACGTTTTTATATTGAATGTAGAACTATAATTGTATGTACACCAGGTGATTCTTTCATCATTGAACACTCATCACTTCAAAAAGTATAAATTTTATGGAAAAAAATATTTTTAGTGTTGTCTTTCAAAATTATTTTAGAAAAATATATATTTTATTTTTAACATTTTTGAATGATAACATATTGTTTAAATTCATATTCCATGCAAAATTTTTCCCCAAGTATTTTGATACATAAAAATGAGTAGTTTATGAGTTATAAATATTTAAAGTTTAGAGCGGAGTAGTAGAGCAACATTTTATGTGGTAACCACTTGCCTCCACTAATCTAAACTTTAGTTACTTATAAGTAATTAGTGCACGGATTTATATGCACTAAAAATTGTCAAATTATGCCATATAATATACAGTTACAATAGTAAAAATATGCAAGAAATATGCAAGAAAAAAACTTTAAATTGTGTAATATAGTAAAAAGTGTATAATTAAATAAGAGTGTCTACAAAATATATTCAATTTAATGTTTTATAAAATAGTATTTTATAAAATAAATTTTGAATTTTGTCAAGATATGCAATAAGGCAATAATCATTAAATATGCAAAAAAAAAAATTGTCATTAGCAACAAACTATTAGAATTCCTAGGTTACTGACAAAAATACTAAAAATGTGAAAAGGAAAAATATGCAATTGCATAAAAACTTGCGCTCTCCTTACAACTCATAATCTACTCATCCTAAATTAAATTGTTATGCATTGAAATACTTAAAAATCTATTCTGCTTTGGAATATTAAATTAAAACTGTATATTGCCATTCAAAAAATTAAAGAAATCTTTGAACAAAAAAAATAGGTATATTTATTAATAAATTTCAACTAGACACAATCTAAAAACTTTTTTTAAAATACATTTATATCAATAATGAGTGTTTAATTAAAAAAAATATAATAGAATATGAGTAGTTCATTTTTGGCTTATTTGCTGTAGTTATCAGGCCAGTCAAAACTTTTTTTCAGGCAGATGGTTTGTAGTTCTGGTAACTTATAAGGGATATGCTAGTGACTATAGAGCATTAGATAACAATAAGATCAATAAAAGTTACACATAATCTTAACAAGATATAAACAGATTTTAAAATGTAAATAATGTTACAATTATTTACTTTTTATATCCACTAACTGCTCAACGGTTAATTCTTCGCCATTTATGGGATCAGTATTGTTTTCTTTGATGTATTTCTCTATAAGACGTCTTTCAAAAATTGATCCCGATACCGGTGATACTACAGGATGCTCTGGCACTTCATTAGAAACTGAAAATTAACAATAGGTATAAATAAGTTGTACTTTTTAATCTATTTAAATAATCTATGGATAATTCATTTTAATCTATAATCAGGGTAGTTATACAAGTAACAGTAAATACTCATTATTTTGAAAATTTGGTACATAATAAGATTCTACTTAGAAAACATTTTGGAACTTTTTTTACATAATATTAGATAAGAATGTATTATGTAAGAATGGAGAACCAAATTTGCAATGACAAGGCATGGTCTTTATTAGAAGATGATTAGGTGTTGTTTATTACAAAACATTATTGAATAAATATTAAAAAAAATTTTTTCAAAAATGTAAATAAATTTGTAAAAAATGAAATCAATTTAATTAATTTAATAAGTGGTTACTTATTTTATATTTTAGTATTTAAAATTAAGCTAACAAAATAATATCAATCAATTGTTTTTCAAGATATTAAATATGTCAAGTTCTTGAGATTCCAACAGAGTAACTGAGTATACCTATAATTTTCAAATGTAACACTACCTACAGTTGAACACGGGAAAACAAAAACAATCTCATATTGAGGAATAAAATTATACCTATCAACATTTTACAGTTATTTCGGTAAATTTCCTATCAATTATATCAAAATCAATAATAATAGTTGAGGATAAAAAGTATGATGGTAAATCCTTACTGGCACACACTAACGACATGTTGAATTTGTCAGCGCGTTTGACTTGAGCACAGCTTTAATATGTAAACAATCGGCAGAACGTTTTCAAACTCTACACCAAACACATTTAAATATTTAATAACTCATTCAATCACAATCCTCAGTCGGGTTTCGTCGACCCAAAGCCCCGATTCCAAACGTCCAGACTCCCAAAATATGAAATGTGTAAACTACAAAATATATTGTATTAAACTATAGAACTAAAGTCTACAAGTCTACAAACCACAACATAACCTCAAAGTATAAAAACCGGTACGATCACTGTTAGCCATCGGTGACTAAACGTATGACATCGCTGACCGAGGTGACTGATAATACCATGTCGATATCACAGACTAGATTAATATGACGGAGCGTGGTGGTAGTTCTCGTGGTAAACGTGAGTAGCGTTGTTCGCGTTGTTTGACACTGCTGCGCATGTGCGTAGATCACACTGATCACAGCACCTTAGATAGATCATAATCATAGACCTTATGGCTTATACTATGAGTATAAGGTCTATGATCATATTATTATACTATAGAGTATAATTAGAGTATCATTTTTAGAAACTATGATAGAGAGGACTGGAAACAAAATGGTGGCGGGTAATGGTGAGCCGGCCCGCAATTGCCTCCGATCCCTTTGCCATTACCTTCCCACATTAGTACACAGCTAGCATGCACGCTATCTGCTTGGTAAAATATCAACTATTTTGATTTTTCAAAATATATAAATATAAATATAGCCTATAGGCCTATAGGTATTAGCATTGATTATAGAATAGACTTGGTAGTAGGATCTCAATAAAAATCAATTACTATGGAGTATGGACTATGACACATATATTTTTTAGTATTCTGATTTATTAGTATCTAAATAATATTCTAATTTATATTTATATTATTCTTATTATCATTCAATTGCCATTAGGTAGCGTTAAAACATAGAGTAAGAGTTACTCTATGCGTTAAAACCAGCTATATAATCTAATCGGCAGAGGCACTTCGGGTCCGTTAAAATCTTGCTCGTTTCCAGTCACAGACTTCTATACTACACTTTATGAATTATATAGAAATCTGTGTTTCCAGTCCTCTCTATCTTAACTGGCGTCTGTCATATAAAAACCGACGAACTATTTCTTATTAAAATAACATTACGATATTGATTGTCCCCCCGAGATTGTTATAATATTTGCCTATTTTACTCCTTGCAATTAACATGAACAATGTAGCAAAATATAGGCAAATTATATAGGTAGTATATAGATAGTATTTCAATGATAACAATTTGTTCGCCACTGCCACTTTTATGTTAGTACACAATATTATACCATTGTTATATTCTGTGATTATACTCTCAGAGTTGTCACAGATTATCCTGTCTCCTGTATTATCGTATATTCGTATATAGTATTTAGCACGGTAACACAGTTCCACACCAGTTTGTGCATAGTTCAAAACAAAAACAACATAAATATTAAATAGTAAATACCTAATATTATCGTATTATATTACGAATCATAAATATTTCTAATAAGTCTCAAACAAGTTAAATTAATTATAAGTAAACTTGTTCCTGTCTAGATTATAAGTAAAAATTAGAAGGCTTAGTCACAGGGCCCTCCATAAAAAGGGGGCCTGTTGAACATGGCGTACAGGTGGTGAAATTAATTTGTAATTTTTTAAATATTGATAGGAATACTTATTTTTACATTGACTATTTTTATTATTTTGGATTTAAATTTTTGTGGAAGTGATAACGATTACGAAAGCTAGTTGAGCAGTCGCTAGCACACAGATTTATATTCAGTGTGTGTGATCACGATAAGTGGAATCACTCAATAACTATAATATGCAGGCTTCAAGTATTTCAATGCTGCTTTTTTGGTAACTAATAACATTATTTACATGTTCAAATATCTAGACTATTTTTGTGACGTTTTTAATTTTGTTTATGCAACACTGCATTAGAGTGTTGACACTCAAGAGAAATTCAAAACTATGCTTTGAAATTTAGGGGAATACAAAAAATTTGGACACTTTAGTTTTTACTAATTTTGATTTCTATGAGGAAGCATCATCCATCATTGTTCAAATTTAAAAACATAGGTCTCACATATTGGCAAAAAAATTTTTACTATGAAGGAGATAGAAAGACATGTTTCTAGGCATTTTCATAATATAATCTGTGCTACTGCTTGTAAGTACCTATAATTTATTTTATTTTGTTTTATAATTCCAACGCCACAGTAGTATCAGGACAAATCTAACATGCAAAAGAACAATATGAAAGACATATTGTCATCAACAATGGTCCAATATAATCAGGGATCAATAAGGGATAATAATCAGGGATCTTAATTTTGAACTTAAAATTTTTTTTTAGTTACAAGTTGTTTTAATTTCATTGCTAATTGCTTATGGCTAATTGAATCATTTTTTTTTTTTAATTTCTAAAGAATTCATTTGTGCCCAAAGAGTAACATTAAGATAATAAAATGTGTACTTAATGTACAATATTTTAATTTAAGTATAAAACTAACTATCCTCTATGACTAAAATTTATAATTCTATTGATACTATCTGAATCTGATGAATGTATTATGTAACAATTCTGATTTGTTTGATTTAAACCACTCTTCATTTGATTATTTATCAAACTCTCAAAGCACATTTGAACTTAGGTTATGATCCATTTATATTTTACTTAAAGCTAGTACAAACGGCAAACCTAGCATATGCTGCAAAAATACAATATATATACATACTAGATGTTAATATAAATAAAACTATAAAATATTTTATATACGCAAATATTAAATATAATAAAAGTATTTTGAGGCACAATAAACTTAAATTCAATTAGTATGAGTTTGTATATTATTAATTATTATTATTGTTTTTTTATTAAGAGTGCCCAGCGTATGATGTTTTAAGGATTAATATGTAGGCAATTCACATTACATGTACATTTCGGCTATGTTCATGTGTGAGTAGTGAATGAACATTATCTTGTGTTTCCAAGAATCGCTGTAATGATATGTCGGGCAACCTTTGCCGGATGCAACTCTTGCACGGGCACGCACATGTCAATACTTCCTGAAATTCAATTGTAATTTCAACAAATGGTTGAAGGTTGAATTTTCAAGCTTTTAGACCATGCTCTTTACTTATTCCTTACTTATTTGATTTAAAATAAGATGTAATGCAATTATTTCATGGAATTTTTGAAAAAAATTTTAATTTTACGGTCTTTTAAAATTTAAAATCAAAAATTGACTTCCTAAAAAGCCAGATATTTTGTCAAGATTACATGCATGTATAAAAAATTTTAAACGAAGTATATTATTAGTATATTATTCCAAAGTATGAGTAATTTACCACTGCTTAATAGCTAAAACTTATAAAAAATACGTGTGCTGCAATCCCCTTAAGTAAACACCTGGATGGCTCAAGTGCATCAATATTTAAACGTGAACAATATTATAGCACATAAATAATGTGATATAATAAAATGACAGTGAAAAATAATTACTATAAAGTACAGTAACTATATGTTTATATTATGTAAATAATGTATAATTACGTTTTACAAAGTACATATTATTTAAAGGCATACCCTGGTGTCCCAGCCGGTTATTCAGTTATTCTCGATTAATAGAGAAAATAAAATTTGGTATAACTTGTAAGTAATTTTACAAATAAATTAAAAATGATACAACTAATAAAGAAAATTCATACACATTTTGACTTATGACAAAAAACAATATCAATTTTGTCAAAAACGTAAAAATGCTGTTTTTCTATCATTTTTATGGTTTTCCTGATTATTGGAAAAAGTACTGGACATTTTTACCTCTTAAAAGTACCAACCAAATCCTATTTTCGAACAGAAATCACCTTTAACGTTGAAAATCAAAGAATATTTTCTATTACTTTTGTGTATACATACAACAAAACACACATGTTCTGACTGAAACATCATATTAAGATAAATTATTACAAAAATGATACAAAGTTAGTACAGTAAGGTCTCGTTAATCCGAACGAAATTGGGGAACGGGGTCGTTCGGACTACCTACCTAATATTATGACCTAAGAAAAAAATCAATTTTCTTGCAATAATTTAAATGTAATCAATAACATTTTAACATAATTGAAGTTCATATTATCTAACGTATCATAATATCTAAACGATGTACAAATATAATCGACAAATTTTATTACCAGGAAATATTATGAAGATACATACGTATTAGTATAGCAACGCGATAGTTCGGATTACCGAGACCCTACTGTACAAGCTCAATATTATAAACACAATTTACCTGAACAAAATAGACAACAATAATTATTGGGAGGGGGGGGAGCTAAGCCCTCTTCTTAGATACTCCTATGCCACCAAGTATGTTTCTAAACTTGAAAAGAGTATAATATGTACATCATGGGTGTGGCTTGTCTGGCTATACCCAGACCTTAAGTTTTTTTTAGGTAGGTAGGCATTAAAAGATACTTAAATGTTTTTCACCTAAATGCTGTAATTTGGTAGTATTAACACATTAAAATACATTTTAATTTTCTGTTTGTATGTTGTCGGGAGGAAGCCGGCAGTTTGAACGTAGATAATATATATTATGTATAAGTGTGAAGGGGGGGTGGTCAAAAAATTAGTAGCCAAACCTGCATATTTTTTTTACAGCAAATACTGTCTGGAATTAATCCATTTTTTAGACCAACCCACTTATATTATGGGCCAAATCACAAAAATATTGGTTTTTAAATACGTATACACTTCACATATACTTTGCTCAGTCCAAATACTCCAAATGAGGCCACTGAGCAGAGCCCTACTTAGGAACTTTGGAGACCGGGGCTTATTTTTTGGTGGGACCCCTTAACTTAAATCATAAATTTAGTTATTTTGCTGAATCGTTTTTTTTTATATTCAACTCATTTTTTAAGATAATAAGTAAGTTTACCAGAAGTCTATAAGTATTTATTTAATGTTGATTGATATAAATAAATCAGGTGTGATTGTATTAGATTAATATATAGGGGACCTAATTATGCTGTTATCTGGGGTTGCAGCGCACCTAGCCCACTACTTAGTAGGGCTCTACCGCTGAGAAGGTACCTATAAACTTTTTTTTAACACAAGTATAAATAGAAAAAGGTTCTTATTTCAAACAAAAGTATTTTACTTTATTCATAATTTAATACTAATGTTATAGTTTATACAAAAAAATTACTTTTATTTTTAAATATATATATATTTTAAAGTAAAATTAAATTTATTTTGAAAATTTGGTTGAGTTTTTATTACCTAATTCATTCTTTCATCTCCGCATCAGCCTCTTCATTTTCATCATCAACTGATCTGATGTAAAGTACGTTATTACACCTAGAATTAAAAACATTTATTTATTTGTAATTAATAAAATATACTTATGTAGGTAGGTACATTATGAATAGCTCTTTTTGAACTGTTTTACTGTAAGTGTAAGGTAGAAAAATTAATATTTTAGTTAATTTGAAAAAACATAATAATATTTTGAGAATGACTTACCTAATCATAATTTCACCCAATAGAGCTGGTTCACTACCCTCCACAAATTCTGTAGCACTAGCTAGCTGTATGTTCATATAATTGTCAGTGGACACCAAAAATCCTTTATATTCATGACCCCATTTAAGCTTGACGATTATGGTTTTACCCATAAGACCATTAAGGTATGGTTTTGGATTTACTGGCATAGTAGCCATGATTATGAATGTTATTTGATAGTTCTGTAAAAATGTTTGTAATTAATATAAAATTATTAAAATTCAAATACGGTAAAATATCTATACAATATTATAAAAATACAAGTATTTTTCCAAAGGACCTAGGGAAATTACTGTTCTCATAAAAATATTATTACCTTTTAAAATTTAGAATAATAATAGCGGCTATTCACGCGACCGACTTGAAAGTTGAAACTATCAAAATCTAACAATTCCAACTAATAAATAGATAAACAATATATTTTAATTTTTCACGTCCTGCCGGCAGCAAGCTACCATTATCTTTTCTATGCTTCCTGCCCTCTGATTGGTCGTAATCATGATTCACAAACACGGTTGACACATTACCTATTCCTCGGTTAGTGGTAGAATATCTACAATAAATAAATAAACAAGCATGATCACGACACAGAATATAACAACGACATGATCACGACGCTAAAATATAGCGGGACCACGACGGTCGCACCGTCTGTGCCTGGAACAAAAATAGTGATCTAATAGCTGATTATGAACTTGGAAGGAATATCATGGAGCAAAAGGTTATTCCCACTATAATTTGATTTTTCATTTTAAATTAATACGTATAATATTAATTATTAGTTATATTTTTAATGTATTATTTATGTTTAATATATTAATTTACTAGGACCGAATTGCCCTCAAACCGAGATACAAAAGCTATGACTAGGGTATCTTAATTCATGGTTAAAACTGAAACATATCGTGCCAGAATACAGAGTAGATACAATAGTAGGTGTAATATAGACCATAGTAACTCAGTTACACCTGATGGTTTGGACATAGTATTTTTATTCGTGCTCTTGGATGTAGCTTCGTCACAACGTATTTATTTTCTCATGCGTAGCTTGTAGATTCATAGATTGTGATTAGTAATAATTAATTTGTAAATATAACTTAGAACTATAAATTATTATAATATAACTATATCAAAAGTCTGACTGTCAAGTGATTACAGTCAACACCATAGTCAACTAATTAAGTATTCTAGACATAGACCTTAGTCATATATTAGACTTATTAGTATAAGGTCTATCGTCTATGACTATAGTCACTATAGATTATTTAATAATCCGTATGGACACAGAATAGATTAAACCTGTCTTAGTTAACGACATGAACTAAGATAATAATTATTACAGTTCATGGTTATTGGTTGAGGACTTGAGATATATCGTTTAGATGTATTTTCGTTTCTACAGACTGTCCATAAATACTGGTATAGTTCCGAATAAGTCCTTAAATCGTAATCTATCGTCTATACTTTATAGCAGTGGTTCCCAAACTGTGCACCACGGTTAACGGTTTATCACAAATAATTTAAAATGTATAGAATTTGTTTTTTTAATTTGTTTTGTAAAAACTTTATAGCAAATAACGTAATATTTTCTATTGTATATTCGGACATTCTAACTTAAACCTTATAAGTGAATTCGTAATTGTAATTTCAGATAACATTATAATATGCCCGATGACTGGGTTTGGCGTTTATAAGTTAGTGTTAGTATTATTACTAGATATGCTTTTATGGGTAATAAATTATAACAAATAATTGTTGATTGTTCCTTTATTATCTAACCATGTCGGACGATGTATTTAATTAATTATTACTTATTACTTATTAGTCTGTAATTTGTCTGTTATTTGGAACTACTTTATCGATTAGGTATATTTCACATTTTCACTTCGTAGTATAGGTATATAATTTTAATGACCGTCTACGTTATCAATTTCTGTAAAACTACAATCTGTGATTATAATTTCAGGGCTTTCAGCAGCTCTCTAAGATTAAAATTCAATAAAAATTACATTTTATTTTCATTTTGGATCGTTATTACTTATTAGTTTTCTAAGTTTTCTTACTATAGTCTTAGACATGACTAAATAATATTTATAAATAATATTTATTTAGTCATGGTCTTAGATAATACCTAAAATGATTACTTATTAATTATTTTGTTTGCTGTAAATTGTATTAATAATAATTGTATTTTCTAACATGTTATTTTATTTTTCTATTAAATTTCTTTATTGATTATGTTCTAACGTTTGGTTCAATATTTTATGGAAAATTAATTAATTACATAAATTGATTTAATAATGAATCTTATTATAAAGTCATGGCCCGATCAGCTGATCCAGTATCATTTCTTGTGTGCATCTGTGGTATAGAAATAGAATAATAGATAATGTTATCTAAAAACCTTGAGTATAAAATATGTATTAACACATAGAAAAAAGATTAATAAATTATTATAATATTGTTAAAAGGTTGCTGGTCCCCTCGTTAATTTTGTGCTATTTTATTTCCATTTCGTTCGGACTTCGGTCCGTCTGTTGTCTGTCGGCCAAAAGTCTGTTAATCCCGAAGGTACACCATATTTTAACCATTGAAACCTGTAACAAACTTTTAAAACGTAAGATCAGTCTGAACAAATACGTCATACATTCATCGTAAGTCTAAAAAATAATGTTACATCATTCGTCGTGAACCACGTATGACGATGATGTGTGTAGGAGTTGTTTACGATTTTATAGGAGATACTAAAGTTATAATATTGTGTACGTCAATCACAGACAATTATTACCATACCGTTAGTCGTTAATGTTAATTAACTGAGATCTATTTATTGGTGTTGGGTGTGTCAACAGTATGAAATATTACATAGGACTAATGTTACAATACTATTAATTGTTACATTCCAATATTAAGTCTGTTTTTGAATGTGAACTTAGAAGGCAATGGCAACCACTAGCAACGAGTCCGATTCCTCACGCAAAAACACAGACAATAGAGAGAATGATAACAAAGATGAACAGAATAACATGTTTGAATGTAACATATGCTTGGATTATGCAAAGGACGCGGTTGTCAGTGTCTGTGGCCATTTATTTTGGTTAGTACCATTGATAAATTAAAACTATAATGCCAAGTAAATTTATAAGTTGTTCAAATTCCCTTAGAATAATTAATTTTACTGACAAAATATTAAGCGTTAAAAATAGTGATTGAAATTTGGTTAGGTCCCTACCTAATCCAATACATTTTCAAAAACTATGGGAAACATCCAGAAAATTAGTTTTGTTTGGCAATACCTACATTCAAGTAAAATATATTTATAAAATACTTATTATTGGAACATAAAGTATAAATATTACATTATTTTTCAATGCGGTTTCAACAACTGGTCACTAGTTTTTGTGTTTGTAATCCATGCATGATTTAACTTATGATCACCATTTCATGCATAAAAATCAAATGTATTTCACATTGGTAATTAATATAATATTATACATAATTATTATTAATTAGTTTTCAATCAGTTTATGGCTTGCAAGTTAAATGAGCTAAAACAGTCAAAATATGCACTAAAATTTACATATTTTATAGTTTTGTAGTGCATATTTTGACTATTTTAGCTCATATAACTGGCAAGCCATAAACTGATTGAAAACTAATTATTAATAATTATGTATAATATTATACATAAAAAAAAAAACAAAATTTAAAAATTATTATATATTAATATTGTTGTATTGTTTGTACATATATGATTATATTAAAAAAAAATGTGTTAAATAAATGAAAAATGAAAAGAAAGAAGTGATAACTGGAGAACTAGTTTCCAATTAGTGATATTATTTATTGACCTGAAAAAACGTTATTGGTGGCTAAATATAGTACCTATTGATAAAAATATATTTTCAGTATTTGTGAAGTTATATAATAAAACACAAACCAAAACAAAAAGATTTAACATCAATTGTGTTTACAAAACATTTAATTTGCACTTTTTGCACAACAATTAAGAAATATGCAAAATATTCATTTAAATTAAAATTTTTTAAACCTATTGTTGTATATAGGTATGGATCTTTAGGCTGGGTCTGAGGTCTAGTAATTACTTTCATTCAGTAATTTAATAAATTGTTTTTAATATTATTTTGCTTAAACCTAAAACTAATGTTATAGCTGGCCATGCTTGCATCAATGGTTAGAAACTCGTTCTAGTCGACAGGTATGCCCTGTATGTAAAGCTGCTATAAGTAAAGATAAAGTAATACCAATTTATGGACGTGGAAATACCAAACAAGAAGATCCCAGGTAAATTTAAATTGTAATTTTTTAACTTTAATTAATATTGATAATATTATTAAATACAACTTATTTTATTAGAATAAACTGTTATTTATCAATAATAATAAAATACTTAACATTAACTATCTGTATTTATAAAATTAAGCTATACTTTTGAAACATATATTAATGCTCACACTAATACAAACAATTTTAGGTCATTATTTATAATATAATATGTATTCATAATGATAGGCGTACGCAGACCTGCATTTCGGGGGTTCCTACAATTTTTTTAGGCACTTTTATTAATCTAGGCCCTCATCTAACAAGACATGTACATTAATACATATATTATTAAATTATATTGTACTTCTTAATTTACTTTTCACAATATTTCCACTCAAATTTAAGATATTTTATGTTTTGTTATTTTTTTATCCCAAAATATAATTAATTTTTATCACATAATTTAGAAAAAATATATTTTAGTAACATCTGTTAAAATACGGGCCATATAATATATGCTATAGAACTTGAATATTTTACGGCCCCAATTAAATGTCAGAGGGGGAGGGGTGCCCAAGCACACCCGGAACCCCCGTGCACACGCCTATGTTCATAATAGTTTATTTTAATGTCAACTTGTAACTACCTAATTTTTAAAGTTATATTTATAAATTTAGTGTTTATTATTAAATTTTTTTTTGGTTTCAGAAATAAAGTGCCACCTAGGCCTGCTGGTCAAAGAACTGAACCTGATGCTAATACTGTAAACTATCAACTAATATAAATATAATTTTTCTTGCTAATATTCATATAAAATTGATTTACATTTTTGCAGGGTTTTCCTGGTTTTAACTTTGGAGATGGCGGTTTCCATTTGTCATTTGGAATAGGAGCATTTCCTTTTGGATTTTTAACATCGTTTAATTTCTCTGATCGTCATGGAGGTAAGTACAAATTAATAAAAGTTTAATTTTTGAATTCTTACTTTCAATAATAGATTTAATTTAATTAGTTCCAGTTGGTGGTCAATTACCTCAAGATGATCATTACTTATCAAAACTTTTCTTATGGATTGCAGTAATATTTATTATTTGGCTATTGTTGGCGTGATTTACTTGTACAGTATGTTCTTTTATATTATTATTATTCTATCATTCAATGAATTACTATAGTCAGCACTTCACGGTGGCTTCTTCTTTTATAATGTTTTTATTCACTATCTAGTTTTAAATTATTGGGTATGAAGCTTTTAAAATTATCTTCAATTTTTATTGTCCGGTGCTTAGTCTGAAATCCTTACTGTGATTGTTAGTTTCGTTATTTTTTATAATACAAAAAACTTAAGCTATAGTTTGACGAATATTTGACCATAGTGTCATTATGAATATTCTTGGAACAGGCAATGATTTAATATACTATAACTATACTAAATTTGCAAAACAAATATTAATTTTTATATTGTATTATGTTAGGTATTATAACTGAAAAGATTTATTTTCAATTTCATAGTCTAATACTGAGTGTATTCAATTACCATTTATGAATATTGTTTTATTAATTATTATGATTTATATATATTGGTTTTGTTTTGAGTTAATTATAATATTTTAATAATTCTCTATGATTTGTTATGTTAAAATGGTATTCGTTTTTTTTATTTTATTCATCCCATTTGTAATTATAAGATTATTCAATACATAGTCTGTTTACTGTTATCCTTTTCACCCACAACTACTTAATTGTTATTATAATTTTTTTTTCTTTATTTACTTGACTCTTAATTTAATCAACCATAAAAAACACTTAAGATTTGATAGACTACAATAAAATTATTCTTAAATATATTTGATCATGAATCTTTCTTTTGGTTGGCATACCACTATTAGCAGTGATTGGAAAGAACACTGTTCATGAACTCACGTTCAAGTTCATATTTAGTGAACGGTACGTGAACGTCACTCGTTTTTTTTCAAATAGAACATGAATAATGTTTATATATTTAATGCATTTGAACGATTTTTAAGACGTTCAAATTTATTTACTATTTAATAAATATTGATTGATAATATTATTATAATATATAATTTATTATGAATTATAAAAATAAAATACGTGAAATTCCAGTGGACACGACTGGACATAAAACAACATTAATATTATAATTTCCACAATTTTGTATTAGTTTTAAAAAAATACGTAAAAATTAAATGAACTACCAAATGAACGCATTCATATTAACAAAGAACATGAACACGAATGTGTTTATTTGGAAAAAATATGAACGTGAACATAAACAAGTTCCTTTTTTAACCATTGAACTTGAATGAATTCAATTTTTAGTGAACCGAACACTGACTATTAGAAACTGAAAAGGTTGTATACCAAATGATTATCATTGACTACTAGTTATCAAATTAAACATTTGTACTCACAAATATCTATGATGTGTTTTATCATACTACTTTTATATTCATAATTAATGGTTTATAATATAATTTTTATAAATATTATTACTATAGTCATTTGTAAATTGTTAATGACATGACAATTGATTAAACCACAAAAAAATGAAATAGTTATGTAACTATATCAGTTTTATATTTAAAACCTTGCACAATCATCGTTTGATAAATTATAATGTTTATATATTATATTTATTTAAATGTCATAGTTTTGTTAATCAGTATTTGATATACTGAGTTATTTACAAGTTCTACACATTTAACATTGAATATTGCCATGGTTGAAAATTAAACTGTAGTAGTAGGTTCTTGCTGGACTTGTTTCTGCAGATTACATTGTCTAGTTTAATATAATTAATCTTTTGTAAATATTGTACAGTCATATAAAATTATTAACAATTATTATTAAATTCTTGATATTCTAGGAAATGTTGTCCATTTTTCTGATGGATACATCAGAACTGCTTAACCATGTAGAAAATCACAAAATTGATTTACTCACCCTAGTGGTTTCCATATTTTATGTATTGTTCTAGTAAGTTAATAATTTTATGTTTGTGTTGTACAAATTATTATATTCAGTGGCGTAGTGGGTATTTACCCAAAACGCTAAAATTGTTAAATGTGTATAGGTTAGGTTTTTTTAATTTTGTAATAATATTATATTCAATAAAACAATTATGAATATTTTAGGACTTAAAACTGGCAAACCAAAAGAGTATCCTATTACAATAGTCAATAAACAACAATAACTGAGTTTTTTTTGTTGATAAATAATTGATATTTTATATACATCTTATTAGTTATTACCTATATCATCTTATTCGTTAATAGTTATTAAACAGGACAGGTAAGAGGAAAAACAATTTTTTCTAATATTGGTAAATTTTGCTCCAATAATTGGTAAATATTTATATCATTAAATTCATTTTTAATGAAAAATAGATTGAGTTTGGTAATTTGAAGCAGTTATATAATTTATAGTTTTATATGATATAACAAAAATCCGTTATGCAAGTCCAGAGGAATGCGTCCCACTCGAAGGACTACACAGTCATTGTCCACCAATTTGTACCTCACACAAAATAATTTACATTTTAAAATCACAGGGAGAGATTGCACACTCGAAAATGAATCCCGGATGAAAAGTCCATTTTGAGAAAAGTTGATTAAAAAGAAGGGATGACTCATATTTTTATCCTCGTACGAAAAGGCCGAAAATACAAAATATTCTATTACATTTTCATTTTTCATTAATAATTATATTATTATAATTAATATTATATTATATTATGTGGGTAGGTACTTATATATTATATAATTGATAAATGGGAATTTTGTATAACATATTCAAATTTTAGCTACATAAAAAGAAAACTTAGTATGGATTTCTAACTCAAAATAATCTGTACATATTCATCATTTTTACGAATTTTGACAAAATTCGAAATTCGAAATTTAAATTAAACAAAAAATTGTGCCTATGTATTTTTAATATTTTTCAATTATACTATTAGTGTTACAATACATCAGGAGCCTTGTATTAAATTTTCATTCTTTTTGTTCCAACAAATAACATTTTGTTGACAATTATAGAACAAAAAACTAGAAAAATTGAGAATTGAAAATGTCCGGTAACAGCTCTAAATGACTCGAAATTTTTTGAAAATTTTATCAATTATAGTAATTGATAAAATGAATATACGGTATAAATTTCAATTGAATTGCAAAAAAATGAGAAAATGTCATATTGAGAATATGTATAGAAGTGTGTACGCAACCATTATAATTTATAATATCTTTAATTGTGACAATAACATTTGTTCCAATGTTATTTTGTTCCAAAATATATTTGGAACAAAAGTTTTTGGACCAATGTCTATTGGAACGAATAATTGTGGAACATAATATACAGTCCCAAGGCAACCATCACAACATCCAATCCAGCAGCTAACTCGGGACTCTGTATGAAATCGAGAAATGCAATCAAGCATCAAAAGAAGTGTGTGGTGGGCTTTAAACCGCGAACTGTTACATCACCCGACCACCGTCACCTTACCGACATAAAAAAGGGGGCCGAACACCAGACCGAATGTCCTCAAAGACACCGTCCGGTCTAATCTTTTATCTATGCCGTCGCCAAAATTCTGTGGTGATAACATATATCTTATCATTAAAATTTTAAAGTTGAAAAGTTTAATGCCATACGATAATATTATAGAGTCTCGTTTTTTAATTTTATATCCTGTGGTCTACCGTTTATGCGTCCAGTCTGTGAAAGTGAAAGCGTGTACCCTTTTCATTCGTGATTTTTTGTTTTAAACACTACACCTACCATATTTAAAAATTAAACAGTTTACACTTTAGGTTCCTATATTGGCTATATTTATAAGATCCTTTTGTTAAAACTTACATCTAACAGAATATTTTTTACAAAAAATATTATTTTGGTTTTGATAAAATGTTTTCGCCTTATTGTAATAATAATTTAAACAACATTGTAAATATTAAAAGGCCTGTATATCTGACGTACTCGTATATTAATCATTGGATCCAAATTCGCAAAACGGTATACAAATAAATTTGTTTAATAGTTAAGAATTTAATCCAATAAATGATTTTTTGATAGAGTTCAGTTTTTGCCAACAAAGTTGAAGTGTCCTGTACAGATATACTTACTGATGAAACCCAATTTCGTGCTTTGGAAAAATCTATGACTCCTTTATGTCGAATGCCATATGAGAAACAATTGATTCTGAAACAACAGTGGACAAATACTGTATGCAAAGAAGTGCGCAGTCGACTACACAATGCAAAAACCTTGATTACACTACCTAAAGTCTTCCCTATTTCATCATCCGTATGTGTTTATTATTTACATATACATACTTTTTATTACTTACCTAGATACCAACGTACTTATATTTTTATTCATTTTTCATTTTTTTTTTTTTTTTTTTTATGGGTATGTACCAGCCACAAATAAACGAATACCGCAATAAAGACGAGTTTAATTTTCGACCTGGCATTGATGGTAACCCTAAAACCCTTGGATTTTTTGTCACCAATCCATCTAAAGAAAATATCTATTGTGTGTCTCCCATGAAACTTATTAATATGAGGCAATCACACAAAGATATTGCTCAGGTATCTTACATTTTTATTTTAATCTTGTCTACTAGATGTATTTAAATACATTTTTAATTTTAAGGTCTTTGAAGCTTTTGTTAGAAAATCTGAATTGCCAGCTAGTTATGATCATATGGATGGTGGTTTTTGGCGAGGAATCATTGTGCGAAGCAATTTAAAAGGTGAAAAAATGGCCATAGTTGTTGCTAATCCTAGAGGTTATACCAATGAAATAATGTTGGATGAACAACGTAGATTTAATGACTACTTGAAGAGTATTAATATTGATATACAATCTTTATATTTTCATCCTAGGTAATCTATTGTGTATAATATGTTAATTGAAACATTTTGTATTAAATAAAGATTTTATTCAACTTGTTTAGCTTGCACACTAGAAGTACAAAAGATTCAACATTCATTCTTGTTGATGGAGATAAATATATCTATGAGGATTTATGCAGTTTTAAATTCAGAATATCTCCAGATTCATTTTTTCAAATTAACACGTTAGCTGCTGAAGTTTTGTACAAGGAATTGTTCAAATTAATGAATCTAAATAGTACATCTACTCTACTGGATTTGTGTTCAGGCACTGGTATAATTTCTCCAAAATACAATCATAATAGACAATCAAAGGTTAATATTGACTTATTAATGAGATGTTTATTTAATTGCATAGGTACAGTAAGTATAATAGGCAGTCAACACGTACAGTCATGTGTTGGTATTGAATCTGTGGCACAGGCTGTTAATGACGCTAAAGAGACAGCAAAAATAAACAATATAGACAATTGTGATTTTATTGAAGGAAAAGTAGAAATGGTAAATTCACAAGTGTCCCCTTTACTAACAAACCAAAGCAATTCATAGTGTCTTTTTGTTAAAGGTATTAAAACATGTTTTGAATGAATTGAGCATGACAAGTAATTTATGTGCTGTATTAAATCCCGGTCGAGCAGGCGTGCGTAAGTTGGCATAAACATAATATGCACCATGTTAAATGTTTTATTAATTTTCAATTTTTTTAGATCCGAAAGTCATAAATGCTATTAGAAATAATAGGTTGATCAACACTCTAGCATATGTGTCATGTAAAGCAGACAGTCCAATAACTATGAAAAACCTTGTGGAATTAGTTGTTAACAACAAAAAATCTCGTCCTTTTACATTGAATTCCATTAAACCAGTTGATATGTTTCCTCATACAAAACACTGTGAATTAATTTTCATGTTCAAACGTTAAATTATATATGAAATAAAAAAAAGTGCATCATTATATGCTAATTTACATTTGTTTCTAGTAAATTATTGTCATGACTGAACCACTAAGAAAGTTATTTAATGTATACGACATCCATATAAATAAACTGCCTGGTATAAAAAAAATTGAATCTGGTCTTATCAACAATTTCTGAGACTTCATTTTTAATATAGGTATTAGGCATATAAAAATTAAGTGGAGGTTTGTGAGGGTCTTTTGATAACGTTCTATCCCGACTACAAACAACCCAAAACTTATATAATATGTAAAAACATGAAAATAGAGCAAAGAATACAAATACATTATATAAAAAAGGCGGGTAAGTGGATGTCGCTCTGCTGTATAGTAGGTTCCAAGTAGGTCACTGTTTAATGGATGGTATTAAATTTAAATTCAATGATATAATATAATTGTATACGAAAAACGATTCTGAGCGGAGACGGTATGCCAGTTTAGGATCATGTCAGTCCAAATTTTATCATAAAATAACTATAAAAAAAAAAATGTGTTTATATTTTTGAGATTTATTGGTTACAGAATAACTTACTTATGCGGAACCTTGTTTTAAATTTTCAATCATTAACTATAAAATTTGAACATTTTATCAATTTTTAACTACCAAAATCGTTTTTAAATTTTAAATTTGATAAATGTTATCGAAAATCGAACTTTAAATGCTTATAAAAAAAAAATTATGCCTATGTATTTTTAATATTTTTCAATTACTATTGTAACCATATATTAGGAGCCTTGTATTAAATTTTCAAGATTTTCTACCCAACAAATAAATTTTTGTTGACATTCATAGAAAATAAAACTAAAAGAAATGTAACAGAATATGTCTGTAAACAGCTCAAAATGAGTTGAAGTATTTTGAAAATTTTATCAACTATAGGAAATGATAAAATAAACATAATATGATATAAATTTCAAGTATCTACAGTTATTCGTTTTGAAATACAGCAAAATAAGAAAATCGTTACATAAGAAATCAACTGAATATCCAATCTTGGAAAAATTTGAACTTTAAACGTTCGTACAAATTTAATTTGACTTTCTTTTAGATATTTGTTTGTGATAAAGGTAGATAAATCTATCAGGAATCTTGCATTACATTTTAAAATCTTAGATTTAAAAAGAAAAATTTTTATGAATTTCTAACTCAAAATAATTTCCATATTTTCGTGATTTTTACGTATATTTTGCTATATGTTTAATGAATGAGTGGTTTACAATTTTGAACTAGGTACTTAATTATGCCCGAAAAAATTAAATACAATACAACTTATGAGTTGCAAAAAACAATAAATAAAATAATTTTAAACGAAAAAAAAATAGACATCGGACAAGACGAGGCGATGTGTGTACGTGATGGCGAGTGGGTGATAATGCAGATGACGACGGCCACTGGTCACCTCTACACCGTTCTCACGGCCGGTCATGCGGGGCGGACGAGAGTCGAGGGACGCGAAGACGGCCATGGCAGCGGGCGAACCCCGGCCACCACGGCTGCGAGAACGACGACGGTCGGTGACGAGCGGCTAGTGCGCGATGTCGCCCGCTTGACGGTACTATACTGCAGGTGCTGAAGACGACTGTTGTTGACGGTGACCAAAGCTCGGAGCGAGCGACGAAGACTATATTATTATAATATCGGTGCTGCGGAATCGGCGGCGACTCGGCCAGCGTGATCTGCAGATCGCTGGATGAAAAGCGGAGAGAATCTGCGGACAGCATCGCAACGGGTCACTGTCCTGATACTCTCCTCAGTTTTCGCCCTGGAGACCCGTCGGCACCGTGTCCGCCACGCAGCCGCACCCTGAATCCATTGATTTTAAAATATACTAAGGTTATAGCTGTATAAGTATATTTTAAAATCAGCGCTGAAACGTTTCGTTTCCTCGAGCCCAGCGCTGCTGACGTCCCTATATAGCTATACAGTATAATATTATAGTCATCCATCACTCGCCCGTCGTGAGCTCTGCGACCAAAAAAGACCAAAAAATGCTGCATTCTTATTCGAACGGTTACATTTATCTATGTAAGAACATAAGGTCGAGGTAAAAAGGTAAAACACATTGACAAAAAAAATGAAAAACTATTTGTATTTATACTTGACAGTCTTGGGTAAAATACTTTTTAAAAGTATTAGGAATAAATACTCGAATACTCATGAAAAATAGTATTCCGAATATGTATTCGAATACATCATAAAAATAGTATTCTGAATAAAGTATTTAGAATACTATAAAAATATTTTTTGTTATAGATATTAATAAAATAATAATTGCTTTTGGGAAACTATAGCCAATGTTTAAATATATAATATATTGTTTGTAAATTAAAATTATAATATAGCCTATAGGTAGGTACCTAACTAGTAACTATGACTAATTATGATTTACAATATTATATTATAATAATCATAGGCGTGTCCAGACCTCCATGGCTGGGGAGGCCAATTATAAAATTTAAATTTTTTACATACTACAGCGATCTATAATATATATCTATATTTGTATCTTATTTTTGTTGTATGAAAATTATATGTATAGCACCTGGAATTTTTTCACCCCGCCAAATTAAAGATTTTCTTGATCTTAAAATTGGTTTCTTATATGCTATTACAACTATGAACTAATAAATAAAGCCTATTAACTAATGTGCTACCTACTTAGTTTTTTTTTATAAATATTTTATCAACTATATAGGACAGGTAGTAGGTACATCAACCTTCTCTATACATCTTATTACAGTTACTACACAATAAACAATACACATAAAACAGTTATTTATTAGTTTGGTTAAATAAGTAATTTATTAAAATATTACAACTAATAAAATCCAATAAATTTACAATTCCATTCGCCTAACTGGTTTTAGTATTTTAAAATGTTCAATGACATCATCAATATTTATATTGTAGGCAGACTCCTGTTCAATACTTATTGTTAATAACGCATCCAACCGGTCTTGCTGCATTGTGCTCCTAAGTTTTGTTTTAATAAAACTTAACTTCGAGAAAGTTCTTTCACAGGAACAGCTTGTAACCGGAATAGTCACAAATTCTTTTAGAATTTTAAATATATTTTGAAATATAATATCTCTTCCAGTTCCATAATCAGCCAACCATTTTATTAAATCATCGCATGTATTTATGTTGTCTTTACTGATTGAGCAATTTGATTTAAGTAATCGAATCTCAGCATCTAAATCATTAAAATCAACTACAAATATATTGGACAAATTTATAAGATCATCATTAGTAACTTCTTGTTTTATCAAACGCGCAACACACTTTATCATATTAATAGTCTCTTGATTAAATCTAATTTCTATATCACTTATCATTCTATCTAACATTGGAAAAAACACTGATATTTTCATTTCTTCTTCTTTATTCTTCTTTATATGTTGAGTTTTATGAGATTCATCAACCATAGCACAGTAATTGCTACCCGGGTATATGGTGTTTGAAAATACAATGATGTTTTCTCTCATCCTTAATATTGATGTAAAAATAAAAAAGATAGGTATTGGTAATAGATTTTTTTCTATAGGTATAGGCAAATAGTTTAAATATTTTAATTATCCTAAAATATCTATGAATAATTTCTTTTAATTTCTTTAGGGTACCTAACTAATTATTGATAAAAAATTATCTTATTAACAATTTAGGTATACAGCATAATTAAATAAACAAATACTAGGTAAATAAGTTTTTAATTTAAGCAACACTTTTGTATAAACAATTGGTTCATATGTCATATCAATTACTACATTTATGAATTGTACATAGGTAATCAAATTGCATAGTTAAATTTAATTAAAATTAAAATATTATTAAGATGCCCAGCTGTTTTTTACTTTTTAAACATAATTCCCTAACAACAATTTAATTACTGTACCTACCTAAGTGTTTATTAAAAAAGTGTATAATATCATTTTTAATATACATACTATTAGGTAAAAGTTTGAAATATTTTAACCATTTATATTTACTTAAACAAAGACCTAACCTGACCGTTGATTAAACAAATTTGTTGTTAATTTATTTTAAACTTAAAAAATATAAATTTATACTCCGTTTCAACTTTCAACAGAGAATGTATCGTTTTCGCGACTGGTTACGTCGGCGGCGCGCATCCTCCAACAAGAACCCCCGCTGTACCACCGTCAGCATATACAGCCGATTCCAATTACCAGTTACCACAATATACGTGTTTATACTCTCGCGCTAACCGTTGTATACAAATAAAGTTTATTTGAAATCGGTGTGAGCTCGTCGGACAGTTTTGATCGGCGACCGTCAGATGCGCGAAAGTGGTATATTATTCTCTTTTGATACATAGTATATAATTATAGATAGGATTAGGTAGGTAATCCTCGTATAATTGCCCTCTGTAACCGTTAGCAAATTTTTATTGTTTTGAAAATAATCTTACGTCTGATTCTAGAATTCTAAGCTTATGTGAAGGGTGAATATTCAATTTTAAACTATTAATAAAGGTTAAATAAGTTATAAGTTATAACAATTCGAATGGCTCGTAATAACGAGAATATGTTATCTTCTATTAATTTTGGTGAGGACCTTTCACCCAAAACAATTTCATTTTTTTATTCAGATTTAGTAATTTTTAATAAATATTTATTAAACTAATTAACCTACTTATAGTATATTTGTATATTCTAGTAAAGTCACAATTAATTTATAAAACAGTACTTTATATTTGTTATCCAAAGATTATAAAATACGTTTTATCGATAATATAAAAAAATTACTGCATAGTATTCTAATTTGAATATACAATTTGTCGCCATATATGCAATAAAAAAAATATATAGGTATATATTTTTAATATAAACTATGTTAAAAAAATTGTTTTCTGGATTTTGCCTCCTCAAATTGTCTTATAAGTGTATTATAACATGTGATGAAATATTCATTGTAAAGTCACGCTCTATTGAAAGTATTGATATTGATGTCATTATGTCAATCTTGATTCATATATCAAACAATGATATTTATTTAGCGAGGACCACTATAATCGTGTTTCGGGAATAAAGTATTTAATAGTCTATTTTCATATGATATAAATTTGAAATTCATAATAATGTTTTATTTATTTGATGATGCCATTTTTATGTAAATATAAAAAATGAGTCGACACATTGTGGCCCCTTTCAACATGCGGCCCAGGGCTATATAGCCCCTCCCTCCCTTTATATCTAGCCCCGACTTTACTCACTACGAAATTACATTTATAAATACTAAACATCAACGTAAGTTTGACCCAATGTCCCAATGGCAGCTATCTTAACATAATTAGAGCGAAGATTTAAGTCTACTTAACAGCCAATATTTTATCAACAATAAATGACCAACAAACATTTTATACAAAAAAAATGTATGTACCTATATACGTTTCGTCAACGTAAAATATACGTTAATATTTACCTACATTTCAACGTAAGTTCAACCAACCAATAATAGCCGTACGATCAACGTAGAATAAACGTAATTTTATCACGAAAAATGTGCGAATATGTATATACGTTTCGTCAACGTAAAATCAACGTATTTCAACGTATATTATACCGTTATTATACGAATTATTTCTACGTATATACATTATACGTACACCAAAGTTATCCTTATTATACACGTATATTATACGTGCTATGTTTACTGGGTATATATATGTATTTATTAAAATATTATCGTAAACCAACGTATAATCGAATTATTTGAAATATAAATTGAGCTTAATATGCAATGTCAATAATATTATATATTTATATTCTTTAACGGTTGTATGGGTATTTTATATATTTTATGATTGAAATAATATACGTGAGTATTTACTGTAACAATAACACGTTTACATAGCATAACACAAAATATCATATTATAGGTATATCATAATACGAACGTCGCTGTTCGGATGTATATCTTACCTATATATATATATATAATACAATATAATTAATTATTATATAATATTATGCTTTGTCACTTATACGCTCAAATATATGGTAGGTATGCGCATGCGGACAAACGACATTATCTTATTTTACAGCGCTCATTTGACGCGATGACTTTATTTTATAACATTATACAATAACTATGGCATCGCTCTACTTGTTGAACTTGGACGTAAGCGACATGAGGCCCTTGGCCAGACCACCGCCCATGTTTATCGTGCCGCCCAGGTTGAGCGTTTTGCGGAGCATGGCGAACCCCCTGACCAACATCCTGGGGTCGAGATCGAGATTGTTCACGATGTCAGTGATCGTGTCCAGGCCTCTGGTCACCTCGCCACCGTTGACCATTTCGGTGACCAGTCGCAGCGCGTCCGTGCCCACTTCCGACTGCATGCGGGACACGGTGCCGTACACCTCGTTGGCCACATCCTGGAAGCCCTGCACGGCGTTCGGGCTGGTGATGGTGGCGGTGAGCGCGTTGCACGTCCGAATCTTTTTGTCAGTCCGTTCACTGTCATTGGTTACCTTGACCCGCCTCCTGAGCGCCCCTACCACTGACGTCCAGAACAGTTCGTTGCTGAGCACGTTGTTCATCGTGTTCCTCGCCGACCTGGTGGCTAGCTTGCCGTTCAGGTTGGCCCGGTTGATGTCCTCAAGCGCGTTCCAGAACATCTCCTTCACGGCGGTCAGGTGTGGGTACTTGGGTGGTGGCGGTGGAGGCGGTTCTGGGACCGCGGTCGGTTGGCTGGACACCGTCCGCTTCACCGTCTTGGTCCGCCTCACCGGTGACACCTCGGCCGCCTGATCACCAACGTCGGCCAACTGCACAGCCGCCGCGCCCTTGGCCGGACCCGACGTCACTCTGCGGACTCTCGTCGTCGAAAACGCGTCCTGCAACACGAAAACGTCCAAATTGGTTACAAGAAGTCAAGATCCGAGAAAAGTCGTTTGACAAAAAAACACCAATATCATACAGCGGTGAACAGCTCCCACGTGGACAAATACCGCCAGGGAAAGTTCGTCTGGTAGCGGCGTTGGGTACTTCCCAGGATGCTTATTTTGCTTTGAAACTACCCTTGTTTTTTGTACAGTGGTAGACCGGAGGAGAAGCAACGCCAACACCAGTTCCTCCTCCGGTTCTCGATAACACGTTAAAATACATGGACGTCGGGAATATTTTATTATGATTTATTTATGTATGGATAGGTACCTATAGCTGATTAGAAACAGGAGACCAGACGTATTCTTGAAATTTAGCTTTTTGATATATAGGTAGGTTATATATAGGTAGGTACTTAGTACTTTAGAAAGTCGTGAACCTTTCAGGTCTTCTGGATACGCAACAATTAATGATGTATAAAAAATGAAGGCTCATAGAAATGAATAATGACTAATAATAAAAATACCTCGTGAAATGAGCTTGCCTATGTTAGTTTGAAAAAATTAAATAATATACTTAAATATTATTCAATAATCTTTTACATAGATTTTGAAGTCGCCTATGACAATGCAGGCATTAGTATGAATATATTTAATAGTGATTTATAGTTATTTGTTTGATTATACATATTGTTACGAGTACTAAACAAGTTTAGAACTTGTGCTTCTAGAAAATAACACCAACAATACAAAAATAAATTTACTACCTACACTATACAATATTATATACGTAGGTTATAGGTTGAACACTATAAACACCGTCTATACGACTGTACTGAAATTATGAATATAGTACTGAATAATTTTTAATATATAATATATTATGAAGTCTGAAGATATACCCATATTGCCAAATATCAGCTACCTACAATAGTTTTCGCGTCTTATACAGGTATATTGGTAATATTGATTTTATTTTATTTGAATTTACCTGTATGAAGCAAGAGCACAGCACGATCGCCAATATTTGGATGTAAGCCATCATTGAGCTTTTTTGTATAACATTCGCAAGTTAACATAAGTTCTGTACTTTTATACCCGATTACTGCGACTTTTGCTGTACATGGTGGTTCACGTGAACAATGGCCAACACCTGGCACGTTAAATAGGTACCGTAATTACTGCTGTACTGTGGAAATTGTGTGAAAAAATCCGTAAATGGGTAATCCGCATACGTTCACATTTATATCTACAGGATGTCTCACAGGTAAGGTTCACACTCCGAACCAGGTGCATATTTGAAGGGTGTTTTAATTAAATATTTAAATACAACTTGGGGGGGATTGTACGGTCGAGGGGGTGTTTTGACACTCAAACGCCCTCTCCCCCTGTAGCATTATATAGCAGGTGAACGTGTAATAAAGTAATAATATATATATATATACCAGGGACTGATAACTGGCGGCTCACTGCTTTTTAAAGTTTGTATTTTTAGAACGTTTATATAAAAAAATGAGCGAAAAAAAGTTGTTTTTAAGAACGGGTTGTGGGAGTAAAATGTTTACGGCTTAATTAAGCTTAACTGAATTTTGAATATATCATCCCTGCTCAACACCCCATTTCGTCTACGTTTTAGAACTCTTCATAATAATAAAGATGATAGCTGTACACAGTCTGGAGCTAATATAATATGATATCGCGTAATGAAAATTACTTAATAGTTCAACTTTTTAAAGATTGATACGCGTACTATATTATAATATTACGCGTGTATCAACGTTTTTTGAGATAACGTTTGAAACCTTATTTTCAAGTATATATTGGAAAAACTAAAAACGATTAAAAATAATAATTACTACGGTTTTACCAGTGTTAATTTCCCAATTACTGAACATGCGTGTTGACAAAAACGGTAGACACCCTCTATATACACATAATCAACAATAATAATAGACCGAACGCGAAACCCCGCGAGGTATGGAAACCATCGATTACCTACATTGTTTATACTTACAAATTTGTTTATTATAATTTTTTTTGTTGACTTAATTGTTTTTCGTAGTCATATACTCAACATAGGTACTCATATTTATTTAAAACTGCAATTTTTAACGTGCAATTTACACATGCAAAAAAATAACAAAATGTTATTTTATTTATGGCATAATATATAAATATATTTTTATTTTTGTGTCATCACCGTTTGGAGCAGTAAAACTGCTTGGATTTTTTTCAACAGTTTGTTCGATGGCAATGTGAATCTAGTTGGTGCATTCAGGCGGTCAAAATTTAAAATTTTCAAAAGTTTTCAAAAGCGCCTGGAAAAACGATTTTAAATATTAAGGAAAAAAGAGAATTTTTAAGCTAAATCAGTTTTCGACAAATTCGATTATAGTTTTTGATGTAACTCTAAGATAAATAACCGTAGATACATGACATTTTCACTGAATGTTTACATTAGTACTTTCTATACACGATACAATTTCAAACATATCTGAATTGTTTTGAGTGGTTTCCGGACATTTTAAGTTTCAAATGTTTAGTTTTTTTTTTCTTATAAATGTCAATAAAATATTTTATTTGTTGGGTAAAAAAGTTCGAAAATGTTATACAAGGCTCCTAATATATTGTTACAATGACAGTTAAAAAATGTTTAAAAAAATAGCCACAATTTTTTTTATAAGTATTTTAAGTTCAAATGTTGTCAAAATACGTAAAAAGTTCAACTTTTATAGCTAATAGGATTGAACATTTAAAACAAGGTTCTTTGTAAATAGATAAATTAATTATTTTATTCACAATAATGTCATCAAATATACTTAGTAATATATCATAGGTTAACTGACCGTCTTCGCTCAGAACCCTTTTTCGTATACTAGGTATGATATTGTATCATTGAATTCAAATTTAGCACCATCAATTAGTCTTTACAGTGACACACTTGTAACCTACTGTACTGCAGAGCGACACCCACATGCCCACTTTTTTAAGACATCTGTAAGTATCTAATTATTAGTGGAGCCAGTGGATCTTTGCAAAAATATATTAATTGCAGTATTATAACTAGATGATAAAGCAATTTTACTTGTTTCCAAAAATCGAGACATTAAGAGGACGTTATGCCAGCATGTGTTGTCTCCACTCTCCTTACAAGTGCGTAACATAGCAAATTTTAGCAGAACACGTTACTTAAACAATTAGAGTGAATTGACCTCTTATAAAATCATACATCGGTATCGATTTATTATGCAAGTCTGGTACTCTGGTAGTAATAATAACAATAATTATAATTGTCGTGTACTCGTGTGATATATATGAGTATGATATGGTATTATAATAATATACAATATAAGTACTATATTATCTTATATTTATAGGTATACATTTCTCCTGTCAGTGTTTGTTATTGAACTCTTCCGAAACGGCTCGATCGATTTTCATGAAATTGTTTGTGTATATTTAGTACGTCTGAGAATAGGTAATAAACTATTTTTTAAACCTCTAGATCCAACTCGGGGATGTGCTCAAACGGGGATTTTGAGATTTACAGTGGAAATGTTTGCTTATAAATGGTTACTATTAGTTATAGGAGAAATAATTAGTAGAAATTAGTATTTATTTATTATTGGTTGCCATTGGTTGATCGGGCAGATCGGGTTCAAAATCATGGTGGTGACTCGAACGACCGTGTAACCAAAATAATTATGTTTTCTAATAACGTACCTAATTATCCGAAACTGCTCGACCGATCTAAATGAAATTATTTTGATATATCTGGTATAGGTATGAGAATAGGTAGTAATGGTCGCTGTAGATTTGAAATGTCGAGGGTAGATTAATATTATAATTTTACCGTACTAAGAAAGGATTTTGCAAAATTTTGATTTTAAGAGGTTAAAATCGGCAAACAACAAAGTTTTATTTGAAAATTGTGTACCTAAATACATGATGGTTTCTCTTAGTTATTAAAATAAATAATTAGTAGAAATTAGTATTTATTTATTAGGTATTGGTTGCCATTGGTTATTTGGGCAGTTCAAGTACAAGCTTGCATCAAATCGAATTTTCGAATATGGCTCATTAAGGTACCTAGATGAGTTGCCATTTGACCGCGATCCGACGTAGGTAGTCGGTTTGCCTACCAGGGTGGCTCAATAATTGCACTTAGGTACTGAGTTACACCTAAAAAGAGTTGAACGATCATAATTTTTAATAATAGTTTCCATTTATTACGGGCAACAAAGTACCCGGGATCAGCTAATTATGTATAAATATATAATAGTCAAAGGGAACTTTTTACAATAACATTTAAAGTCTTTAACATTACGATGTATAATATATTTAACTACAAGCTACAGTAGTCAACTATGCTATAATTAATTAGATTGATAAAGTAGCCACAATTGAAAATATGGTGCAAATATTTTTTTTACCAATTACCTTAATTCCCATATTAAGACCAATAATATAACCTCCCTGTTACTATGAATTAAATTTTTTTTTTATAAATTTAATAAAAGAATAGTAATTTTATAGTTACTTTTGATAATACTGGAGGAAAACGATTTTTAAATCTGTTGAGTTTTTATAGAATGAGAGGAATTCAAAATTTTAAAAATAAATCAAATTGTAAGATTTAGGGTTTTCACACCTTTTAGAACGCAAAGTATCAATATATCATAAGTCATGACACAATTTGGTTCATCAGCTTTCTGTCATACAACACCTATTCTGTGTTAATTGAAACAAACCACACATAGATTTTTAGTAAAAGTTTAGATATTTTCAATCATTGTCTTCCGATTTGGAAGTACTATTTAATAGTTCTTGAACAGTTTCTATCTGATATACATCACAGTCAGGACTCAGGAGTAAATGTCATAGAATATCAACTAGTATATTGAAATTATGCAGGTAAAAAGGAACCAGTAACATACTAATTATTATATAATATAATTATAAATCTGTTACAATTTACCCAGTAATCGGTTCAATTTTTTCTCATTGATATTTGATTTTCTCAAAATAATAAGAAACAATAATATGATGGAAAAAAAAATCATGTCTAATTCATAGAAATAACTTTTGTAATAAAAACAATCATTTATTAATTATTATCAATAATTATACATTCAATCAACGCCATTTTATTGGCATATTATGATAATAGGCTACAGTACAGCCTTTTAGAGAAATCATAAAATACTTTTTATTAATATAATATGATTCTCTACAATGAACACAGTAGTTTCGTTTCAAAATTCATTAAAATATATCTGTACACTGAAATTAAACAACTTTTAAGTATATGGTTTTTAATGCTGTATTATTGTTTATACATCATTTTTACATTAGTACATTTATATTTTATAATGCACCTATGATTTGGTAAAAATATTAACATTAATAAAAAATATGGAGTTTGGAAAATCACAAAATTGAAAAGTATTAAAACTATGAGATATTTATAAATATTATCTTTATAACGACAATAATATCAATTACTGTTGTCAAGATTAACTTTTAATCTTATCCCTCTTCCCTACGAATTATAAATTTGATATAAATTAGATGAAACTACAATATTGTATTCATTAATGGTTTGCAATTCTAAAACACTCGTCTCCAATTTCAAAACTAATTAATAATTATACATAAGTTTAGTCCACTAAAATAATATTAATGCCTGCACATAGCGTAATAGAAAAAAAGAATAAATTATTTTAGATTATAAAAGTAGCAACCTAATGTTTCATATTAGTACAAACATGTTTGTAATTCATTCATAATGTGTTTAATTAGAGATTAGAAAAATATATATATAAACGTAATATTGCATGACTATAACAGTATGTATTATTAATTCATAATTATAATAATAAAATAGATTGTTGATACATATTTAAAGTCTATTCAAGATATTAAGAACTATGGGTTGGTTTGTATGATTATTTTTCTATCAGTACCAAAATATTGATAGAAAAATAACCTAACCCAACCTAACCTTGAGTTCAAAATGTTATTCTAATATCTGGTTTGAAAATTCTTTTGGAGGAAATAATACTAAATTATGGATTAATTTAATAAAATTATCTAGTTTTCACTATTTACATAATAGGCAAATAAATTTACTTAAATAAAAATAATAACTAAAATAAAACACTCAATTAATAATTTAGCTAAATAACAATAACCTTAATATAATAAGATAATTAAACCAAATAAACAGAATATATCTATTACAGTAGAAACTAAAATGGTCACATTAATATCATAGTAATATTTAAAAAGAGAACTATTTCCTTGTTTGCCAGAAAAAAAATATCAAAATATTGTCACCCCAACCACACATTTTTTTAATTGAATGTTATCCAAGATCAGATAAACCTTGGCTAATAATAATTTACACTTAATACACATAATATAATATATTAGAAATTAAAAAATTTCAAAAACTTATTGGAAAAAAACATTAACATTCAATTTAAATTGTAGTATAACTTAATTATAAAGTTAGAACATTTCCTTTAATTTTGGAAATTTTAACATTTATGACAAATATTGTAAATAACCTTACATACTATAAAATTTGTAAAAATTATCACTTTAAATCAAGCCAATGAATTAGCATTAAAAAAAAAAACTTTATAAAATTAGCTGATCCTTAAGGCTACAAGTTAAAAGTAGCCAAGATCTACCAGAAAATAGCATTATAACCAACAAGGTAACTATGATTGGTTTGGAAACAGGTCTCTTCTAAACACATTGATTACCCTATAGTAAAAATGTGAAGTGTCATTAAATTATCAGTAAAAATAAAATTAAAAATAGCATCTGATTACCTAATTAATTAAATTTGAGCCGGTATACTCGACGTGGAAGCAACTTCCATCATCTCATCTTGATTCTGATTCAGGAAATTACTACTGTTGACTGTTGTCAACACATGAGGTCTATAAGGTTTCCTAGCAGAGTGATTGTTGAATGGTCGAGCACATGCATCAAACAACCTTGATTGGTCTATTTCCCTGTAATTTGTGGTGCTAGCTTGCACAATTCGGGGTTGATCTACTGGTACTGGATTGGATCTCGCTACATTTGGATACAGTGATGGTGAAGATGACTTATCAGTTTCCATTTCTTCATCAATTCGGGTAGCAGAAAGCATAGTACATGTTGATGCGATTATTGGTTCATTATCACTGGATGGATTATGGAAATTCTGTGGAATAGGCTGATAACACAAATTTTTTTTATAAATATTTCTGTTAAAATATGATTTGTTAAACATAAATAAGTACCCCTCTTTGAAATTGGTCAATGGGTCTTCTAGAGTCACATATTGCAGTTTGAATCACAGGTGTGGGTGATGATTTTTGTATTCTCATTTCGAGTTTTGGTTTCTTTGGCATTACATTCTTATGGAAAATATCCTCGTCATCCATTTGTTTTTCCATTTCTTCTGTTCTATAATGTTGATGTGCGTTTAATGCATGTTCTCGACTTGTACTCGTGCCAAGAGTGTCTAATAATGATGGAGCTATATAAGTAAAACCCTGAAAAAATTAATAAAAATAATATTGATGATGAAAGAGTAGTTAAATATACTAAGTCTACACTTAATATAAATGGTGATATGCCAATAATAATTATTAATAATACATTTTATCTATTTAATTACTACATTTTTAACTTCATAAAATAATTACATTTTTTATGGAAAAATATTAATGTAAATCATATGTTACTACTATAATCATTATCAATACCAGAATAAATTAATATTAAAATAAAACAGTCAGTATTTACATCAAATTTAAATTCATCATTATCATGTGGCATAAATGAATCTTCTACAGGTGAATCAACTGGAAGTTGATTGGTAAATCTGGAATCAAATTGTGTTGTGTCGTCTGCACCAGTCTAAATAATAATACATTAATAAATATGCGATTATATTGAAAAAGTGAACATAAACTGAGCTTACTAATTTTGGTTTATATGGAGCTTCACAACTACGGTTTATTATGTCTTTCCATACAATTTTTTGGAAAAAACGATGATTTTTTATGTCTTCTCCTTGATTTATACCAGATCCCAGTCTATGGCTAACTTGTCTCTGTCAAATTGAAAAACAATGTTTACTTAATTGCAAAAAATTTAAATAGTTATAAACAATGTTTGAAAAATATTAACTATTATCTATAAAGTAATTTTTTCTCAAAATTAGTCTTCAATATTTCTATTTATATAATATAATATATTATAAATATTATTTAGCATTTTAAAGAAAAGTAGGTATTGTATAAACATATACTGAATTTATATAATTCAGTTATAATAAATTTGTTTTTTTTAATTGGTTGTATTTTTACTTACTTTGAGTAATTTTCTCATAAGATCTTTAGCTTCAGGTGATACATAAGGTGGCATAATGAGTTTCCCTCTAAGTATTTTTTCAATCGTTTTTTTTCTGTTATCAGCACTAAAAGGGGGCTTGAAGGTAAACACAAATTTAAACACATTTAAATTGTTATACTCACAATAATGAATTCTAACAATATTACTCACAGTTCCTGTTAACATGTCAAACATAAGAGCTCCAAGTGACCACCAATCAACTGGTTTTCCATGGCCACTCCTAGTTAAAATTTCTGGTGCCCTAATACAACAAATTAATGTTTTTTTAGCTGAATTCTCATTCAATTTTATATATGCTTGAAATTTCTTACATGTATTCAATAGTACCGCAAAATGTGTGAGTCACACTAACCCCATGAACATGTTCTTTACATAAACCAAAATCAGTCAGTTTCAAATGACCGTCTTGGTCTAATAATACATTTTCTGGTTTTAAATCTCTAAATACACAAATACATGAAACTCAATTTAAGTCATAGTTTATACATTTGATCAATTACCATACAAGAATATTTTGTAATCTTAGGTTTTAAAAAAATCTATTAATTACCCGTGAATATTGAATTAAATATCACATTGCTTGTAGTAAACATTTAAGACATTTATAAATAAAAATTGTTTTTATTTTATTTATATTTGAGACATAAAAAAACCATATAGCTAAATACTATTTCAAGAAATCACAAACCAACAGAATATTGTGTAAAAAAAAAAACAACATTTTTTTCAATTGACAATTTTTTTTTTTTAAATACTCATTTGTTGTTTTCTTCTTATTAGCGAAATACTTTTAAGGACTTTGGGATGTATTGTGTTTTATGATAAAATCAACTAAGTCTACGTGAAAAATTACCGAAATCTAAATAATAATTAGTAATTAGTTATTACAATTTTTGGATAAAAATAATAAATATCCAAATATCCTTAATGGTATTATGCATCAAAACTGTATGTAGATGTATGTAAAACATTAGTTACATATTAAATATTTATAATTGAAAAATAATTTATAATATATAAATGATAATTTAGATAAATGTAATAAATAAATATACTTAAGAACGTTAACGAAATATTTCTGGATAAATTAATACCTGTAAACTATGCCTTGACTGTGTAAATGCTGTATTGCAATAATAATTTCTGCCAGATAAAAGCTGTAATATTAAAATTATAATGGTGTCAATACATAATAAGAAAATGATATGGGCTAATCATAAACCAACTTTTAGTTCAATTAAATCAGTAGTTAACTGTGAAACCTTAAAAAAAATGCAAGAAATATTCTATTTTAATTTTAGAATAATATGAAATAGAAGTATTTTATTTTCTAAGAGTTAAAACTCAGGTTATACAGAAAAAAAACTAGATATTTTATAATTTATTTTTAAACTTTATTTGTATTAACACAAATTTAAACAGAAATCACTCATTAATCAATGTTTTAGTATATTCCTTCTGTATACTGCAGTTATGTTTACCTATATATTTTTACATCTCATACATCATCAGATACTACTAGAGGTGGTTTAAAAGTATTATACTTAGTAGTACACCCACCCACCCACCTTCCAACACAACCACTTTAATAGAATTTGTGATAAAAGTAATTGTTATCTGATAATCAAAATTATTTTAAGCACAATTACTATATTAAAAATAAAATTATACATTGTGGTCAGTAAATGGTCAACATACAATCCACCTCACAATATATTGGTGGTTAAATGTTAAACTCAAATCGACTCTGGATACTACTATTAACGAATAGAACTGTATACAAAATAAAAATGCAGCTCAAGGTTGAGTTACTTCAGTAGGTCAATTTGGCATGGAATGACCTATTTATTCTATATATGATAAAATATAATATTATCATTTGTTACAAACAAATTTAGTGTTTACACATGTCTTAATATGAACCATATTTAACATTATTGCAATTAAATATAATATCATGAAATAAATATCTTATTAATAATAATAGTAACAGTTCAATACTCTGCATTACTTTGTTGTAGAGGTTCGGGTTCCACAGTCACTACTACACAAATATTTGATAACAATAAATAACTAAAATAATAAACAATATACAATACCATGCTGTGTCTTCTAAGAATATTCCTTCTCGTTCTAAATGCATGAAAAGTTCACCACCACTTAAATATTCCAAAATAAGATAAAGTTTTCCATTTGTTTGAAATGCATAAAACAAACTGACTATAAACGGATGCTAAAAATATTAAAAAATATTTATATTAATTACATCCATATTTATACTCCAAACATCAAAAACAAAATATCCAAGTGTTGAGTATTTTGTAAATTGATTTGTGTACAGCCTATAATGTATAAACAAAATTGAACTTGAACCTTTACAGCCTCGAGTATATTACGTTCTGCTTTGGTATGAGCCATATCCTTGGAATTCCTGACAATTGTGGCCTTACGTAAGACTTTCATGGCAAAAACTTGATTTGTATCATTACCAGTCCTCTTGCGAACCTGAAATACTTTTCCATAACCTCCTTTTCCTAATACTTTCAATATCTCGAAACAATCCGGAGTTAACTTTTCTTTGGTAAGGTTTACAGTTCTGTCTGATAACTTTAATGTTTCTACATCACTGGATCTATAATTTAAAAAATATTTTTTTAGTATTTTTGTTAAAAGATGTTTTGTTACTTATGAATTATATTTTAAAATTAGTTAATAACTAAACTAAATTCCAAAATTAAACAATTTGACTGATAACCTTTAAATTTAAATGTCATATGAAGTATGAAATATCTTTAACAATAATTCATTATTACTTTATAAGCAGAGGCTTGTGGGAATCCACATTTCTTTTACTTAGAATATGTCTGCCACTAATCACTAATAGAAATTTTTTTTAATTTTACTGAGAATTATACCTTATAATTAATCAAAATAAAATATTTTGAATATACATACAAGCTATAATAGCATGTACACTAAATACATTTAAAAACAAATATAAACTGGATTATGGATTATTGTTTTGAAAAGAAATATATTAAACACTAATACAAAAAAAATTGTCTTACTTTTCGTCATAATCATAAATGTTGGGTTCTTGAGCATAACATCCCTGAAAAATAACAAAAATTAAAAATATATCTTAAAATATTTATTATCTATAGAAAAACTTAGAATAACTAAGAATAACAAGTTTAAGACATTAATTTAAAAATTTGAGATATCACTAACTAAATTTAAGACATTAGCTGTGGGCAGAGGCGTACCAAAGAGGTTTTTATTGGGATACCAAAATTGGTAGTTTGGCTAACTCTAAAATTGATCCGGGAAAACTTTTTTTTGTTATCTTGTCGGAGCTGTTTATCATTAGGTTGTTACACTGTTTTTATTATATTATATAAGTAAATGATAAATTCAAGTTATAAAACTAGTTATGAAAAAAGTACCAGTTACCATTAATTATAAAAAAAGGTGGTCATGGGGGAGTTACTTACTTGCTTTCCCATATAGTAGGTGTTTAAATGGGTCACTATGGTATTGTATTGGATGTGTTCACTTTGAATTCAACTATATAAAATCATTGTATACAAAAAACAATCCTTAGCGAAGAAAGCCTATATTACTAAGTATATTTTATTTTATTATTTCCATTAATGTAATTAATTTTACTATTAAACATTAGTAATACAATATGTTTAATTAATTGTTCAGAAATAATTTCATTTGAAAACGTCAATGTGTGTATAATACACAATGTCAATAATATACTTTAAAAGTTTCAGTACTCATATTTTTAAATTACAATAAAATAACTTAACTCATTATTCTTAGTTGAGACATCTAATTTTGAACTTAAAATATCTAAATAAAAAAAACTGTAGGTACTTATATATTTTTTAGAGTTTTTGGTAATAGTATAAACTTATAATACTATAAATTATTTATAATTATTAATGTAAACTACAAAATAATTTGCATACTTTCATGATTTTGATGAACTTTTGTAAAAATTTGAACTTCAAATGCTTATTAATAAAACCGATTTGTTTCTGATATTTTTTAATTGGTATATGCACAATTTAAAAGGAACTTAACATTAATCGAAAAAAAAAAATGAAAATGTCAAGTGTCCATAAAAGTTCAAAAAGAATTAGAATATTTTGATTAACTTATCTTGTATGGAAAATGGTCATAAAAACATTTAGTGAAAGAATCTACAGACCTACAGTTATTAATTTTTGAGTTACTACAAAAACTGGTTTACTTTAAAAATTCCCGTTTTTCTTATTTTTTTTTTTTTTTTGGCGCTAGCCAGTTGGGAACTTATACATAATAAATAAATTTCCATGGTGGATATCAAGATAACTACATTTGGTTGGCTAATACCTACTAATATTGGAATTTATGATCAATCTTGATGTGGGATATTATTTATACTGATATATATATAGTTGTTTATATTCAAGACAAATATTAGAAGTTCTTTTTAAAATGCAAATCAACAAAATATCTGTTATATAATATGAAGGAACTTAATATTAGTCTAGTCATAGAAAAATAAAATAAATATGTTATTAATATTTTGTGTACATATTTTAAATGATGTAAAATTAAATAATATTAAATAATTGAGTCATAACAGTAAGTAGAATGTCCAATTGCTAAATTATCTTGAAATTAATATGATGTATTAATATAATTATTAATTACTAAACCTAAGCATTAAACATTCAATGAACAATTTAATAAATGTTTAACAATTACCTACATATTAAAAATAAACCTACAAATAAGTTATATTGATAAAATATAATTATAATAACAGTAGTTATAAGACGTTATAAGATGAATGAATAATTTTGAAAAGTAAATACTGGAGTTTTTTATAAGTACAATGTATGTAAATATTTTTTTTTAGTAATTATTTAATTTAAAAATTTAACAGTTTTAATGAAATAATTGTGTTTTAAATTTATCCTTTGATTTTAATAAAGTACAATACACAGGGTCAACCAAGATCTTCCATATTTTTGCAGTTTGTAAACGAGAAAACAAAAATACAGAGGGGTCACTTTGTGTCTCTATCTAATAATATATCATAAACAGGAAAACAATAATTTAAAATAAAGGTATTAGATACATATTCAAAGTTAAAAGTCTTTATTCAAATAGTTAAAGTACTGATTTACTATTTTAATAGGTTTTACTGTACATATTATTATCATCTACCTATTATATTTTATTTAATAAAATATACAATTATAAGTGTTAAGTACCTACCTATAATATTACAAGGTACAAATGATATACAGATAAGTAAAAAAAAATGTCAACAGTAACTTATAGGTAATTGTAACTAAGTAATTCAAGGTCAATAAGGTTACAATTCATATTCAGTGTTTTACATTTTGAAAGTTTTGATAATTGTTAACTTATCAGTAATCCATTCTCAAATTATTTAATACTGTCCAAGTACTATCCAAGTTCTACACTATGCCATCCAAATGAAAAATAGATAGGGTTCCTACATTATATTATTTTGTTTAACAATCTTATCTTATATATTATTAAGAAGCTAGGTACTATTGTACCAACATAATAACTAAGTATACCTACTTTAAAAATGTATAGTATTACTGTATGTCTGTATTTGACTTTGTTATCTATTCAATGTACTATGAAAATTATAATGGCTACTAAATAAAGAAGTAACAACAGGGATAATAATTAATAACTATTGTTCTGACTATTAGGTATACAATATTATGATGAAAATTAAAATCATATCTTAGTTGCCACCTTAATTAAAATACTTTTCCACTAATCTACTGTCTAATACCTATTTAAGGGGGGGGGGGGGGTTGATAGGGCGTAAAAAATTACTTTAAGATAATTATTCTCAGGCCTTGAAGAATTTTCAGATTTTGATAACTATTTTTTATTTCAAATAATGGTATATTTTAATTTATAAGAAAATTGATTAGTTGTATTGCATTAATTTTGAAGACATATTATAAAGTTTGAGATTAAAATATTGAAAAACAGTGTTTGATGCGGGTTGTAGAATATTATCCTCTACTCTATTAGTTAAAAAAAATTATCAAATTTGGTTGATTGTACCTGAACAGGATCATTATTCTCGCAGAGCATATTTTTGTGTGCAAAATTACAATAGCACCGCCCTAGGATGAAAGATAAAGGAGATTCGATATCTTGATTTTCTGTCTAAGTCAAACACACCAATTGATCTAATAAAACGATAAGAAATCTGAAAACAGATTTGAATTTGTCGTCAAGTTTACTAGAAATCGACTTTCCTTTTTTTTTTTATTTAATCCCCTAAATTCCTAAAAATAATTATATTAAAAAATTGTTTACTTTAATTTTTTGAGAAGTTAAAATTAAAAAATCAGAAATGTGAAAAAGACGATTTGAAGAGGACTCGACCACAAATTCAAATGTGTTTTTAGAATTCTTATTGCTTCAATAGATTAAATGGTATGTTTGGCAAAGAACACATCTATAATCCTATGTCGCGCGTGTGTTTGACAAAGACAGAAAACCACGGTACCAAATCGCTTTAAATAGTATTTGTGACAAAATATATATATAATATTTCAAATAATTGTAAATTAAGAAAAGTCTTGTTAATTTAATAATATAAAATTTGATTGTAGTAGCCAGTATGTATAAATTAGAGTACAGACTAGAATACCTTCTATTATTTAATTAAGTATATACTTTGGTATAAAATACCTACCTACTTAAAACTTGAAAAGAAGAAATTGAAAAAAAGTAACTGTTGATAATCATAAAATAGAATCGGGATTAAAATTAAGGAATATAAACATTTCAATATAACTTAACTCATTCAATTTTCTTAATAAGAAAATCTAATGGTATTGTCAATGTTGGGAAAAAATTAAATTAAACAGGAGCAATGCCCATTGAATAAAATGGCATAAATGATATAGGTACTTACTTTGCTTAGGTTAATATAGACTTAACATACAACTGATATAAATTATAAATTGAATAATTATGAAAATTATGAAAATATTTTTTAAGCTTTATTAAAATGTATTAGGTACCTCCCTATGCTTAGATGAAATAAGAATTTACCAAAATAGAAAAAAATATTTTATATGCTTATAAATAGTTATTAATAAAAAATGTACTAACGATGTGTAAAAATGTATGAGGACACATAGGTACACCCAATTATAGGTAGTCTAGAAGTTGCAAGTGCAATTCTCCTGGCAACATATAAACACTTCTAAGTATTCATACTAAGAAATAAATATGTAATATCCTACCAAGAAAAATCTGTACAAAACAGATTACATTTTATTCAATATGTATCTTACAACCTACTAAACAAAGTCATGAAATGCCAATTTTTCTGATTTAAGAAAACTATATTATATTATTATGCATAAATCTATATACCTAGCATGTACTATAATACTATATTATATAATAAATAATAAATTAACTAAATTAATGAATTTAAAATAGATTTTAATAAGTATTTAGGTAATTTTTGATAAATTCACAAAATGTTTTAGATAGTAATCTCTAAAGATAAATATTTGCAAGAATAAAAGCAATGTTTTACCGATAGTCTTTAGAATAATGTAGAATACTATTGTGTGTTAAAAGTAGGTACTTACTTAAGGTAAATTTTTTAATTTAATTATCCTTAAAATAAAGTTGAAAGTGCAGTAAGTATGTGTTTAAAGTTAAGATGACAACACAACAGCAATAAGCTAACTTAACAACATAAGAATACAGTACCTACCTAAGTATCAAAGTTATATTCAAATAAAGACCTAACAATAGCAACTACCTATATTTTGTTAATGTATTTTCACGTATTTTCATCTCCATTTAATTAGTTATGAGACAATAAGTAGACAATTTATATTCTTTTAAATCGAACAATTAACACGTAAAAAGCACGATGTGAGCCCAAGTAATGATCGTGCGTAAGCATAAGGAAACTGAAATATCACGGTTCACAAACCAAGTGTGTACATAATTATTACAGTTGGTAGGTTCCTTTACTAGTAGATCCACAAGTGGGAAACTGCTAGACTACTAGAAAAATAAATGGATCGAAGTAGTCGTACACCCATCCTAGGCACAATATACACGACTATTGACTTGGTAAACAGACGGGTGTTGGTCAATCAACGGTGCACGGATACCGAGAAAATCGTGACACAACACACCTATGATCATTATTATGTCTCTCACCTCTTCGATCTCGAGCAATTCGTCGTCGGAATCGCTGTTGTTCTTCGGCCCGTTGACGGGATGAGCCTCGTTGTTTTGCAATTCCAAGTCAAAAACTACGGCCTCGGTCATGGCTCCGGCGCGGAAGTGCGATTTCGTTCTGGTTAATTTATATTTATATATATTTTACGTTTTATTCGATTCGACGCGTATTCCGTGGCGGCGACGATGCTAATAATAATATTATTATGCCGAATATCAAATGCGCGGCGTTTGAGGGACGGACGGCATTGTGCGATCGTATTTGTAAGAGCCGTCGGAGCGGGGAAACAAGAAAATAGAACGAAACGCGAAATCGAAACGAACGATAATTGTGCACAATATAATCGTTGTGTCTACGTAAGTATCCAAATCACCTAACGAAACATGTTCGTCGCACACCGAAACGTTCAAATAACGTACACAGACCCGTAGGCATTCGATGACGATTTATATTTTTATTATAATATATTATTTTACAACGATAATAGTAATAGTAATAATTTATTTATTATTATTATTATTATTATTACACGCGACGGCCTACGACGACGATGATACCGTTTTACGCTCAGATCATTCACTCGACGCAGTCACTGGACGGCGGGCGCACACACGTAGAATGTTTCCGATGAACGGGACGCAAGTGGAATCGCGTGTCGTGGGTGGGGTGTCAGAAGTGGTTCCGACGAAATTATAGTATAGTAGTAGTAGTAGTAGTAGTATCACCGATTCACATAGGTAGTGCGACGTAGTTGTGAGCTGCAGCGGTGGTGGTGGTGGTAGTAGTTGCGGTTGGCAATAGTGCACCGCGCGGTAATAATATTATCATTATTGCAAAACCGTCGCGTGGACGGGTGGAGGGGAGCACCGTGCAAGCGGGCGTTCGGCCCGTTCAAGTGCGCGACTGGTCTGCGATAGTGGCAATCGGATCGGAATGCGCCGCGGAATGTGTACGACGCGCGACACGTGAGGTTAGCGAGTGGTTACTGAATGGTTACCGAATGGGCCCTTATGTAACTATAACTCGTCGCGAAGGCCGCCGCCGCTATCGACCAATAACAGCTGCGGGCCGCCTGCTGCTCATTCCCGCGGTTTATCGAATTTTCGTATACTGTTTATTGGAGCATTAATTGATAGCTGTTGTTGAGATCGACGCATGTTTTTAACTATTCATTTTCGGTTTTCGTGATCAGAGTTGATATTGTTTGGCTCGCCAGGGATTAGTTCTTGTGAGGAAGTTTTCTGCCCCCTACGGTCAGCCTATATTTCAAACAATATTTTATTACAATATGTATATTAATTTTGCTGGGTCGAAATGCTCGAAAATGTAATACAAGGTTCTTGATAAGTTGTTATTTAAGACATTAAAGATGAATAGGCACAAATTTTTTTATAAGGCTTGAAGTTTAAATGTTGACAACATTTGTAATAGTCGCGATAATGTGCAAATAATTTTATTGTTAAAAACGTATAGAATGTTCAAATTTTCTAGTCAAGGATTGAAAATGTAATGCAAGGTTCTCATACGTGTAAAAATATAAAACAATTTACCAACACATTTTTTTATGGACATTTTAATACTTCAAATTTGGACGAAGTTAGATTTTTAAAATAAACATAATGATTTTCAATATTTTTCGGGTAGGTACTTGGACACTTTTAACATAATATGTTATACAACAATGACATTTTTAAATGCAATGTTTTTGGAAATATTAAATCAACCTATTGCAATATAAGTAGTACAATAAATTACTTTAATAGCAATACATGTATATAAATCATAAAATATACCTATAGTATTTAGTAACAAAGGCGGACAGAGCGTTATCGCTTAGAATAATTGTTCGCACCTATTCAATTATTTATTATTGAATTCAAATTTAACACTGCATTACAGACTTACTCCACAATGCATAAGTAAACACGATTACTCGACACATACTGTACAGCAGAGTGGTTACCTACTTTCCCCCATTTTTAGTTTTTACTCATGTAACTTCCAAAGTACAAATAAGATCTAATTTATTACCAGAATCCACGATCAAAATGGAAGATTGAAGCATATAATTGACTGCACTAATAAGCACAAACACATAAAAATTGTGAAACTATAATGTTCAATGCTTTTCTCAGAATTAGGTTATGCCATTAGACATTTGCACAATTCAATATATTCTTAAAAAAAACAAATATATGGTTAAAAACTTTTAATTTGTGATTCTATATTTGTAGGTATTTCACTATTAAAAATAAATTTCCGAGTTTCAAACGTAGCATTGATAAGTATAGCCTTATAGGTACCTACTTCAAATTTCAATAATTAGAATTTATTAGATATAAAAAGAACAGTGGTGGCAGACGGAATTTACTCCTCATTGAACTTTTGTCAAAACAATAACATAACAAGCAGAAAGACTTCAGTTTTTATTTAATAACTAGGTGATCCCGCGCACTTCGTTGCCCTTGAAAAATGACAACTCTTAAAAAAGTTGTGACTGTTCAACTCCTTTTGGGTGTAACTTGCTATAATTGCAACTCACCACATTGTTAGGTAATGTGTGAAAATTCAATTTGATGCATGCTTGTACCTGATCCGGCGCTTTCTATTACCACACTACCACCACTCAATACCTCATAATCACAACCCAATACCGCACAAAATGCATAACCCAGTACCGTACATAAAATTAGTATGATATCACACAGATTTATAAAAATATATAACCTAATTCCGCACAAAATTATTAAAACCAATACAAATTGAAATATAAAAATATAACGTAGAATTAAATTCAAATTCCATAAAGTAAAAATACACAATCCAAATTAAAAGGTAAAAAATGCGTGTTGCATCAAATTAGTTACAATTTTTTTTTTTTTTTTTATGGGTTACGGCCCTTAAGACCATCCCTGCATACAAATTTGTCGCCATCTCTCCCTATCCTCTGCAGCTTCTCTCCACTGTGTATTTGGTTCCACTGCTTTAACTTCCTTTTTGATACAATCCTCCCACCGTAAGCGCGGTCTTCCTAACGGTCTTTTCCCAGTCGGATTTTCTTTAATAACCGCCTTAATGAAAGAGCCCTCTTTTCTCCAGGCATGGCCAGCCCACATTAATCTTCTTCTATTAATTTCGGATATAATATCTGGTTTTTTAAATAAGTTCTTCAGTTCATCATTGTGGCGTATCCTCCATTCTCCAGTGTCAGAATCGATACATGGTCCATAGATTCTTCTTAGAATTTTTCGTTCAAACACCGCAAGTCTTGTTTCTTCTACCTTTCTCAGTGTCCACGTCTCAGAACCATATAACACTACTGGTCTTATCAGGATCATGTATAATTGTATTTTTAATTTTGTCGACAAGATTTTTGAGCTAAACATACTCCTTAGGCCAAAATAGCACCTATTTCCCATTAGAATCCTAGTGTCCATCTCCATCTTAAGGTCACTATCCTGTGTTATTATAGATCCTAGGTATTTAAAATGTGACGCTCTCTTAAACTTATAATGATCTATTTCCATAAACTCTCCTTGTCGGTATTCTCTACTTCTTCTTCCAATTATGACATACTCCGTTTTTTTGTCATTTATCTTTAGTCCACATTTGCCTGCTACATTTATTAATTTTCTACAATTCTGTTTTACAGTATCTAAATTATTTCCCAAAAGGGCTAAGTCATCGGCATATGCTAGTAAACCTATTGTCGTGTTACCCATCGCAACCCCGTCAATAGTGTTTAGTTCTCTGACAATTTTTTCAAGCACTAGATTAAAGAGGACAGGAGAAAGAGCGTCTCCTTGTCTTAAGCCCGTGGATACTTTAACTGTCTCCGATACTGCATTCGCAATTTTAATTTTTATCAAAGTGTTTTCAAGACTAGCCTTTATCAAGTTTACTAATTTTATTGGGAAGTTAAATTCTTTTAATATGTTGATTAGAGTAGATCTATGGATGGAGTCATATGCTTTCTCAAAATCTATAAATAGAATGTATAATTCATTATCATATTCCCATGACTTTTGTGCAATTTGGCGAATACAGAAAATCTGATCTGTTGTAGATCTGTTAGGTCTAAAACCCCCCTGGTATTCTCCCAGAACACCTTCCGATAGAGGTTTTATCCTATCGAGAATACAATACGCCAGAATCTTATAGGCTACATTTATTAGAGCTATACCTCTATAATTTTTACAGTCTTGAGGGTCATTCTTCTTATGTATTGGACATATTAACGAAGTGTTCCAATCTTCCGGGAGTGTCTCATTTTCCCAAATCAGTTCTATTACTTCGTGAATTCTAGATATCGCTTCTTCATCTATTCTCTTCAGAATTTCTGCTTGAATACCATCTTCTCCCGGGGATTTATGATTTTTTAGCCTATTGATTTGTACAGCAATTTCTTGTTTAGAAGGTGTTGGATAAACGCTATCATTTGCAGTTATGTTTAATCTTGGAAATTCTTCCACTGGGTCATCACAGTTAAGGAGTTTCTCAAAATATCCAGTCCACTTCTCCAGAAGCTTCCCTTGTTCAGTCACTAGTGTCCCATCATCTTCTCTTAGAAACCTCTCTCGTTTCTTATATCCCCCTCTTGTCGTATTTATCTTCTGATATAGTTGTCGTATATTATTTATTCTAAAGTTTTTTTCCGCTTCTTCTAACAATTTTTGGGCGTACAACCGTTTTTCTCTTCTTAATGTGTTATGTGTTTCTTTTTGGTATCGTTTATACTGTTCTTCCTTGTCTTTATTTGTAGGATCACCAAGCCATATGGTCCTTAGACTCTTTCTTTGAACTAGTGTTTTCTCGCATATTTCATTAAACCATTGCTTCTTTATTTTTTTCGGTTTACCCAAAACTGATTCCGATATTTTCTTTATTGAGTCTCTCACTTTTTCCCATCTTTCATCAATTGACCTTATACTATCAAAATGAATGGTTCTCAACTGTTCATTTAGCCTGTTTTTAAAACCCCGACTCTTCTCTTCGGACTCTAACTTTGATACATCATATCTGTCCAGAATAGTCCCAGTAGATCGAGCGGGATTTTTAAGTTTTACTTTAATTTTTCCTTTAACAAGAAAGTGATCGGAGTCACTATCTGCCCCTCTTACAGTCCGAACATCTTGAATACAGTTGCTGAATCTCAGGTTTATTAGTATATGATCAATTTGGTTTATATATTTTCCGTCCGGTGAGCTCCAGGTACCTTTATGTATCGTTTTATGTGGGAACATTGTGCTTTTAACTACTAGACCTCTTTCAGTTGCCAAGTCAATTAGTCTTAGTCCGTTGTCATTACTTGTGTTATGTAAGCTATAGCTACCTATAACTGATCTGAATTAGTTACAATTAGCATCTCTATAGTATAATATTGAAGGAGATGGTACCACTTTTCGTACCTCTGTGGCTCTGTTCCGTAGTCCCCCGGGGAATCGTCGGGACACCAAAATGTCCCATTTTCAGTAGGTTACCACCCAACCAAGAATTAACGAATATTAAAAAAAAATAAAATATGGGGCTGCTGGATCTGAGTACCTACCAGAAATTACAGTAAAATCAGATGGCTCTCGCTAATAATTCCTATTGAAAGAGTTTTGCAGTAAAAAAGTGTAAAGAGTTTTAAAGAGTTTCTTCGAGTGTCCAAATTCCGAGTTAAATCTTTTTTTGCCTTGTGAAAAATATACGTCTAAATTTGTGTGTGGTAATAGGATAACCTGATCTGTCTAATCAACCAATAGCAACCAATATACAAAAACAAAAAATACTAATTTCTACTTTTATTATTATAATCTGTAACCAATGACAACCATTTATAAACGAATAAAAAGTTTCAATTTCCACCGTGAATCTCAGATTCACTGTTTGAGCACCTCTAATGTACCCTTTACGTGACAAGATAGCCTTGACCTTCTCCGAGGTCTAATCTATCTCTGTCCCAAATTTCATCAAAATCGGTTCAGTGGCTAAGGCGTGAAAGCGTAACCGACAGATAGACTTTCAGATTTATATACTACTAGGGATAAAGATAAATAACTTCCTATAGCATACAATTTTAATTTCTGATTAACTTTGTCATTTTCAAAGAATACACTTTTTTTCAATACCTACACCTACTTTTAGGTGTTTTGAAAGGTAGGACGAAACTATAATAAAATAAAAAAAAATAGATAGGTACCTCAATTATATTTTTCATTATTATCAAATTTGAATTTTTATTAAAAATCAAGTTTGCTTAAAAAGATATAAATAATTTCCAATTTCAAAAAAAAAAAACTCATACGCATCTCATGTTTCACAAATGTAACAAAAAATTTCTTAAATATTATAATAATAAATAAGTTATAATTATAAGTTAAATAAAATATTAATTAAATATTTTTTTGATTAAATACATAGGTAACTTAATAACATATATCAATAATATAATATGTACTTCTCATAATTTATTATAACAATTACCTATACTTAAAGAACGTAGAAACACTGGTGTCTGAAAGTGACGAATTGAAAAGATAGAATATAGTCTATAGAACCGGCAAAATGGTAGAAGAGTGAGTGTGGTGGCTAAATTTTTTACAGAATTCCTATGATATTATAAAAATATTATTATTATTTTAATATCATCTTAATAATAATGCGTGTTCAACATGAAATAGAACAAGGGCGATAGTCTGCAGTGGTCGCGCGATGACAAGAGTAGAGCAGGCTTGCAAGTAGAGCTAAAGAAGGATGAAACGCGCGCCAAGTTTCCGTCATCACACTCCGTGCGAGGGGTGACCATTGTTTAGGCCGAAAATTCGATTAAACGATCTTTAAATTCACCCACGCACCCATCCACACACACCACGACGTTCGCCAGTCCCCCACATAAAATTATAATTGACGGGGACGATATGTGTGGTGACCAATGTGGCTACATAATATTATTATCATAACTATGTTATTTATTTATTTTACAAAAAATATAATATTAATATTAGTGAAGATGATATTTGCAGTGTATAAATAATAAACTGACAAATATAAATTTGTATTATACAGATATATAATCAATAATAAATAACAATGATAAAAAAGTTAATAGCGGTCTGAGTCTAAGATTTTCCCAAATAGTTATCACAAAATCTAAATGTCCAAGAGACTGGGATAGTGTGTCGTGTGGTATGAATCAATTATACTCATTGTCCTTTCTTATTGTGTCATTACATAATAGTAGATGTTTTACGAGATCTGATTTAAAATGTATTTATGTATCTCTATTTCGGAACTCAAACATCTAGGTAGGTTCATGAAACGTGAGTCGTGACCCTGTTTAATAAACGAGTAACATCAATATCACCTTGGACGACATTTTTAACGAACCTTATGTCTAGCCGTCTAGCATTTTTTTTCAGGTATCCTGGTTAGCTAGATTAAAAATTTCAGAAACTGGCGTGTAATAATTGAGAAGGATGACTAATTTTTAACATCAACAAAATCAAAAGTTTATCCAGTTAGCCGACACTTAATTTGTCGAACAAAAAATCAGTTTTTAACGGTTTATACAAATTCTCAATTCACCGACAATAATTTTTTTTCCTAGTTCAAAAAGCTTGAAAATGTAATACAAGGTTGAAGATGCCATTATATTGTGTTGTTTTTTTTAAATCTAATAATATTAAAATAACATAGGCTCGATTTTTTTATAAACTATTGTACGTAAAATTGAGAAAAATCACGAATATTTGAAAATTATTTCGTAGTTTAAATTTTATAAAATGTTCATTTTTTAAACATTAGGCTTGAAAATTGAATTCAATGTATTACTGAGAATTCCTATCAAAGTGCAATTGTAATAATAATGTACATCGTATATGATAATTTATAGTGATATACTGATTACCATTACCATAGTTAAATATTTGAATAATCACTTTTATAATTCATGCATTCTTTATATAGCAATTATAATTTATAAGATAAAACATCAACGATATGATATAATTACATAATAATATATACTACGCACGAGACTATGAGAGTATTAAACTGTTTGTTCATTTGTTGTTTAGTCTATTATAATGACAATTTTGTAGTTTAATAATAACACCTATCTAATGGTTATTTTTAAGTGGTATGTTACAATGAAATATTTTTTGTCCAGAACGCATGTTCTGCTCACCTGTCAGACATTTTCATTTCTATATGATATAGTGACATAGTGAATAGTATACTTACTTATTTTATTTTTTAAAATAACTTACCTATAGACATTATGGCTTTTACGGGTTTGCATAACGGGATATGGTTTGTGTTACGTTCAATTTGTCTAAATATTTATTAAACACGGTTTTTTAACTATCTAAAACTTACCTATTGTTTGATTTAATTTTAAATATTTGTTTTTTTAAGTTATATTTGCATAATTGATTAATTTAAATAAGATTGTGTCCCATGACTTAAAGGTTTGTCGAATTGTAATTCTAGCAATTCAACAAGTCTATAACCCTGCAGGTTGCATACAGGCCATCATAATCTGCTACCTACCTATAAATATCTAATCACTCTTTGTTTCTTTCAAATTTGGACTCAATCAATAATCATAGCCTCTCCTATATCCTCTTCAACTGAGGGGTGCCTCATGTGACTTCAATCATCATCTAAAATTAATCAATCGGCCTGATCTTTCCTCTATTGAGCCCAAATTCAAAAATTTGTTTTTCTCTCTTTGTTCCAACTCCTCTTATAATGATGCTCTTTCTTCAAGCAATGTCATAAATCCGTTCTACATTCAATTTTCCATTAATTTTCCACTTAATAGGTTTTAAAATTAATTACAAAATGCAAACAGTGGGCGGCTTCTCCACCATAATATATTCTGACAGTAACCTTCTTGTAAGTTGTATTATTGTTATGTAATCACGTAAACTTATTATAAAAAATATACATAGATTATTAAACTCAAATAAAGTAAAAAAAAATATATTAATCAATGTACATATTATAATGTAGGTACCTATTTTAAATTGTATTAGTTTTTTTTTCTGCATCATGGCCAAAATATAATGACTTATGTTACCTACTCATACTTTTTTATTAAAAAAAGAAAAGAAGATTGTATATGATGCTATTTAATTCTTAGATTCTATAATATATACAATTATAATTTAATATGTTACAAATATCATAAAAAGTATTTAAATCTTATAATTAGGATTATTTTTTCGATGATTCATTATAGAGTAAAAAACCAAGCATTCTTAAATAAAACTATTAAAATAATAGAAATTCTTATAAGTTTATTATTTAATTGTTAAATATATTGTTTAGTTTGCAGTATTCACGGAACGATAAATTATTTGTGAGTTAATTTATTCGTACATGTACAAGTTGGTAGTTACTCTATATAATAGTATATATTATACTATAAAGGCATCTAGTGGCTAGTAAAAAATAAATGTTCAATGTTCTAAATTAAATGAAAATACTTCATGTGAACTAAATAATATGTTTAAATTAACATGTGAAAGTAAATTCAAATTTACTTACTTGTATGTATACTGTATACATTTTTTTGTTAAATTAAATAATCTTAATATTATAAAGAACCTAAACCATACAAAATATTTTATATTTTATAGATAACCAACTTGATATTTTACATTAAATTATTTGTTTATTTATTTAGTGTGAAATATTGACAATAGTTGAAACATTTCGAAGCAATCGTAACAAAGGTGATTTAACACTTTGCTAGATATTCTGCTTCGATTAGAATATTTATCATTGCTTTCATATTTAAAATATTAATACACCACTAACACTAAACTGGGTGAAAGCGAAACGTGTGCCCAACGCACTTTCAAGAAAGAAAAACTTTCAATTTTTTCTTTAAAGACCTGCATGTAGTTCAAGGTTAATCGCAAATATTAGTTACACCATACATACAAATTTAGATACGACTTAAGGTATCTTTTATAAAATTGTAATCTTCAATATTATGGTAAAATTATTGTATAAATAATTCAAATTATTTAAAATAAGAATATTATATATATTTTAAATCCAAACATGTTAAACTAACAGGTAGGTGTCTATATATAGGTAAATATTATAAAAAAGGACGTTTAAACGTTTTGTTTTTATGGATTGCACCTATAAACAATAAGTAAACCCATTAACTGAAAATTAAATACATGTGGTAATTTAAAGTAAAATAATTTTGATTTCCATATTTGTTTTCGAAACCTGATTAAAAAGGTCAATATTAGGATAAACCACTTTCAAACGAAATTTTCAAAATCAAAATTCTGATTCTCGTCTATCAAAACTTTTTAAAAAATATTTCATACATTTTACTTACATACCTTTCATAAAAGATTACACTATTCGTAAATATTTATTTTATGTTATATTTAAAAGAAGTGTTTACGAATAGTTTGTAGGTATTTGTGATAGTATGAATTTAATGATTTGAAGTTTTGAAGACTTGATTTGGTGACATTAATTAGTTTTGATAAATGATAATATACTATTATTTTTGTATTAAAACGTATAATATAGCATCTAATACTTGTAATATGATAGTACCTAATATGATTAGGTATGTTAGGTATAATTAAAATTACTGAGTGGAACGATCTATGTATTGATTTCTCAATGATGTTTTTTTTTTGTGTCCTACGAAAAGTATCTAGTAGAAGAACTGTTTCAACTTTATACTTTGAGGGTGGTTTCTAATTACATTTCGATGGTACTAATAAGAGGTTAAAATTGAAAATTTCCAACATTTTTAAAAATAATCGGAAAAAACTAAAAAAATGTAAGGAAAATCGAGAATTTTTAATCAAAACCAGTTTTTGGCGATAAAATAGTTTTTGTTTTTTGGTTGTAAAAAAAAAGTAACCGTAGATAATTGAAAATGTTTACCAAATGTTTATTTTAGAAATGTCTATAGTTAAGAATAATTCTTTTTGAGCTATTTATAAAGGCATTTTTTTCAATTATTTTCAATAAAAAATGTGTCTCTCAAACAAAAAGTTTGAAAATTTAATACACGGTTCCATATAAATTATTATATAGTTATTTAAAATATTAAAAATACACGTGCACAATTTTTTTTATAAGAACTTGAAGTTCAAATTTTCACAAAATTCGTTAAAATCACGAAAATGTTAAATTTTCATAGCTAAGGCCAAGTGTTGGACATGTAATACAATATAGGTTTCACATTAAGTAAATCATACTGAAAATATATAAGAACAATTGATTTTTTATTGACATCGTATTTTCAAAATTTATAATTTTGACTAAATTACATATTTAAACAAATAATGTATAGAAAGCGGTACTCATTAGCTTACCTTTTTATTAGTGCGTAAATAATATGTGTTATGATGTACCCCTTAGTTTTAGAATATACCTCTCAAATAACACAAATGTAAGCAAATAGTCTTATTGGTAGGCGACCGTTTACTATCTACCATTTAACATAAATAGACGATTGTTGATACTTCAATACTCGATACATTAATTTAAATTAATACAATTATTTTGGTCACCAAAAAAATATACAAGACTGTTAACATAATGATGTTTTATTGAAAATCAACAACATTTGAATTACTTAAGTGTTTTTAATTTGAGTTAATAATTTATACAGTGAATTGTTTGGAGACAAATCTTGAAGCCACCTGTCTAACAATGCGAAATCAGCGTTTTCCACTTCATTACAGGGATCTTGAGCTTTACTCAATGGCTGAGGAACAAAACGATGTCCTGTAATTTATTTCGTAAGTTATTACATTAGTAAATTATTTTATGTTGAAATTATACAGTTTTGAATATTAATAAATGATAAACAATAATACTTATAATTGCTATAGTTAAATTGCAACACGTATGAAAATGTTTTGAACAAAAATTGTATTTTAAAAATAAAATACATAAGTAGGTACCTACTTCATAGTTGTAAAATAAATAAAATAACACCAAATCAATTTAAATATTATGTAATAAATCTGGAATAATTGTAAAGTCAAGTACTGTATAAGACTATCATAAAAAAGGATTTACCTAAAAGACGTTCTGACGCGCCACACAAACCACACCATTCACGATATGTCAGGATTTGACCACTTGACCATCCAATCATCTGATGTAAATCTGTAGCTTCCTGGTTGGAAAATTGTCTACCCATCACTTCGCCTAACGCATTTATGAGTTTCTATACAAGTATAACATTGATAGTATAATTTAGTATAATTAACCTTATGTTTTCACCATAATGAAATTATGATTTACATTTTCATGAATTGTTCTTGTCTCCGAGTTTGTGTTATATTTTTCAAAAACTCTCGAATAGATGACTAGACAACTCCCAATGATACTTGTATTACTTTTCAAATAATCTAACGGTTTCATATCTGAAATATTCATAGCGCATATGGCATATCACTATTTTAATATTAGGTACCTGCCTAGATATTATTATAGTATTATATAAGTACTATAATATTTTGAGTATGCTTATATTAAATAATTTTAATTAATTAAAAAAAAATTATAACCTTGTAAGCTTTTTCTGTCTAATGGTAATTCGAACCTTATATTCTTTCTAGAAAATGTTCTTGGTAAACCTGGTAAAACTACTTCTGTATTCACTCCTAATTTACGTTTTAATGCCTCTAACTCATTATTTACTTCTTGATTGATTAATATTGGTTGCATTTTATATGCCTCTTGTAATGCCATGTGTTTCTAAAAATAATTAAAGTTAATAAATATTATATCTAAATAATGTTAATATTAATTGGATTATTTTTATATTTTTAAATTATCGATAAGTTTTTGAATTTATGCAATATTATGAATTAATCACGTGCTTTATATTTTATGATGAATAATAAGTATATGTATATTTCAAAAAGTGTTTTTATTTATCTTAGGAATAATATAGAAATTTAACTAAAAAATGTAATATTATTCTTATTAATTTAAAATAAATTTATTTCAATGAGGTTTAGTTCATTAGCTATATTTAATTATATCAGAACTATATTTTAACCTTCACATCAAATTCATTTTCTACGTCAAGTAAGTGCAATTCTCTTTGAAGCTCTTTTAAAATATCTATGTCTATGAATGAACTAGTTTTTGGTTCTTCGTTAGTCTCTTCTTCAATTTTTTGAGCGTCATTTTCAGCAATTATACTACCATTTAATGAATTTTGATTTATAGTAGACACCTATTAATTGAATCAACAAATTGTAAAGTTGTATAAAATGCATTTTGTTAAAATTATGACTTGAGTTTCTAATGGGTCTTGGACTCCTTTAAATTCTTTATTATTTTGCCCCGATTTCTTTTTTTCTGATTTTTTTTTGTTTTTTTTTCCTGGTTTAATAGGTTTTCCTCTCCTCCAAGTTACTTCTTTGTTTTCTTCTGTATCTTTTTGCACATCATAAGCACCAGGTAAATCTAAATGCCGCTAAGGAGAAAATCAAGTGTTATAAAGAGGTCTTTGTTTGTTAATAACTACTTACCAAATTAACGGCGATGTTGTCTGCTTGTTTTTCTGTAATAGTGATTTGGTGTCGAGGTCGTTTTTTGAATACTTCTTTTTTAATTTCTAATTTTCGGCCTAGAATGCTGGTTGTATAATTTGGGCGAAAATAATGTGGTATATGAAGTACAGAACCATGACATAAAGACAACGCTTCGCAAAAATCTTGTCCCACAACACCCTAAAATCAGTTTTAAACACACACCTATATAAAATTATAAAGATTTATTAAAAATAAAATATAGATAAAAAAATTATTGATAGTGTCTTACATTACACCATATAGATTAGACAGTAGAACAAAAAATTCGCCACGGATAAACAGTAATTTTAATTAATTAAGTATATTATGTGGTAGTATGACACATAACATTTACATTTTAAATTATATTTTCGGATAAAAATACTACGAATTATAATTAATTTATTAAGTACAAAAGTACTGTAGTGAAAAAAATGCTTAAATTAATCACAATTTTTGAACTGTAAAAATAATTTTTTTTATTAATTTATAAGATTATAAATTACATTTTTTTTATAATCTTATTATTGATCAATAATGTTTTTTTGTGTGTTTCTGACGTAACATTTAGAGTCAAAATTAAAAAAATGTTCAGTTAATTTTTTATGACAAAACCTTATGTGTGTTTAACAGACGGCATTTTTAACAAATATATTATATTATGTTATCACTTATATTATCATTTTCTAGACCTGATACGAACAATTTTAGAAATATTTTGGTTTTTTTGTGCTATATAGTTCTAGAAATTTGAAATTTTAGCTTTGTAATGTTGACGTAAAAGCTTGAAAATGTAACACAATATTATAGGTTCATTGCAAGTTTTTTACAGTAATTAAAAAATATTAAAGTAAATGGTCTAATTGTTTATAAACTTTTGGGGTTCAAATTTTGACATTACATAAAAATCACAAAAGTTTGATCTTTGTTTTGAAGTTAAAAATTCGTATTTTTTATATTTTAGGTAGGTAATATCTTAGATTTGGAAATGTAATACAAATTTCCTAATAATTTGTAGTATAAAATGATGATTTTTCATCTTATGATTTTTATTTAATATTTTGATATAATTAAAAAAAATATTATCTTGAGAAACTTGATACTTTTGATATTAGGTATATTATTATTTCAAAGACTAATTTCAATCTATTTATACCACGCCCAAACTGTGAAAACACTTATGGCCGGTTTCACTTCTAACACTCCGAATTACCGATTACTCGCCCTTTAACTCTCGGTGGTAAAACCGGCCATTAGCCATTAACTGTATGTTAATCTAATTCGTAGACCAAACGTTATACACTTATATGTACGCAGTTATTGAAGTATTATTTGAAACAATAATATATGGGATAATTTTATAATGTTTGCAGTGAACTTGTTAAAAACAAGTTCTATTTACCGTATTACTAATTGGCAATAGTTAGGTATATTAAAAATATAAAATAAGTTTAGAAATATTGGCTGACGCCACACCGTCTCTTCTCTGAACTTTTTTTCGTACCTTTATAATGATAGGAGTATAATTGAATTAAAATTTACTACCTCTCTTTCAGTATTACCTCTCTTAACTACCCTCTAATTTATAATAATATACATTTATACAGCAAAGCAACTTCTCAGGATTTTTATTATAATACGTCGTAAAACATTATAGCTTATGGTTTCTTCTTTTGGTTTTTTTTTTTAAAAGATTTATTTAATATTGCCTCACTCAGCTGTGTCTAACCGAAAATTTTATCGATGACTGTTGACTTCTACTTCGATTTAAGTCCAATACAAGTCGAGATTTATCTATTGCTAATTCAGTTGGTGTTTTTTTTGGCACGACTATAGGCATAGGACTGGTAGCTCTAGAATCTGTTTCTGTATATTTCCTGAACAGCTCCTCTGGTACGATAATGTTAATTTCATCGACATCAGGATAGCGATGTGGTGACTTAGGGTCCAATGCCTACAAAATAAATAAAAATAGAATGACTTACCCAACTACTTTTATAGCTTATTATATTAAATTATACCTACCAAAGCGTCCTTAGCCTTTTTTACAAGATCTTTAATTTCACTATCCAATGGATGATTGCACAAAACTGAACAACCATATGGATATGGATTATACAACGATGCCAGTGGTTTCAATACAATTGGCGCTGGGTTGCACGATACTCCAGTAATATCAATTGTTTCATCTTTCTAAATTTGAACAATTGAATAAAACAACGAATACTTATGGATGACGGTTTTATTAAATACAATAATCAAAGCTGGGTAAAGTAGTTATTTGAATGATTTGAATGCTAATTTTTTTATTGTTTTAATATACGTGAATTGCGTCAAAAGTTACATTGGCTTATTAAAAATATTGCGATTGAAGTATGTGTGCACAATTACAAATATAAAAACCAGGGATTTGTAGAGGCAATTTAGTTACTTTTATGAATTACCGACTGCAAATAGCTGGTATTGATTTATAAATTATATAATATCATATTTAGAATTAAGAATTAAGATAGGTATAAGCTAACACATAGAAGGGACATATACATATATGGTAACAAAAAGTATACAAGAAAGTAATTATTCAAAAATGAATTAAAATAATGTATATTATATAATTTTTTTTATAGCCATCGCTGTTAATTTTGAATTTCACATCCTTACGAAAAAGTTACATTCAATCGTTAACAGTAACTAAATCGGACCCAGTAACATAAATTATAATATTATTTAAACACAGGTTTTTAGTTAAATACCTATAGGTTTCTGGTGCATTGAAAAAAATCTAATATGGATACATTTTTAAATAATTTATTGGGACTACAATACTTAGCCGATAAGTGGAGCGCATTAACTGAGTAATTTGTGTAAATATAACAATTATAAATTTACCTGATTTATATCTTGGAAATCATCCTTCACCACGCTGGCATAAAGCCCAGTCCTACTTACCATGGTTATTATGTATAATTTCGGTATGCTATGAGTGTTATAATTGTTATTAAATGGTAAAAAAAAAAAATAATACGACCGATAGTTTTTTCACTAGCCGTTCGCTTTGTTTTTATTTACATAACAATTACGTTACGATTACATAATGCTTAGGGTTAGTGAGTTATACGCACGTTATGTCTCTGATCGTGTGGTCTTTTATATGACACCGTGCTTTGAACCAACGCCGTAACCCCGGCAACTAGGCGGCTTTATCATTATGATAAGAATATTACATTTTTAATCGTTTAAGAATTATTTGAGATGGAAACTGATGTTATAACAGTTCACTATCGTTATACATTTTTAATGAATACGAACACTTTATGAGTACACATTACGACTAATTACGACATTTGTCTTATTATTTGTACAATTATGTTTATAGGTTATCATAATTCATAAAATCGATCTTGCCGATTATGTAACCGAACAAAAACAAAGTAATCGTAGCACATTATTTATACTATACTATAAAAAACGCACAAGTTAAGTTCCGATCGTACCAAAATGTTACGGAAATCTCAAAATTATAGCAACATTATTCTTGATTTAAAATCTCTCCTTTTTTTTAATAATCGTCCTAAATTAACGAAAAATAACAATCATCTGGTTCTATAATCTAGATTAAGTATTAACTAATTGTATTAGGTACCTTCGACTTACGCGTATATCTATAATCTGTTTAGAGTTAACTCATTGTCTCTTAAGATGTTTTGATGTTTAAGTTTTCTTATGCGTATACAGGTACAAATATAATTATATTATCCATATCCATGAAAAAAGGATCATATATTTTAATAAACAATTATCAACCAATTTCTATTATATATCAAATACATCAAAAGTGTTTGAAAAAATAATTAAAAATAGGCTGGTAACATTTTTAGGGAAAATAATTTATTTTTGAAAACCGGGAGAGGAGATGGATCAAGCAATAGCAAAAACAATAAATATTGTTTTTTTACAATACATTGTAAAATAAAAAAGTGAGCTTTTGACAATATCAACCACGATACTATATCGAATAAAATGAAGAACATAGGGATAACTTGCTCCGCTCTAGAATTATTCGCATCTTGCCTTAGTGATAGGAAACAATCAGTTAAAATAAACAAAACATATAGTGATGAAATGAAGATTAAATGTGGGGTACCGCAAGAAACTACGATTTCACCTATTTTGTCAATATACAGCTAAATCAAACAATTATCCTTAAAAAGTACTTTAGTTTGTTATGTTGATGATGCCATTTAAATTTGCTCGGAAAATACGTAGGAAAATGTGTTTAAAACTATAACGGAAGATTTAAAAATTATAGAACATTGGCTTAATATTATAATAATGTTCTATTTTTAAACTGCGAAAAAACAGTTATTTTATTACATTCATGGAAAATAAATACGTTATCACACAAAAAAAATATTATACTACATGATGATGCATGCAATACCTATTATATTAATTGCTAATGTAAGAAAAAAAACATTATGAATAACGTTAAACATTTGGGTGTAGAAATGTGTTCGAATATGAAATGGAATGAACAAATTAATTCAACGACACAAAATACTGGAAAAATTATTAATATAATGAGAGAGTTCAAGGTATCTTCAGAAAGAAAGATTTAAGGTTAAATTTACTTGGCACTGATAGAACAAATTGTTCCATATGGAATAATAGGCTGGGGAGGTTCTTATGATAACGTTATCTTTAGATTGCAAACTAGTGAAAATACATTTATTAGTATCGCCTTAAAAAAAGATAAAAACCAACTATATGAAGATTTTAATGTCCTAAATATCAAAAACTTATAATAGAAATCAGCAATCCTTTTTTAAAAAAAATCTTAATGTCTCATCACCCCCGTGTCATGGTATTAGTACCAGGTTTGCTAAAAATTATTATACAATACACTGGCCTTATAAAACATGCTAACGAAAACAATAAGAATTTGTTGGTACAAAGATTCTAAATTTTATACCAAAACACCTACACACATTATCACTAGATGGGTTTAAAAGAGACTACGAAATGGTTTCTTTCTGAATCAAACACTGATTTATTATTATAAAATACCTTTTCTGTTTTATTATGACTATTTTTTACTTCTACTAAAGATTTATATTTAATTTTTGATGTTACAAGCTTATGTATAATAATTTTTACATTTAGTTTTATTACTCACTAGGTGTACATTTTTCTTTATATTATTATATAATTAATAATTTTTAAGCACTATACATATATAATATATTATACTTAATATATCATTAATAATTATTATACTCGGGGTTTTTTAATAACCCAAGGGAACACACGAGAATACTCAATGGGGCCTAGTACCTATTATTTTTTTTACTTTGAGAAATAAATGAATAATAATAATACTTAATAATAATGTTATTCATTTTCAGTAGGTATGTATTTGTATTTTGTTCATAAAATTATCAAGTTGTGCTTAATAAAATTAAAATAAGTATAAAAAATATTTTATTATAGAGAAAGCATCTGATATTACAAAACGTTAAAATAATATTATTATATACATCGATACTTCTCAACTTTTTTTACGACGAGACCCTAATTTAAATCCATAAAAATGGCGACACACTTAAAACGATTAATGTATTTTTAAAAAAGTAACAATTATAAGCCTATATATAAATTGGAAATGAGACTATCTTCTTTTTTCTTCTGTAGTTTTTATTCTGTACCTTTTTGAGGTAGAGAGGATCAAGTCGTCCAGAAGTTACATTGAAGAGTTAATTTTTTTAATAGCTTTTGTAAGCTTAAGGAAATCTAACAGCTAATCGATAACAGCTTTGCAGCAATTTAGTTTATGCGGCATAGTAAATTTCTGAGTTTGAGCTTCTAGATAGTTTTCATTCTTCACTCCTACTTAATAATATCATTGTACTGGTTGTCACAGTATTGTTCTAGTTAATTTTATAATATTTAGATGAATAATTACTATCACTAAACAATACTGTAAATAAATATATTATAAATTTACGACATTTTGTTTAGTTATGAATTATAAATAATAATAATATTTTCATTTATAGTATGGAACCAAACGGGTAGGTAATACTAGGTATTGATGTTGTAGAATAATTACGTAATGAATTGATGCATTGGTCTAAAAGGGAATATAATACGCTCGGTATCACATTTCGACTAAAAGGTGTCTTGCTCTTTTTTTATTTTTATTAGACATAATATATAGTTTATAATGAAGTATGCAAGGAAATGTGTACGCATGAATATTTTATAATGTATATACTATATGTTATAAAAAAATTGCATTTATTTAATTTGAAATAGTTTTATCCAATAGATAAATTCGATAACATTAGTTAGTAGAACTAAAATAAGTATATTTAATTATTAGTTATGATCTATGACTAATTAATCATAAACTGCGTATATAATATATAGTTGGTATAGAAACCAGAGGTTCTCATTTTTTAATGATCATTAGTTATGTATTAAAATGTATTCAATTAAAAAAAAATACTATAACAACATGTAAACATGGTACCTAAAAACACATTAATCATTGTTACCTTATTTGATTAATAAACTGGTTATCAAGATTTCTAATACACTTACATGGTTGCATGATGTGTTATTGTATAGATGATAGTACAAAACTAGAGTTGTATTTTTTTTTTTTGAGAAATATACTATGATTGAATGAATTATATATATTAATGTTTTTGACACTTTATAATAGAAGTAAAACAATAATATTATCATTAAAAGAAATCATTGGATGAAAAAATAATTAATCATACTTATACCAATCATATAACAGGGCTACTTGTTTTTACTTTTACATATATACGTATTGGCTGACAATATTATTTAATTGATCGTATTTTCGTTTTAATAATATAATTAATAACAATGTAACGTGAAATATTATTATTGCTACAGTACGGACGTGTAGAAACAACAATTATTCTAGGTAGGCAACAAAAAATACGATAACAAAAAAGTAACTATTAAAACAGCAATGTTCTTCATTAATCAGATCGATAGTAATATATTTATATATGTATATATATATATAAAATGAAGCATTTTGTTAGAGTTGTCCACTGAAATATCGTAAGCCAGTGAAAACCACGTAGTGCTGAGTGCGTTGCTTGTAAGGGCGGTGGGAGATGGTGGGTCGGACGGAGTGCATCTGTACCATCGATAAACATTTCATAACAATATAAGAACCGGTGTTTTTAGGTCGCCGCGTGTAGTTCGCAATTATCATTTGTCGAGTGCACTTCGGCCTAGACGCGGTTTATTTGTTTGATTGTACAGTCCGAATAAATCAGCAGAGATGGTGGACGAGAGGAGTAGCTTGACAAAAGTAGCCGGCAAGACCAAGGGAGTGTTTCGAAACGCCAAGTACGGGTCGACTAACGACCAAAAACAAGTCATCGACACCAAACAGAAATACCGGAAATTAAAGTGAGTTTTGAACAGTACTGCTCGAGTTTTGTTTATGCCGATTTCAACGCTTTTTTACGCTACTTCGTGTACACACGTGTTTGTTTGGGCTAATATAATAATATAATAGTATTGTAAAAGAATGGACATTTATTTTTCTCTTGTATCAACAGCTTTATCTTTCGTCGGGAAAAATCGATCGCGTTAGAAATCAATTCAAAACCGTTTGTCATTTCTTGTAAATTAGTTTTAAATCAGAAATTTTTTCTAAATTGAATTTCAATAAATAACATGTTTAGTTATTATAGTAAACAATAGCCGGTACAATGATTTATCGATTAATACATTTTAAATATTAAGACATAAAGTTTTCCTTTATGGTATCAACTAGATAGATATTTAATTTTAATATTTATTTAATTTTAAATGTTGATTATAGTTTTTATTAATAATTTGGATGTAGATATTATAAAAATTGTAATTTTTGGCAAGGCTCCCACATAATATTGTATAGCATGCGTATTATATTATATTACACTTATATAGTGTTTACTATGTCCAATATACATACCTAGTATAGTGTGGCGTTGCATCTTAACAACCTGTATTGTTAATCTCTATCGTTTAATTTTAAAACGTATTTCGCTCCCTTACATGACCTTATTAAATGGCTTAAACATAGATCGTTAGGAAACCTATGAAAAACATTAAAAAAAAAAAAATTCGTTACGTAATTTTTTTAATACGCGCTGCACAACGCTAGAAGTTGTTTTGATCCAATTTTTTCTTAAGATTCGTTGTTTTATCTAAGTGACATTAAAAAAATACATTTTACGAAGCGCACATTGGTGTATAATAATTTATGTTTACCTATATAATTTAAAATAGTTATGTAATACATCACTGTGATAGACACATTTAAGTAGGACTAAATTATATTTTCTCGTGTTGATTGTTGAATATATATACATATATTAAATCGACTTTATATAATAATTTACTTAAACTCTGAGGTTCTGTTGCTGAATGGCTTTTCTTCATGTGTTTTAAGTCATTTTTCTTAATCTTTTCTGTCATTTATGTTACTTATTGTATATTTATGTACCTATAATAGTTGTATACATATTTTAAGTAATTGTTAATAGTGAGGCCTAAAAGTAAAAAGGAAAAATAATATTGTCTTAATTAATATTGTATGATATATCAGGTACTTATGAAATTATATAAAGTTTTAAGAAATATTATTTTTATTTTTACATTTATTATAATATAAAATATTACCGTAAGTGTACTTGGAAAAAAGTTACGAAGGTATCTATTATAATATGTTTGTTTAATGTTTTTATTGTGTATAAACCGGATGTGAAACGATTGTTAGCTAAATTGTCAACGGACGTAAAATTAGGTTCAATGAAAAAAGTTATATTGGTAAAATAATTTATTATTCTGTCAATTAAAAATCGCATCCTCTACCCCACTTTCTGTTAAGATACTTTTAGTATATTTCCATTCTTTAGGTAGACCACTATGAATATTGCTAGTTGTGACATGCAAAATATCTGAAATTGCGCTTATAGGATTATAATTTATGGAAAATACTTTGTATTGGGAAACTCTTCAGTTTTTCCATTGATTAAATATACTTAATGCATATTTTTTATCTAATTATTTAATATATTTATTCATTTAACGCATTTTAATAAATCGTAAGAGATAATAACTATAATAACACGTAGGTAGTACCAAATCATAATAATATGATATTTTATTAATAGGTACATTAACATCTAATATTATGTATTATGTTGTGTACTTGTGTATAACTACAATAATATGATAAACAGATTTATTTGCATATCGTACGTTGTAAAATAGAATTTTCAAAATATATTTTCATTTCCTCGTATAAAAATTATTATGTAAACTATATTAGATAGTTTATTGTAGTTAACATAACACTAATAGATATCTATAAATTATATTATCATATATACCATATACGTAACTATAAAAATCTGAAATTGGTGTGAATGTTTAAGTTTTTGTTTTTTAATATTATGCTTTGTTTAAAAAATAATTACATTCGAGAAAAAAATGATGTAAAGAACAATTCACAGAAAATATTGTAATTTTATTGTTTTATTTGTTTGTACCTACTACCACAGGATTGTGACTATGGTGATTCATTATTAATCCTATTGTTTTATTTTGTATTAAAAAAGAAACACTGATGGTTTGAAAACGACCTTGAAAATTGTTTTTCTCGTTTTCATCCAAACAAACATGTCGAATTTTCTATTGATTGCAATTAATAGTTATTTATAACATAATAATGATAATACTATGTTATGTGCGTCATAATGTTAAAAGTATTATAATATATTAATTGATTTTATAAAAATTAATAATAAAAAAAATATAAATACATAAACTAAAATATTTTTACATATTTTATGAATGTTATACCTATAATACTAATATTTTTGCTATTCATATTGTTATTTTCATAAACTATATTAAACCATGTGAAAATATTTAGAATATAAGAAAAGTACTTTAATATTAATTTAATTTTTATGTTGTTATAATATTAGTAACTATATATTTGAGTTTTTCTTGTATATCGAATAAACCTTAGAATTTAATTAAATATGATAATTTACTACGCATAATATTAACATGATTAAACATTTGAGTACATAATATTATTTTCCAGTTATATTGAATTCGAAATTGATGGCTAATGAGTAATGATTAGGGTTAGAATGTTATGATTTTGCATGTTTTTTTGTGTTGTTCTATTGCATGTATTCTTAGATATTTGATTTATGATGTCTAGATTCAAATTTCAATATTTAATTTTGCATATATTCCGAAATATAGTATAAAATGCATATTTTGGCGAAAAAAAACGCATTTAACTAAATCTGAATCTAAGTTTGTATATCTAATAATATGATTGTACAAAAATTATAGCTAATTTGTTGACAGGAATTCTGTATTGATATTCGGAGATATAAATAAAATGTTTGATAAAGCTTGTTATTACATATATTTTTAAATTTCTTCTTTCATTGTTATCAAATAATTATAATATAAAAATGCTTAATGAATATTTTTAAATTTGTTCATGTATATTTAGCTATTTTTAGTTCATACACATCCTAGCCAAAGTATAATGACCATTGTAAAATATTATACATTTCATAATATTACTACAAAGTAATATTAATTAATTTTTTCACTCAATTATATAAACGTAATATTGTTGCTAAAATTATTTTGTAGATATTCATGTATAGCTGTATATGATTAATTAAATTGTAATTAAATAAATATATAAAAATCATATTATAACAATATTTTAATGTTGTAAAATAAATAATTGTTTTAAAAATTAAAATTTTATTAAAATTAATCTTATTATGAAAAATTCAAAATAAAGAAGTTTTGTTTGCTGTCATCTGACAATTATTATCAACTATTTCTGTTTACAAAAGTGCACTTTTATTATTAATTATCAGAGTTTTAATAATATGATCAAAACAAATTTGTTAAATCATATTGGGGAAAAAGTTGCATAATAATTGTAGGTACCTATATGTGGTACAAACTGATAAGTTTAATTTATTATATCTACATATTATGTACTAATTACACCAATCGTGGATACACTGCAGGTACAAATAGTATAGTTATAATTTTCTGTGAATTAAAATGGGATCAATGTTCAAAAAGGTTTAATCTTGTATTTTCGTTATTATGATGTACATAATATTATGTATGATCTCAATACCTATAAAGTCCTATTAAGTGTTTAGCTTTTAATATTTTGCTCTCTTAAAGAAGTAACGGAATCGTGTCGAAATTAATTTTTGTGATTGGATCTAAATAATGATGTTATATTTATTTTATATATTTTGTGTGACTAAGGTAGAAACCTAGAATTTTAGGGATTGCTGATTTTGCTTGCTTTTGTATTTGTGCCTTGTACATTGTTAAGCAATTGTACCTATTTTATACAGTGTATATGTAATACAATATTTACTGTGATTATGAAAAGCTTATACTAGGGCCTTGCGCTAGAACTAAGTACTAACCCGATACCTGATACTAACCCAAAATAATGATGATACCCAATAAAATCTGAAATTAAAACCCCACACGAAAAATTAATTATGGGTTTCAATGTGAACTCTTTTCTCATGCCAAGATTTAAAAACTGTATTATTAATTATTATTTAAAACAATGAACAATTTATTAATACTTTTATTAATCTTAAGTAAATATGTACCTAAATTAATTATTGTTCATAATATGTATTGATATTTGGTACCTACAAAATGTAACATAATAATAAGAAAGAAAAATATTTTTAATATATTATACCAAAATAGGTAAAACTATCAAATTGGTACAACAATTTTAATATAAAATGTTACCCCACGTGCTTTGAAAACACTCACTATCCGAATTCAACTTTAAATGTAAGTACCTAGCTGGTTTCCGAAATATTTATTAAAAAGGTTATCATACTTACTGGTTTTCAATACCCGATTTCATTTTGAAAACCCTATACTAATACTTTAATTTATTTATAAAATCTTTGGTTTATACGTTATCCTTTGAGCAGTATCATTGTCATATCAAATACTAGTTAATAGCTGTAACTTAAATATAAACTATACTGGGTGGCTCATCATAAGCATGCTCACCCCCAATGTTTCCTTTAATTTATTCAAATTCCGATTTTTAGATTTTTAGTAGTCTTCAAAAATATAATGTCAAATATTTTAGACTTTTTATGAGTGTCTCATGAACAAAGCCTCTTTATTTTTGATATGAGAACTGTCCTTTTTTTATAACATTTGTATGCAGTTAAATCTTTACTATAACTAATAGTTTTTGAGTTTATAAGCCTTACTAAAGTAATTCCTACTAGGGAAAATAATCGAAGATAGTTTAAAAATAGTTTAAAAATTATAGGGGCTATGATGATTTTAAAATTGTGTTATTATAACACTAATCTATTAACATTTTAGAATTTGTAAAATTGCCTTAGTTTAATAAATACTAGACTAAATATTACATATATTATCTATATTCTCTAAAATAATTATCTATTTTAAAGACTATTACCCTTAGTACCTACACAAAGTCTATAAACTTAATAACTTGGTACTGCGGTACTTCTTAAATGTATTAACATTTTTTTAAAAACCATGTTAGGGGCAGTTTTAATTTGAAAAAGAGTTTATATCACCGCATAACACTCCCTTCAGTGGTATAAAAAATCTAAGTATTTTAAAATTTAATCTTAGTAAACTTAAGAATATTAAAATCAAGATTTAAAAAACATTTTTTATTAATGATTAAAATAGGATGAACATGCTTAGACGATTGTTGTATCACTGTATGATAAGTAAAATGTATTAGGTATATATAGTAGTTGTAATAGTTTCATAAGAACATACAAAACATAAATTTGGTGATAACATTTTTCATCCCAATGTCGATTAGTACTTAACAAGCTTAATTCTAAATATATCAGTAGAGATCTTAATTTATTTTTGTTATCGACTGTAAATCCAAGCGCTTTAATTGAAAGGTAGCTATTGAAATAATTATATTTTAAGAACTGAAAAATAAAAGCTAATATTATTATTTATTTCTAACGACAATATGATATTTTTGAACACGATCAACGAATTTAATAAACTAATCTCCACAGTTATTTATTATTGTTTCAACTTTTGACAACGTTAAATGCACTTTTTATTATACATGTTTACATTTTAATACAGTGATGAATATAAAATATTTATCGTCAGTTTAGGATTGTCATAACTCAAGTATGGAAAATATATATAACTATTATTATATATAAATATTATTAAAAGTTTGAAGTATTGAGATTTTCATGTAGGTATCTAGGTAATTAGGTACTCATCGTATAATTTTAATTTAATTATAGATCCGTTTATAAAAATAAAACTTCCGAATAAGTGTTAATGATTAATTATACTGGTTTGCCATTGATATTTGTCTGACAGAGTAATTGAAACATCTGTCATTTACCATTTAACCACAATCATCAGTTAAATTGATAATAAATTAACAGTAGGTATCAAAGTTCAACGCTAATTTACAAATACCAATTTAGCCATTAGTTAAAAATATTGCAAAAACAAATATTCCGGTGGGCTTTTATGAAGATCACAATTAAAACATTCTTTAGGTGGGTACAATAATAATCCTATGTTCAAATTTGTATGAGTCGAAACCTAACCAAATACGACATACTTTATAGATATACTAGATCTATTTATTATACGTTATATAATTATACCAATATCACCGAGGTATTAATGTTACAATTTGTCCCATTTTACTTTTATAGAATCTAAGGAAAGTTGTTAAAGCCATAACTATCAATGATCATTTTATTGGATGCAAAATTACTAAACTAACATATTATTGTATAGCTTTGTCAGTGAAAATTATGAATATAAAATACATTCGAACGCACTATCGCACTGGGAAATCATCACTGATGCAACAAATTACGCATGCCATATGGGCTAAAATAAAATAATTATTATTTGGGATCTTTAGATTTTCATGGTTAGGCGATCGTGTGATTTTTATGTTTCAGTGAAGAGGATATGTATTATAATTATGAGGCGGATTTGATGTTAGACTCAGTAAACCATAGGTACAAGAAAATCGTGTTCACAACATATGCCATGGGCATGGCTATGACCATTATTGGATGTGTATTGGTGCTTTGAGTATAATCTAAATTTCAAATAGAACTGTATACGAACAATTATAGTGTAATACGACGTCTAAGAAAAATATTGACATTTAATTTTTAATTTTTAGCAATGTAGCATACCTATTATAATATAATATGACAATGTATTTTATGTATTGGATAAAACGAGCAAATAGCGAGGTATGTTCGTGATACATTTACAAAATATCTCATTGCATTTTCAGTTTCGGTAATTATTAGACATACATATTCCATGTACCCAATGAATGTACGTCAATCGACAGTGGAACCACAGGTAATATTAGACACTTTACTCATTTTGAGGTTCGTTATAAAAGTATAAATAATTATACTTAATAAAGTCTATATTACGATTACCTATATCACGAGTATACCTCACTTTAACCATCATAATGAAATATTTTACGTTACTAAATACGTTACTTTTATCTACCTAAGATTGCCAAAAATAATGTAATCTAAATATTTTTCCACACTTGTTTTCTAATGTTATTTTTACCTACCATGTGCCATTTTTTTTATTTTGAAAATTTTTTTTAATTAATTAAACTAAATTTGATTATTTATTATACATTTTTTTAATAAATTGTATTTAAAACATTTAATAGTTTGTTTTTTGCTTCTGCTAATTGCACTAAGTTATATATTGATTATATTATATTATTTATATCTAGTGCTTTGATACGGTTTATATCTGCCCCGAAACAAAACAATAACGCCTCCATGATTTATGTTAGTATAAGACGATGGCAGGAAAATAGAGGAACTAATCGAAATATAATTGATGTAGTTCTTCAATCAAATTGAATTTAAAATAAATTGATTACCTTCAAAATTCGTCCCAAAATAATGTTATCCCAGCAAAATTGATACCATAGCCAACACTACCCTTTACATGGCACTGATTTTATTTAACAATATGTACTGCTAGTTTTATATACAAAATCATAATTATCATGATTATTAATTAAAAAGATTGTGAATCATTTTTGCTCTTACGAAAACCATGAACCAAAAATAATATTTAAATGTAAACATTATTATAGTAATATACTGTAATAATTCATTACTTATAACTAAAAGTAATAACTAAAAGATATAGGTAGGTATATATCATGAATTTTTTAAAAAAAATTTTTAAATGTAACAGTATATATATAATAGGTAAGATTTTACTGATGTTAACGTTGAAATTCTTGAAATACAAATTTATTAGCCATTTAAATCGTGTTTTTATTTTATTGCTTCGTAAATTTAGTATGAAAAGAAATTAAAATTGTTTTAGGCTGCTCTTGAAAAATTAACACATATAACCATTATAATAATGTAAAATCAAATAAATAATTAAATAGCTTTAATTGTCATAATAAAATATGCATACCTATACAATATTTACTGCGGTTATTGTAGTTTGTATTGTAAAACATACTTTGCTTGTGAGTTGTGGTCAGAATGTTAAAAAAGAATAAATTATCAATTCAAGACAAATTGATTTGTAATTTAATGAGTTAATATGGACAGTTTAATGTCAAATTTACAAAAAATTGTATACAGTTTTTGATACAATATTAGGTAGTAAGTAGGTATTCATGAATTAAGCCAACTGTCCCATCGACCATCAATGTCATAATATCAAACTATAATGTTATCCTTGAACATGAAAAATCAAAATACGAACATTTATTAGCCTTGAATTGGACATAGTTACAATGCACCGTAGAAATATTGTGTATTGGATGTATACTGTATAGGATATTGATTATTAGCTGTGGTATAGTATATTGTGTGGTCGACCACATTTTCGCACTCGTAGTATTATATTATTATATGCGTTCAACGTAGGTATAGGTTATCTTTAGTTCAAATGATCATTTTTTATAAGCTTATATCATGTATTAAAATCTATAGTATGTACTATATTTATAATATTTTTTTTAAATTTATAATATCTTAAATTTTTATTATTTGCATGTTTCAAACATTTAAATTTAAAACATCCATGGAGTGGATCAAACTATAAGGTTTCTTCTATTGATAAATTGAAGGTTACAAAATATATGTTTTCACTTACGGCTATATTATATTTTGTTATTTGATAGCACTGGATGTAATTAAAGATTAAAAACAAAACTAACATCAAGCTAACTTAGGTATTTGTGGCTCGGATATCTTACATGTCTTGAGATTTTATTACGTCTGTAGAACAATGATATTTGGTGGAACGAAAAAAAATCATTCGAGGTTCCTCATGTAGATATTTTTTATTAATAATATTGCCGTTGACATATTATATGAGTTTAAAAATTAAAATAAGTACCAATGTTCTTCCGTTTGTTTACGTTTATTTTAATCCATGTGTATATATTTTAAAAATAAAATACAATATTATATACGAGCTAACAGCTTTCAGAATTAGTGTGTTTAATATCTATTGATCAAACGTGAATAGCGTGTACAATATATGCAACGTATAGATATGCATGATGTGTTATTTGATTTTAGATTCTTAAAGAAGCTGTGGAGGTGGAGGTCGAGTTCAGAAAAGAAAACCAATGAAGAATTGTTGGAAGAAGGTCCAAATATTGAACAGAACAAAGTGACGTTAGTCACATACGCACTTTGTTTTATCATGATGCTGGCTGGTCTCTCAGTAAAAATGGACTGATCTCAGATCGTCTATTATAAAAATTCATATTTTTTTGAATACACATATTATTATATGTGTGCGAACACCAAGGCTGATTTTAGCCGGGGGTGCATTTTAGTTAGAATATTATTTTGATGCCTTTTAAGTGGCCGGATGGCTCGATATTGTATTGTTGTGTTGTGTTAGTGTGTCGCCTACGTAATAAATCAACGAACTGTGAACCACGATATTATTATTAAGCTACGCAATTATTACTATGATTGTTATTTAATATGATACATTTTCCAAAATTCGTGTTCGACGCATCACATACTAATTGTTACACATATTTTAGTTTTTTGACTTTAAACTCTAATTGAATCTCTAATTAAATACTAATTCCCAAAAATACAATAACATAATTGCGCACCTCAACTTTATATCAAAATTATTTAATTTTGATCATCATTTAGGTAGGTATTTATTTTGTTTCTATAAAAAAATCATTCTAAAAACGATTTTAGAAAATTATATTCCATTTCAAGCTATACAGGTTTTATCTTATCAGTTACCAGGTTTTATACTTCATTACATACTACCAATATTAGTATGTAATGATTTTTTTGGAAACATAATTCGTGTTTTTAATAGTCACTCTTAAATATTAACTATTAATCTGTACTTAGATAACTTAATGGAGTAATATATAATAGTGGACTATAATATTATCGATCTTAATAATATACGGTAATTATTGTTATTGTTGTAAATATGTACTTCTTAATTAATGTTATTATGGAAAGTCGTTTAAGAACACTTATTAAATGATAATTTATATATTAAGTGTCTATTTATTTTTAACTATTATAATTAGTACATAAATTTATCTAACATTACTATAATGAGAAAAGAGATACACGAATATACGATTATAAATTTATAACAGTTAATAAGACATTTATTATATTATTTATATAATATAATATTATTATTTTGTTGTATACTTGTATTACTGTATTGTGATATTAAATAGTCACAAAAAATTAATATTTGAAATAATAATTTAAACTTTAAAATTGTGAATTATTTTGTTATTTTATATTTTAGTTTTTATTATGTAATACCTATTGTTATTGTAATTGTAACATTGTAAAATAAAATGAATAAAATAAATACATATTAATAAATAAAATGAAAAGAAGATATTCATTTAGGTTGGATTGTTTTCGAAAATGTGCAATCAAAAACTAATTTTAACTAAATTATGAAGATGTTTCGTTGCAACCCCCAGGTCTTCAATTTATTTTATTTTTTACTATACATTAGTTATACGGTAAGTTGAATTAATTTTTGCAAAAAAATTGCATTTGAAAATGTCATTGGTTGAGTAAAATATAATTATATACATTTAAAGTTTCAATTCTTAGCTATACAAATTGATCATACTATTTTTGTTGTACACTGCGCTTTTGAAAACTACTGAGAATTTAAGTTTTCACCTATTTAATACATCAACTAGATTCACTTTCCCACCGGTAAAGATACAGAAGTTGAAAATCGAAGCATTTTATCGTGTACACTTACACAAAAATAAAAATACACACACATTATTGTATATAATCAATATATTCATCGATTCGTTCAGAATCTAATGTAAAGCGTTGAGTACTGCAATGATATACCTACTTATTTCCTGTTTAAGTGTTATATAACCTAACCTATTGGCTATCGTAAAAATGTAACGTAGTTACTAATTGAGAGTCAATGCAGTGCGTTTAACTGTGAATATAATACCGTCTATTGATTATCGACGATTATTTTAATCAATTGAATACAATATAAATTTCAGTTTCACTACTAAAACACTTTCACCAACGTTTTAAACACAGAACGTTCCGAAATATACGTCAACAGATAAAGATTTCTCCGAAACAATAAGTATCTATAGGTGGATCGTTGACAAAGATGTCCGGGACATAATATAATTACAGTATTATATGATTAATTTTAATAACAAACCGGACGATGAGGTACAATATCGGTGGTATAAATATAAAACTGGTACCTAGAAACATAGGTACTCAAATGAATCGTATACATTATACCATTTATACCTATAATAATATATTAGTTTTTAATGAAAAAAAAATTTATATGATTTAGAAACTATTTGTGTTTTATATTTTTGTCTTGAAGAATAATAAATTACTTTCTAGTTTCTTTATCAAAAATAAATTCTATTTAAAATGTTAACTTGCAATATTTATTATCGGTAATCTCTCCTTAATTAACCACAACTAATTGTTTTCATTAAATAATACATGTATAGGTACTAATGATAAAATTATAAAATTAAATAATAGTAAAATATTTACTATCAATACCAAAATAAGTTTTTAAATTTCTAATTTTTCAACTAATCAAAAAATTATTGTCTGAATAAATTAAATCAAATAATTGTACAACTTATTAATTATTAAATATTATGCATACATTGCACCGTGTAATAAAACTTTAGTACACTATTATCGCATACATGTTGGAGAGGTATGAATAGACATTTCTAAATTACATTTTGCCCAAAACTACAATATATTTGTAGCATAGGTTCTATTTTCCGTTAGTATAACCAGCAGATGAGTTATTTTAGCAAACAAAATTTAATGTTTTGTTTATTGTTAATTTATACATTAAACAAATTCTAATAAAATCGATACAATAAATACTTTATGTTAAAGATATAATAGACAGTAGACCAGGAAAGTACATAAAACTGTTTTATATTAAATAGTTGAAGAAGTTCCTCTAATTACCTACATGGGCGCATGGAAAAAACAACACTTAATAATTTGAAAAATTATGTAAAAGTTTTAATAAAAATTTGATGCAAAATTCAATACACTAATACCAATGATATCAATAAAAACCGTGTAAAAAAAATAAATCAATAAAATAATTAATGACTGATGAGAATGTGTATTTCCATCAAATTATAAAATTTTGATATGTGGCCTGGCTTGGCGCGGTAGTTGGCACTAATGTGTACTACTGTCTAGCATAGTCCGGTGACTTTGGGGTCACTGGCTCTAGGATGAGTGACCAGATTCTTAATGACGAATTCTTTCCCCACGTAAAAACATGATTTATACAAACCGTAACCCCCCACAGACCCAATTGGGTAAAAAAATAATGATATATGTACCTAAATATAAATATAAATATTTCCAATTTAATTATAAAATTAATGTTAATTTAAGATGATATTTATTTGTAATTTAAATATACCTACTAGTATATATTTTATAAACTATGTCATAATTTTCATAGTTTAAATTGTGTGAATATTTCATTGTAAATCAAATTACCTGTATATACCTAGGTTAGGAACATTGTATATGAGATACGAGCTTAGCTCAGTTGATCTATGTATATCAGCTCTTATTGTGATAATTTACTCTAAGTTAATATGTCATTGAATAATACTGAAATAAATAAATAAATGATGATTTAATATCAGTACAAAATATAGAATAAGTAATATGTAGGTAGATTGTAAAATAATTGTTGTACACAAATGTACGACGTCCAAATAAACGAAAGTGATGAATGCCAATCTGTTATGAAAATGATTATTGCAGGTATTAAAGTATAGGTATGTGGTATAAATAATATTATAAGTTTTATTTTATGATGAACAAATGACTAAGTTTTGTCTTCACTGAGGTTGTACTATTTTTAATTGATCTAACACGGATAATATTTTTACAGCGTGTTATAATATTATACTTAAAATCAAGCCTTGGCAAGTCAATAATAATTATTGATTGAGTTAAGTTAAGTTGATAGAAAACATTTAAAAAAGTTTTAATTAAATAGTTATCCTAATTTTTTTTTAACTCAGTTAAGTTAAAAGTTATATGGAAATGTACATAAATTTACACTGGTTAGGTTAGGTCCTAGCACTGGTTTTTAATGTCTTATATCAAAAATGTACAGTATAATTATTGATTTAAATATTAAACTTACCTATATCCGGAAATGATCAACTAATAATTTATAATTTCTTGGAACATTAACTGTGGCAACTATATTATTAAATTAATTAGAATAAAGCGTGGCTTTTAATATTAATGGAACTCTTATGTAAACATTTTCACCACAGCCTGAATAAATATGATTATCTATTGACTATTACAACCTACCTCTACTGCAATTACATAAAGTAAAACGGTAAAAAACGCATCAAAATAAGTGATCGTAGTTGTATAAGACTATTTACTTTCAGCAATACTACCTTCATAATTTATAATTTTACATAGTAAGTTATGATCAATGGAAATGGCGAGGCTTGATGTTCATCCGCATAATTTCTTTGGGTCTTTTAATATATTATCTATATTATGTATCTGATATGGTAAGTGTATTTATTGTGAAGCTATCTTTGTCTATGTTAAAACTCAAAGGTAAACAATATTATAGAACCGTTAAAATTAAGTTGCAGTTACTATAATTATGTATTTTTTGAAAATACCTTATGAAATACATTGGTAGGTACCTCAAAAATATTATTTTCATTAATTTTTTTTTATAAAATGCGTTTCAGCTCTTGTATCAGTTTCTAATAATTTATGATAGATTGTTGTAATCTTGTTTTTTTAGTGCAATATATATAAGTATATTAATTAGTACAACGAAATAAAGGCATTTAATAGAGAAAAGGGTTCAGCATTAGCAAGGCATCATGCTGTAAACTATAAAAGTTATGAAATAATAAAAAAAATGTTTGTGATCCTCCGTAATGCGTTTTCAACGATCTAAATGTCCATATTTTTCCATTAGTTTTGATGAACTATATTGAGTGTATCGTATTTGCTTTTTAAGAATGAAGATTAAACATAAACATGTCTTATATTTACACCTCTGTGTGTGTGCTTAGAATTATAGTATCACAAAAGTTAAAACAATACAACTTTTATAATCAACTAACATGAACGTTGTTAATATGGTTTTATAAACTATAGACGAATGTAGTCTCGTTTATAGCATGCACAATAAGCTATAGCGTAATAGGTTTCTAAAATGTGAAACCAATTTTGATCAATATTATTTTCTTCAACAATTAGGAAAAAAAACTTGCAAGTACATAAAATTCACGGTTCTGATTACTAGTTTCATATTTTTGATATATATGTATCTACATATTTAATAAATTTTAGCTGTACATAATGTTTACTCGACTGTAATAACCGATTAGGTAAGGTTTATAATAAAAATCATAAACTATTAGGTAGGTACCTACATGTTATAAAGACATAATATATTGGAGTCCGACATTTTACCTTAAAAATACGAGGGAGTAGCTCTAAAAATAATAATTAGCTACAATGAAATTTATAATTTTTGGAGTACAATGAAATTTTTAAGTGTTGTATGTGTATCTTTTAAATTATATTATTTACAACATTATGCTGATGCCGTTGTCTACGTGACATGATTAAAAAGTGTGGTTAATAATTGTGTAATATATTATGAATTATTTTGAAATAGTTATGATTGACATATTTATAAATACATCTAGATGTACAACAGTACCTACCTACATTTTCAGATATACAGTATATGAAATCCTTAAATTTATGCCGATGCAATTGTATAAGCAGTTGTATATGCAATTGCATAAGTGATAGTCCTTTAGTCATAGCTGTTTATCAGAACATGAGCAGAATAATATTTATATAGGTACCTACTATAATTTTTTTATTATTATTATTGTTGACTTTCGAGAAAATTTAATTTTATACATAGGTACTATTTGTACCATTATCATATCTAACGAATATTTACCACACTTGTTGCTTATATATTATCTTCAAACATACACAAAGTGACAATATTATACGAGGTAATTTGCCGGTCATGCTCACCCCCCATGTTTGCTTTAATAATTAATTTATTCAAATAATAATTTTTGGAAATTTCAAGTACATTAATGAAAAAAATTAATTGTCTTTTCAAACACTCAGATATTGTAGATATTTCAATGTTTATTTTTAGTTGACTAATAATGAAACAAATTTGAAATTTTCAGAATAATTTATTTCTTAAAAAATATACTATCTTATATTTTTAACAGTTGTTAAATCGTTGGTAAACAAAAAAAAATATGGAAAGAGCTACACATTTTCATAAAAATGATTTTGTGGTACATACCTACCACAAACCTTTAGAAAATAATCATTCATTGTTATTCATCGAAACTAGGATTATTTACAATAGTTACTTATATTGTGATGTAATTGCAAACATCAATTATAGTGGTTAGTTTAAATATAATTTATATATACATTCATAAATAATTCATAATAATAAGTGATATTGCAAATTTCACATGATCTTGATCAAAATATATTAAATAAACAAATAATTCTGAGCACACATCATGATTGGAACAGTAAATTAACATCACCGCATTAATATCCAGACGAATTTCCTTTCCGGCGGAAATCTGGCATAGCCTCAATCATTCCTGACCGAGACTTGGCGATAGCTGATGCTGCTGAACCACCTGATCCACCATTATCTTTCAATCTAATTACTGTATGACCGATATCTTTTAGTTTTTGTACCACATCCTGGAAAAATGAAAATATGACTTTAATAATATATTATAAATAAATCTATCCTATTTTATATTCTACCTTAGTCGTTCCGTATTCGTACTGCACTTGCATTGGCATAAGTTGGTGGTAAATTCTAGGTTTATCTATTACTTCTTTCAATGTTTTATTGTACCATAATCTTAGAGCGGACGCCTGAAAATAAAATATATATTTTTTGCCATTATGATGGTTATAGAATTAGTATTGATTTTTTTTCATATTAAATTATAATAAACCAGATTTTAAATCATCACTATCATAAACAATATAATATATTCTTCAAACATCGCCTAAACTATATTTATACCTTACAGTAGGTATATATTAGATAATTCTTTTTTAACATTAAACGCTGATTATCTTAACGTTTTATTAATTTTTTTTTTTTTATCATGTTGTAATTAAATAATGTATTCATTATATTGGCACACATTAAAAAAATACTCTCAAGAAATGTAACACGATTTGAGATAGTGAGTGTTAAATGTATCAAAAGAGTCACGCTGTATAAGGTTACATGCATGCAATATAAATCATTGAAAATCAAACGTTCTAAAGCCAAATTAATGAATCAATGATATCTTACATAGGAAGTAGCAAGAGTGATTTTTGAACCTCCTGCTGCTCCTGCCGCGAGAACAAAATCACCATTTTCGTCGGTGAATATAGTTGGGCACATAGAAGACATTGGTCGTTTCCCTGGTTTTATGAAATTGGACGGCGACGACGGAATTCCGTAATGGTTGGAGAGTCCCGGGGTAGAAAAATCATTCATTTGATTATTAAAAATAATGCCGGTGTTAGGGGACATGAAACCACAGCCGAAGCTAAAATAAATACAAAATACAACGTGTTAATAAATTTTGTAATTTATTTCCGTGATCAATTTCGGGAAATTTAGTAGCCTATACTCACTGTGTATTGATTGTGTTAGTGCATACGACAACGTTTCCCATCTCATCAATTGTGGCCAAGTTGGCGGTTCCGTGATTATCAGGCATAACAAAATCTGCTCCATAGTATTTGGGGTCTGACGAAGTGAAATTATCAGATATTTTATTTCGTATACTATCCATATAACTGTCCGACTTTACTTTATCGTAAATCTGAAAAATTCAACTTATTCAAATATATTTATATTGCGCGATTAAAGTGTGTGCTTAATAAAACATACTTGAGACACGTTTACAAATTTATGATCTCCTAAATGGGTTCTTTCGCCGTATCCGAATTTAAACGCCTCCACCAAACGATGTGCGTCTAAGCCAGCATTGGGTGCAGGTAAAATTCCGTCCAATATACGGAGGATGAATGCTAATATAATGCCAGAACCAGGAGGTGGCCCTGCATGTATTGTATATCCACTCTTTAATTTTACGGAAAAAGATTCTTCGATTTCAACACTGTAAAACACAATTGTATAACATTTATTTTTATTAATTTGATATTTAAGAAATTACGAATGACTTGTAATGAATAATAATCGGTAATTTAAATAAAACATTTGTGCGCAAAATTAACAAAAATCAAAATTGATTGTTATTATTTTCTTTTTTTCTTATTCGACCATATTTACAAATAAATGTTGATATTTTTAAATAAAATCACATAACACTCACAGAATATTTAATTTGAGAAATGTAAACTTACTTATAGTTTGCTAAATCTTCTTTTGTAATAATACCATTGACTTTTTTTAAATCGTCTACTATTTTTGATGTTAATGATCCATTATATATAGCATCTACACCGTCCTTTGCTACAGTTCTTAATGTTTCTGCCAACTTTGGTAACTTGTAAATTTCTCCAGTTTTTTTCGATCGTCCGGTTTTTTCATCGAAAAATGTTTGTCTACAAACAAATTATGAATTTTTTTTTCAAACTATTAAACAATACATATCATTTAATTCATATAAAAAATGGCTTACCTAACATTTTATAAAAAAAACATAATTTTTTTGAAGTATTATAAAATATATTAATTTAGGATATAATAAATGTTTAGACGAATAGTCCTTCTCGTGATATATCATACCTGAGCATTGGATCAGCTTTTATTAATTCTACGTCATCCTTCAAACTTATTTCTAGATGTTTACTGATCTTCATACCATTTTCACATAATTGTATTGTTGGTTCGAAAAGTGATGCCCATGAAACTCCGCCACCGTATAAACGATATATATCTGAATAACCCTTAAATGCTCCTAGAACTGCAACAGCCAACCCTCCTAAAATATTTCAAATAAAAAAAAATTGATAAATATTTAGAATTTATTTATTTATTTTTACAGAAATCTAAATCATATCGGGAACCACTCAAATACACAAAAAAAATGTCATCAAAATCGGTCCAGCCATTTAGAAATGTATAAATTACACACACACAGACAGACAAACATTCATTTTTATGTATATAGAATATAGATTATAGGCACCTACTACCTATACAATAATAATTGTATTTCATATTTTTTAAGCTTATGAGATCATGAAGATAATTTGTGTAAGTTATATACAGATTCTTATGTATATCAAGTTAATTATTGCTATTAATTATTTGCACGGAAAAATCAGTCAATTAACAATATGGATTTTAATTTGACTTATATTTTATAAGACAATGCAATGTAGAAGTTATATTTATATCATATAATAAATAGATGATATGTAATTTATATTATTATTCATGTAAACATCTATGTTGAGTAATAAATAATTATTTATTAAATAAATTAAATAAATATTATTATTTAAATAAACATACAGTCATATCAGATAATATCAGGTTCATAATTTCAAAGAAAAAACTAGATGTGCTAATCTCACGACGACAAGCCCTACAACCCCTACCCTCAAATTACATCCATGGTAGTAAATAAAAACTTATTTAAATTTATGTTTACCGTTTATAGAACTCATTGGATCTTTTACAAACATGTTCGTAGATGCTGCGGCTGGAGCCGTTTCGCGTGCATTGATTGACATAACTTTTTTGGTTGTGGCATTGTAGAAACTCATTATGAATCCTCCACCAACACCCATTTGATGAGGACATAAGACACCGTCACACAAAATTGTTGCGATTGCGGCATCAACGGCATTTCCACCTTTCGCCATAATATCTCTATTTGAAAAAAGAATGGATGATGCACAAATTTATTATTTAAAGCATCTCAATTAAAATATGAAAAAATAGCAAATTGATATGATGACTATTAAACTAAGTTTCGTTGCAGACTGCAGCTGACAACTCGAATCTAAAACACTATAATGGCTTACATTCATTTTTTGAATATTATAAACAAGAAAGTTCTGTTAAAAGGCAAGTTAAATTTAATAATAGAATACATAATAATATTATAATTTATTGTATTCATTATTAATATACAAATATATATTTTTATAAATAATACACGTGATTGCGTGCTTAAAAAAAATACTTAATGTAGTATTTAACATGCAAGATGCACGATCTTCTTTCAGATAATGTAATCATCAACATTTTTTTAGTTAATTAAAATTATTATTTTATTTAAAATTAAATCTATAATATTATATTGATTTGCATTACACTCCGATTTGTGCGCATGGTCCACCGTTTGATACGACACCGACATTACGATACAAGCCCATTGGCATACTTGATGGTGGCAACGGAAATTCGGGGTCGGGGGTTCTGGTGTTGAATCCATAATATTTTGAAAATACAACTATGGACGCAACTGAAACAGCGAACAATAGCAACACTCCAACTATAACTAGAAGAAGACATCGTTTTGACAATAATCTGAAAACAAGCAATACAATCCCACAAAATGATTAATTAGGTCTAATAAAAATAGTAGTGTTTATAGTAAAAGAATATTGTTTGATCAAAATATCAAATATTGTAGGGAATAATAATTACAGTTTGTTTTCAATACAAAAAGCGGGTAAGTGGAAGCCGCTCTTCTGTAGAGTAGATTACAAGTGGGTCACTGTAATGGATGGTATTACATTTGAATTTAGTAATATAATATCATTGTATATGTACGAAAAACGATTCTGAGCGTAGACGATTTGTCTGTCTGTCGTATTATATTTATATTTTTATTACTTATTATTAATACGGTACCTAGCCTGTAAAATTAATTAATATTTTACAGTTACAAAAAAATAACTAAAACCGTTCTTCTTGGTTATTTAATATTCTGTAATCCATGTTTATACAAATTTGAACATAAAATAACCATAAACAAAAACTGTGTTTTTATATTTTATATTTTTTGGTTAAAGAATATCCCACTTACGTGAAACCTTGTTTTAAATTTTCAATACTTAGCTATACAAGTTGAACATTTTATGCATTTTTAACTACAAAATCATTTTAAATTTTAAATTTGATAAATGTTGTCAAAAATCGAACTTTAAATGCTTATAAAAAAATATTGTGCCTATGTTTTTCAAATATTTTTTAATTGCTATTGTAACAATATATCAGGAGCCTTATATTCAATTGTCAAGCTTTTTCACCCAACGAATAAAATTTTAGTAACATTTATAGAAAAAAAACTAAAACGTAAACAGCTCAAACGAGTCAAAATATTTTGAAAATTTTATCAAGTAAATGAATTGATAAACATATGATATAAATTTCAAGTGTCTATGGTTATTCATTTTTGAATTACAACAAAATAAGAAAATCGCTACATGAAAAATCGAGTGAATATCCAATGTTGTACAAATTTGAACTTTAAACGCTCATTAAAACTTAATTTGTCTTTCTTTTTTTTTTTTTGATAAAAGTAGACAAACTTATGAAGAATCTTATAATATTTTTCAACTGCCATTGTAACAAAATATTAGGAGTCTTATTTTAAAATTTCAAGCTTTTTGATAAGAATCAAGTTTTATTAACATCCATAGAAAAAAAAAAAAATTGGAAACTGAAAATGTCCGTAAACAGCTCAAAACAAGTCAAAATTTTTTGGTCTATAGAAAATGATAATATAAACAGTGAAAATGTTATATTGACCTGCTCAATGCACTAACCAGATTCACTTTCCTATCGAACAAGATACTGAAGTTGAAAATCGAAGTAATATTTTGACTACTTATCGTGTGCACAAACACAAATAAAAAAACATTTTAATAAAACACATATTATCATTGTAAAATCAATACATTCATCGCTCCACTCAGAATCTAACAAGTGGTAAAGTGGTAACAGCTCTGTTGTATATTGGGGGTTACGTGGTTCACTTTAATCAATATGCATCATTTGAAATCTAATATTATTATGATAAATGATTATCTATAACACTATAACCCTTGTTAAAATTTTTTTGAAAATTTTACAATCTTAAGTGTTAATTTACTGGTGTTGTCAACCTAATTATTAAAATGGTTACATGTAATTACAGTGTGGTATCGCAACAAACCATAATAAGTGAAACCACAATACAAACATTTATATTTTATATACCATTTTAGTTTGTACTTTTTTATAATAACTTAAAAATCCCGAAAATAGTAGGTAATTACAACAGTCAATAATAATAGTTGTTGGAAAAAAATTATATTGAAATTAATTATTTAATTAAAAAATTGGTAGTTATTAGATTGATAAAAAATTGTCTTTATCGTATAACCAGTAGGTACCTATAACCGTAAATAACCATTATGGTAACTAGTATAGACTTTTCGCTCATGGTGTACCTACACGGTACAATTAAACGGTAATTAGGTATAAGGATCTCCCATTCATGTATATTATATTGTCTATGGAAATTTGGACAAACTTACATAAAAAACAAAATACAATAGTAATTTATCTAAATAATGATGGATGTGATACATATTTCTAATTATAGGCCCAATTAGTCTAGTTAAAAAATAATCGACTATACGTGGAGTTGAAAATAGAAACCGATATGATTTTTCAAATCTCATAGGTGGGATAAGTAATCAACAAGTAATCGGGTCAATCGCACATTTATCAGAAGACATTAAGTGATAAAGCCAATTAACATTGAAGAAACAAAATGTTATAATATTTATAGATAGTCTAAATCTAAATTAAAAATGTTATATGAATTTACAATTAAAAAGCTCTTTCTTATAAGTTTAAAGTTATTATATAATATAATTTAAGCAGGTACGTATTATCATTACTTTATTAAAACAAACGTTAATTAACAAATAATAAATAAAACTAAATTGAAATAGGTATAAGATAACTAAAGAATAAAATCAATTTTTGTTTAAAACGAAATAAAAAATCAAGATGGAAAGGGTAAAACTACTGTCAATTTATTTTTAAGTCTGCATATAGTAATAAATAATAATATTCATTGAAAATGTAAGTATAAAGCTTGTAGGTATAATGATATGATAAACCAAATTCAATGTTCATCGTTGGAAATTTATGTTATCTGAATAAAGTAATGAAATTATTAATAAGCCACAAGAAGATCAATTTAAATTTTCAACGGGTTATCTAGAAGTGTATAATACACATACATTAACAAATTATTATAATTTATCACCAACTAAAGTCTAGAGTAGGTATATACGTCCTAGTCAATGAAAAATACATAACACATGAAATATAAAATTTTCAATTCAAATATCTATCAATTTATTAGTACAAAAAAGTACGTAGATATACATATAGTATAAATAATTATATTTATTATCACTAATTTTCATATATAAATTACCAATTAAGTGGATGTCGTACCCTTATGTGATGACAAATGTAGTTGACTCCGTCTTACTAACGCATAATATAAAACATTTTACGTTCAGAAAAATCCATTTTACTTTGTAATTTTTAATATTAGAGTGAATTGACACTATGAAACTTAAATGTAAGAATTTAATCTAGTCCCCGGAGGTAGGATTTTATTGATATTTTAATTTTCAATCAAGTAATGAGCATTTTGAAATTGCAAATTTTAGATGCGGGTACGACGCTGTTTCAAGTCAACCTTTATAATTTAATTTTCAATAAGTGTGAAATATTAAAACAATTTTTAATAATTTATTATATTATTCTATAATTAAGTATAGGAGTGTATGCTATATAGTAATTCATCAATCATCACTATACAATTTAAAAAAAAAAATGTGTAATCCTACTATTACGTTAAAATGTTTTCGAATAATAAATTAATAGCTACGTAGGTAATATTTACACATATAAAATAATTGTGTATTTAATTAAGCTAGGTGTTATAATTTCTTGTAAACAAATGGATAAGATGAAAAGATTTATTAAATACATTTTGAGAATAATTGTAATAATGATATAATAATAAGATGCAACAAAAAGAATATTTAGGGCGTAATAATAATTCATCCATGCCAGTGCAAAAATAGTAATAATTTACAAAATCAATAAAATAAACTTCAATAGTTTTATAATATCTTGTTTGAATTTAGTTCAAAATAAAACATTGAAAAACTCGTACATGAATAAACCAGTTTTTAAATAAACATATTTTAAATTATATAAAGAATTTGAAATTAGGTACAGAAATTATTTTGAAAATTCAGAATCAATAAAATATCGACCCACATTATCGAAAACTCAGCTACAGGGGAAGAATTAATTACTAATATTCATTACTATGTGATGTTATCAATGTATAATTAGATTGTTAATATTTCTAATTGATTACAATAGTTGTACTTTGTATTTACACATATTATCGTCACGTAAGACCTTGCCAAACTACAAAAGTATTTAATAGGTACTAAGTATACATAATACTATAATTTATAGAAAGGTACTATGTTTGTTTAATAGTTTATAAACGAGAAAATCATGTGCAAATTACTATTTAATTAGTATTATTTTTGTGGAATTGGTGTTCAATAAAAAAAATACTAGGGATGTAATGGTTATAACAAGTCAAACATTGAAATTCTGGAATAACTAAATCATTTTATAACTGTCAAAAATATAACTAACAGCATAAGCATTTGTGTATATATAACAATATAGTTATGGTGATATTATAGGTGAATACAAAAAAAAAAGAAGATGAAACAAATTATTCAATAGGGCTATCAATAATTGGTCATTAGGTACACTGTTTGATTTTAACATTTGATTAGGTATGTAGATTGTAGGTATATTTGTATTCTGTGCTATATCAAATCCAAAACGGATAAGATGGATCTAAAATAAGCCACGTGTTTTTTGCACAATATGTAATTTTATCACATGAATTCACGTCGTTGAAAAATCTATTGGCTTACAATTTGCACAAAGTCTATCAGTCTTATAGGTTAACAAAAATAGTTCACGTTATAAATCATTTATTTAATGATTACCTATAATATTAATTTTTATTACAATAATATTATGTCACGTCTATTGTTATAATTGTACATTGTACAATAATTATAGTTCAAAACAAATTGAATTAGTTTTGCAATTATTAAAAAAAATGATTTATTAAAATTATTATAAGGTATTTAATAAATGTATTAATTATTTTTTGTTTCTATTTTAACACAAATGTAATGCTAATGACCTTAGCTGTGTATAGAAAGATACATGACGAGTTGTACACAACATAAGTAGTTTTTATTAACTTTGGGCAAAAAGATCGAACACTTAATACAAGTTTCCTCATTAGTTGTTAAAATAGCAGTTCAAAAATATTAAAGCTACATAGCCATGATTATTTTTTTGTCTGAATTTAAATTTCAAATTTTGATAACATTTATCAAATCACGAAAATTCGCAAATTATTTTGTACCTAGTTAAATATTTATAAAATGTTCAATATTTATAGCTAAGGATTATAAATTTAAAAAAGGTTACTTATAATTTCATGATGTGTCCAAAAAAGCCCAACAAATAAATTAAGAAAATTTTTTTTATAGAAATTTTTAGTTAAATTATGCGAAATTTATAGATACTTAAAATAAAAATAATTATGTTAGTTATTTTGTAGGTAATTTAATAAAAAATAATAATATTATTCGTGGGTACTTGAAACTTATAAAACAGGTATGTTATTATATTTTAAACACATAACGACATGTTTTTGGCAAAAACTAATTCAACCTATACTGTATATGTTACTGGTAATAGTAAAATAAATTACTTTAATAGCAATATTATCATAAAATAATATATTCAGTAATATTATAGGCTGATAGACCTTCTTCGGTTTGAATCGTTTTTTGGACCATAGTCATCTCCCTACAATAATATGAGATACCTTAATTCTCCACTATCCAATAATCTCAAAAGAAAAAAAATATATATATATATATACATATAAAAATAAATCACTTTCCATTTTCCTCCAATAAGGAATTAGGTCAACTAATAATGTAACAAAAATATCTGTAACTCATTTTATATGAAAAAAAAATAAAATAAAAATAATACCTACCTTTGGTTATTAACAGTTAAATTTTTTTATAATATAATAGTATCAAATTATGGTTAATTCAAATAAAATAAATAACTAAAAGGGCTGAACTATTGTCTGGAAAGTTTAATATTTGTAGGAAAATGAATAAATAATTATAGTCCAAAAAAATGTTTGGAAGAAAATGGAAACTTACTTTCTTTAGGAAGTGAACGGTATCTCATTTTTTTTTTAGGAAACTGAACCTGCTCGGTTTTCTTATGCAATGATTTATCATCAAATTCAAAATTAACATATCCATAACAGTGGCCCACAAAATGTCACCTAATGTACAGCGTAGCGGTATCCACTTGCCTACCTTTTTTTTTTTTCATATATATTCGAATTTCGAATGTTAAAAAAACAAAAGTATTTTCGGCAATTAATATCAAAAATATAAAATAGAGCTTCGCTAAAATATGTACTCACGAAAACCATAAAAATTCCAATAATAAATTAAATAACATAATATAGTATCAAATATGTAATATGGAGAAACCATAACAATGAATGTTTCTTTAAAAAAATTATAATTGAGTTGTAAAAATTAACGACTTCGACCAATTATCAAAAAATAACAACAATTTAAATTTAAATTTTTAATTTATCGATAACTATTTTTTTAAATTATATAAATTCGTCCCAAATCCGAAGCTTAAAATCAAATTCCTGTCAACTCACCTAGAACTGTTCTTATGCGGAGTTCCTAATATCGGCGTTTTGTCACTTACGTCGAAGGACGATATATTTACATCGGAATCGGCATTATAACGATTTTTATCCATTTGATATAATGGAATGAAAAATTATTACGATTATGTAGTGTGAAACAAACTAATAATTATCATAAAAATGAAACAGAACGGACACCAAAACCGGACGACCGTTACTGCATGGTTCAGAATCAATGACTTATTAATCACTTAGCTAAGTATTATGGTATTAGTAGTAAACGTTGTCAGTAGTAGTATTTTTCGTTATAAACCGAATGAATTTTTTTTTTTATTATTCATCATTAGATAAATTCCACTGCCATGTTGCATGTGGTAGTACATATTACGCAAATGTAAAATATACCTATAACCAATACTAATTAATGCTCAATAATCAAACATACCTGATAAGTGATAACCAATGACCATACAATCCATTACATTTCCGAGCATGCTAATAAATTGACCGTATAATATATACATATAAAACAATAACAATAAAACAATATTAATAAATGAAATTTATATTTAATGCTCATAATTATAATTAAATATTTAATTGACGCTTCATTCTGGCGATTTATTTGGAAATATATACTGGCGCCACTTGTTGATGAAGAAGGACAAAAAATAAATCCAAGTTTTTCTAGTGTAATTTCTTAACTAATCCCTGAGGAAATCATTTCACGGCTATAGATTTTCAACCCATTGTTAAGTTTTTAATACAAGAATGTGAGTTCAGGGTACTGAGATAAAATATTCACAGTGTCAGTGTGGATATTTTATACTATATTAATTATATTGGTAAATCTTATTATTAATACTGTAGCCGGTAAGTTAAATTATAAAATTACAACAAAATGATATTGATTATTTACTTAATATGTAATTTCGTCAAAATTTGATCATAAAATAATTATGAAAAAAACTGTGTGTTTATATTTTTGACATTTTTTGGTCACAGAATAACATACTTAAATAAAAATAACTTGTTTTAAATTTTCAACCCTTAGCTATAAAAGTTGAACATTTTATCAATTTTTACCTACAAAATCATTTTAAAATTTAAAACTTGACCTAAATGTTGTTAAAACCAAACCTTAAATGCTTATAAAAAAAAATGTGCCCATGTATTTTCAATATTTTTCACGAATTATTATAAAAATATATGTATACATAAAAAGTAGTATGTGCAATAAGTAATGTCGATTGATACCAATATTTAAAACAATTTTTTTGTTAATGTTATACTTTTATTTATTTTCTAGAAAAATACATCTAATACCCCTTAATCCTGATTATGCTAAATAAAAGCACCCCTTAATTGCCTATCCAAAGCGCCGTCTAAAACTTTACTTTGTGATAAATTTGTACGATAATGATAAGCTTAAGACTTAAGACAAACCACTATTCAACTAAATGTACCATTGCATTAAGAAATATATAGGTTATCTAAAATAAGACACAATATAGGCGCACAAAGGTCTAAATTAGATAGATTAAACTATAGAAGGTCATATAAAATATCATAGAAGCTTAGAAATAATCATCGATAAGATTTTTCCTGATTAAAAGTCTTTAAATTGATTTATTACAATTAATATTATTATGTCAAGTGTTTTTCAAATTATCTTTGAAATTTTAAAAACAAAAAGTGGGTATGTGGATGTCACTCTGCTGTATAGTCGATTACAAGTGGATCACTGGAATGGATGGTATTTGTATTCAATGATATTATAATACCATTGTGTAATATATAATATTTATACTTAAATAAAAATACAGGATAACTAATAATGACGACCATATCTGATGTGGGGTGATTCAATAAACATATACATACGTATTAGGTATATATTAGGTATACGCATTCCTTTTACACACATGCAATACATGCAACATATGAACAATATTCAATTCCCCTCTGATTATACTTTCAGTAAAACAACACAATCAACTATCAACGACTCCAGACAACACCGTACATTATATATAAAGACATGAACGCATTGTTCCTCATATTTTATTGTACATTAGACTTCTTCGAAAATCCTCCAATTAAGACATTCGGTAAAAACAGCACAATAAATTACGAACTGTCATACCACACAAAACAAAATTATAAATACATCAATACATTAACTTTACGTTTTAATCGATGCTTATCAAAAGGGATTATACAAAATCATCCTATATAATGGTCATACAGAATCAACTTTAAGGCTATCTTTACACAAGAGAATCCGACGCACGATGTCCAGGCCAGTTTCGATGCATTTCGACAATATTTTTGCCATTCAAAGTGTATACGTTCATATATATATGTATGTATATTGAGTTGTTCCAGTATCTAATTAATTATCTCGTATTACCGAAAAAAACTCACATTGTTAATAAATTATTCATTCACAAATCTATTCATCTTATAGTGTTATTACATATCTAGTCATATTATTATTATCATCAGATCCTAATTATAGTAATCTATTTAGAATAGAAGTCTACTATTAAGTGCTCATTAATTTAAATTACATTCGGTTAATCGTCGACTATTAATTGACGAATGCTAGGGATGTAGGGATTCTTGAGAGCATACGATAATTATCACGTCCTAAATAAATTATAGATAACAAATTCAGAAACTGAAAATGTTCGTAAACAGCTTAAAACAAGTCAAAATATTTTTGGTCGAAAGAAATTGCTAATATAAGCATTCAGTGAACATTTAATGTATTTACGGTAATTTGTTTTAGAATGTTTAATTCTAAGTACCAATACCCCGTTTTCCCTAATTTTTTTTGATTTCTCGGCGCTTTTGAAAACTACTGGAAATTTCAGATTTTGACTTCTCCAATGCATTAATTAAAATCAATTTTCCATTGAACAAGATACTGTAGTTGATAAATGATAATTAAAGCATTATATCGACTATTTATCGAGTACACGTACAGTGCACGTACAGTGTCTGTGTACAACAGACACAAATTAAGATTAAATTAAAAAAACACACATAATTATAAAATCAATACATTCATCTCTCCGCTCAGAATCTAAAATACGATTTACAAGAATAGTTCATACAACTTTATTTTATAAACGAAAACAATTTCGTAAATTGAACACGAATACTGTATATTTTAGTTGTTATACACCAGACAGTAATATTCAAAATAAAGAGCATAATTAATAAAATGTCACATAATACGAGTGTACAATTATGAAATAAGTTGGTTGGAATAGGCCACATGGTCAAACAAATGTAAAAAATAAAGATAATATTCTTTAAATAATAAATTGAACTCAAACTTAAGAAAAAAAAATAGGAATTTACGTTAACTGTTATGAATAGTAAAGGTATACAAAAATAGGAAAAAGTAATAATTAATTAGTGTCAATATAGGTATAGGTTTAATACATTATGCTGTATACAATTAATATAAAACTAAATGTAATAATATTTGAATTATATTCAATTTACCAATCGTTAATAATCGCATTTTAAACTGTTAAAATATGTTGATATTATTTACGTTTATTATACAAAAATGTACACATTTTTAAAAACTTTTATAATGGTTTTAAATTCCAGATGAATTTCCTGGTCGTCGAAAATCTGGCATAGCTTCTATCATTCCGGAAGCCAATTTGGCGATAGCTGTTGATGCTGAAGATCCATTACTCGATAAACGCATCACTGGATGGCCAATATCTTTAAGTGTTTGTATTACATCCTAAACAATAAAACAATGTAAATAACATAATCAGTAAAATATTTCATAAAAAATGTTGTATTCTAATATTACTCTAGTCGTTCCGTATTCATACTGAACTTGCATAGGTACAAGTTGGTGGAAAATTCTTGGTTTGTCTATAACTTCTTTCAGCGTTTTATTGTACCATAATTTAAGAGCAGACACCTTAAAAATAGTATATCTTAGTATTTTAAATCATGTATTACGTAGAATAGACAATTATTTCATTTAATATTGAATAGCATAATAAACTTGGTTATCGTATTCATTTAATCACTCTTTAATTTTTAGTTACAATACGAATGCGTTATTTACAATAAATAATTATATTAGATAAATATATATATATATAGATAAATATATATATATATATATCTTAATACAAGCAATATTAAAATCGCTAGTAAAAGAATTTGGATTAAAATAAATAAACTTTAAAATTTAAATGTATTACATAAGAACTATAATAAGCGTTATAACAGGATGTCAATAACATTTGTGATTTTAAAAACACACTATGATATAGTGTTGAGTTAAAGATTTATATACGTCATGAGTTTAGAAGGACATTTTTAGTTTAATCAATATTTTACAGCCCAATCAAACTCGTTAAGTTCAAATTAACTTACATAGAAAATCACACCTTAGCTGCACGTGATAATAATAAAAGTGTTCGTACAAAAAACATTTAACTATACATAAGAAAAAAATATTTCAATAATTGTATATAAATATAATCGAATGTCAATAAAGCAATAAAGGTATTAGCTTATTACAGATAATGGTGATGGCTTATCTAATACGAATTCGGACAAAAAAAAATATTGTGAAATGTCACTATTAAATCAAAAATTGTATATCTGTATAGAAAACGAAGAAATAAAGTTGAGATGAACATCGCTTTCATAGTAATATAATAACCACAAAGCTATTAGAGTTTAAGGTAAAATAATCTTACGTAGGCGGTTGCAAGAGTGATTTTTGATCCCCCCGCTGCTCCCGCTGCGAGAACAAAATCCTTTTTTTTGTCTGTGATAATAGTTGGGCACATTGAAGACATTGGTCGTTTGCCTGGTTCTATGTAATTGGCCGGTGAAGACGGAATACCGTAATAATTGACGACTCCCGGAGTAGAAAAATCATCCATTTCATTGTTCAGAAGAATACCGGTGCTAGGAGACACGAAACCACAACCAAAGCTAAAATAAAAAAAAATTGATAAGTTAAGGCAGTCGTGTAATAAATATTTGATGTTAATTATAAATTTTGAGAAATTCATTAATTTACGCTCACTATGTATTTATTGTACTAGTACTTATGACGACGTTTCCCTTCGAATCAATCACGACCATATTGGCAGTTCCGTGATTTTCTGGCATATCAAAATCACCTCCATAGTATTTAGGGTCTGACGAAGTAAAATTATCAAATATTTGACTACGTATTTTATCCATGTAACTATCCGATTTTACTTTATCGTAAATCTACGAAAATAAATTAAAAAATATGTAAACGCTAAACGTCAACTGCGTATGGCTATAATTATATTTGGTCGATACAACATACTTGGGACACGTTTACGAATTTGTGGTCACCTAGATGGGTTCTCTCGCCGTAACCAAATTTAAAAGCTTCCACCAAACGATGTGCATCTAAGCCGGCGCTGGGTGCCGGCAAAATGCCGTCCAACACTCTGAGTATGTAAGCTAGTATTATACCAGAACCAGGTGGTGGCCCAGCGTGCAGTGTATGTCCACTTTTTAAGTTCACAGAAAAAGATTCTTCGACTTCAACTCTAAAAATATTGAATTTTTATTTTAGTTTAGTTTATGAATTATTTTTCTTACAATGGAATTTATTCGTCCAAGATTGAAACTTTTAACTGTGTTCCAATCAAATATAATTAACTTAATTGATAACATATGCTTATATATTGACTATTTGAAATAAATTAAATTATTACCACCAACTTAAATTAATTAGAAAGCTTATAAAATCATAATATCATACTCACTTATAGTTAGCTAAGTCTTCTTTTGTGATTATCCCATTAATTCTTTTTAAGTCTTCTAATAATTGTGCTGTTAACGAACCATTGTAAATGGCATCTCCGCCTTCTTTTGCTATGGTTTTCATAGTTTCTGCTAACTTTGGTAACGTGTACATTTCACCAGCCATCTTTACGTGTCCAGTGTGTTCGTTGAAAAAAGCTTTTCTAAAAAACAATTTTTATAATTATTTATTAAGTATGCAATTTAAATGTATGTGTTTAATGTCTAATAGCAGAGATGAATGCATTGTTTTTCTCATTAATTATACCAAAATGTAATAACAAAATAATAACTATCACCAAATCTGTCGAAAATATCGAAGTATATAGTTTCAGCAAGTTCGGAATTCAACTGAAAATGCGAGATGATAGTGGTATTGGGTCAATAGCTGCAAGTACCTGTATATTATGTCCTTAATTTTATTTTTGTCTGTGAAAGTCAATTTAGTGTTATTTAAATCTTAAACGACTTTTGATTTTTTTTTCCTTTATTGATACATATACAATCTAATTATAATAGACGTTTCTAATAGGTACAATAAGAGTATTAGATAAAATAAAATAAATGACATGAATCCTTGATAAAAGAATCCATCTAGTGATAACACTTTTAAGTTTTGAAGATTGATTTATAAAACCATACAAAATACATAGTCTGATAAATTGTTTCTAGTCATATTACAATTAATGTAGGCTTTCTCTGTACCTGAGCATTGGGTCATTTTTGATCAAGTCTTCTTCATACTTTAAACTTAAGCTTAGACGGTTACTAATTATCATGCCCTCTTCACATAATTGTATAGTTGGTTCAAATAGCGATGACCATGAAACATGACCACCGTATAAATTATAGATGGTCCAATAGCCTTTAAGTTCCCCTGGAACTGCAACCGCCAAACCACCTGCATATTTCTTTGTTTAAAAATATATAAAATCATCCAAATAAGATGTATAAATACTCGTATACTTAATAAATAGTTATTAGAAACATTCATTTAATTTTAAAATATCGATGAGTAATTTATTTTAAGTAAATAAGTATAATATTTATTTTCATATTGATATTAACATAGTCAAAAAAACCTTTTTATCTCTTATTTCGAGTTCATAAGGTACTTACCGTGTACAGAATTTTTAGGTTCTTTTACAAACATGGACTCAGTTGCACCTGATGGTGCTGTTTCACGTGCGTCGATTGACATTACTTTTTTGGTTGTAGCGTTGTATATACTCATTAAAAATCCTCCACCTAAACCCATAAATTGAGGACATAGAGCACCGTCACATATCATCGTAGCTATAGCAGCATCAACGGCATTTCCACCTTTCGACATCACGTCCCTTTTACAAAACAATACAGAGAACAAATAAAAGCGTTTACCGTTTTTAACTGCTATAAGTGTGAGATGGATTTAATATTTATGACGTAATTAATAATAATATTATGTTAAAGCAGTTTGATAGTTAAAACCACGGCCAGATTGGTTAGGCGAGCTACTGAGAAAATCTCGGTGACCGCTTAAAGTTTGGGCCGCTCGGGTGAGTGTGGGTGAAAATGATTTTATGCTTAAAATACGATTAGCTACCTATAAGCTTGTAACAGTTTTAGATGTAATTTTGGGTCAGTGAATATGTAAATGGGCCGCTTAGAAGTGAAATCTCGATGGGTCAATACATACCAATCCGGCTTTGGTTCAAACGGGTTGTTAGATTATTATTAGAGTTAAAACCTAAAATTATTGAGTGGGCAATGGGCGATTTACTGTTAAATCTTAAATGTTTGAAAAAATAAAACTACTAAATTATAATATTTTCAAATTTTAACATTTATTTTATCAACTATTTCAATTGTCAAGCATTTAAATGTTACACTTGAATATAATTATTTGAATTAATAGTTATTAATTGTTAGAACAACAGTCATATAAATATATAATGTGTATAACAATATAACTGTATCGCTATACTATTACAGTAGTTTCCAATTGGTGGGACTTAGGATTGGATCGTTATTTATATTTTTAATTATTAAAGAAAATAAGTAATGTATAGAAAAAATATATTTCATTCAACTATGCTTAGAAAATAAATTGAACATAAATACATAGTAGCTAGTGATTATAGCACTTAATTTACTATTAACGATTGTCCCGTTCTTATACATAGGTATATATAAGACAGTAACACCGTATTTATCAATCTGTTTTTATTCTGAAATATGTGTCGCAAATATTAATAAATATTAAAATGGGAAGTGAATTCAACAAGGTTGAAGAACCTGTGGTGATAAAAAATCACGTTATGGATAATACCAAAAGTCAATGCATATATAATTACACTCCGATTTGTGCACACGGTCCGCCGTTAGATACTACTCCGACTTTGCTGTACAAGCCCATCGGCATACTCGACGGGGGCAATTCGAATTCCGGGTCGGAGATTTCGTTTACGACGTCATGTAGCGAGAATACTACCAAAAGTGAAACTATAGAGATGGATATCGACAGTCCTAGTAGAATAAGGCAACGATTCGATTGTGATCTGAAAAAAGAAACTATATTATTCTTCATCGTGAGTGACAAACGTCTGTGATTATATTATTTAAATTATTGGGAACACGTATCGGTATAAAAGTGTCGAATTTTAAAAATATTATACACCATACACATGTCATTAAATAAATTCAGTTATAATGTCAGTAAAATCGTTTTATAAAAGTATAAAACCATTTTACTATAAATCAAACAAAATAAAGGAAATAAACCACAGAATTGGTCTGATGTACCTAAACTGAATTAACGGCAGAAATATAAACATTTGTTTTCTCGTCATTAGCTGAGTGTAATAACAGTAATTTTTAAAGAAATTGTTTTTTTTTTTTTTAATTACATATATTATGTAGTAGGTATGAACATTGCACATCCATGCTGTTAATTAGGTAATATTCTCATTATGGCATCTACACGTAAATTTAAAGTTGTATGGTATAGATAAATATAATAGACTAGCTGGTGAGATAATTTGGTAGGTAATAAAAACTTAAATAAACTGGAACGTACCTGCATATGGCCATGTTACGGTTTGTTGTCCAAATATTTTTCAAAAAGCTAAAATAAAAATGTGTATTCTTAATTAAATTATATAATTATGACCATTCGTCAAACACTCAGACAACTTTTACTTAATAAACGTATTACCATCAGCGCAACCTAATGTAAACTGAATTTGTAACTGTTTTTATTATTAAAACAAATCAAACATACACTTTTATTATATAAATTCTGTATAGGTAAGCTGTTATTCTTGTAATACTTCTGATTTAATTATTCACTTCACACTTGAGTGTCTTACAACTTAAGAGGATTACATTCACTTATTATGTGATCGATATTAAAACTTAAAATGGTGTAGATAACGAAAACTAAGACAGTGTAAGTATAGGTACCTACTTAGTAAATTGGTCGGCTTTTATAAGAAAGGGCTTAAGTTAGTAAAAAAAAAAATTATACATTGGTTTTGTAGCTAGTTTGACGCTGGATCAACTGGTTCCACTGAAATTTGTCTATATCCATAGATAATATTATTAGAAATGATTAAAGTAAATATCTAATAATAGTATAAGGTCTATGGACTTAAGATATATCTTAAATTGTGGGAATGAGATAGCCTTAATTTCAGTGCCAAAAAACGATCCGGAGTTATCTACAAAACAAAAGTAGATTTTATTTGAATTTTTAATGAAGTATTTAAAATTTAAAAAGGTACATTTTTTTAAATTTCAGGTGTGTATTACAATTAATTTTTACCAAGCAGGGATAATAAATGTAAAATTCTTTTTCTTGGCAGGAAATATGTTTGATATCTTATAAACAAAATTTTTTTATGAACAAAGGAGCGCGGAAGTAAAAATTATAGAGGTTTAGACCTCGTGGGTTTATTAAAATAGTTTAGTTAGATATAGGGTTTGGTAATAACTTGGGATCGCTTGTGTTGTATCATGTATAATATGTTAATATAATAAAATCAAAACTATTAACTTGGTTAAGAAAACAATCATGTGTAACAGGTAAAGTACCAAAACAAATTATACAATATTCAGTAAGCTATAAGTAACAACGTAGAAACATGCATTCAATCAAGTTAGGTTAAGATAACAATTATGTAATAAAATAACAATTAGTATAATTTTAAGCATAGTCAATAACTAATAGGTATAATGTGACTAGGTTAAACTTAATATCGATATTGCCGATAGTGCTTCGATAATAAAATGTGTATATAAAGAATATGTGAAGAGAGAAAGAGATTCAGTGGGCGGAGATCGTGTGACTCGATTGCCACTGGACTTCAATGTTTAATAAAAGTGCTTATAATATTATAATTTGTTCGTTTAGAGCGTATTTAGACGTTTATGCGTCTAAAGTGATCGGCGTATACGACACTTGTTAATTTTTGGTAACTATAGTCCCGCTCAAAATTGTTCCCACTTTAACCACTGGGTAATGGGTATATAATAAATGGAAATTTGTCATTTTCGATGCTTTTTAGTATTTTAGATTCTGAGTGGAGGAATGAATGTATTGATTTTAAAATGATGTGTGTTTTTTTTTTGGTGTCTGTGTACACGATAAGTATTTGAAATAATGCTTCAATTTTCTTCGACAGTATCTTGTTTGATGGGAAAGTGAGTCTAGTTGGTGCATTCGGGAGGTAATTTTTTTAAATTCCCAATAGTTTTCAAAAGCGCAGGGAAAAACAAAAGAAAAATTAAGGAAAAACTGGAATTTTTACACAAAATTGTTTTTCAGTAAAATCTCTAAAACAAATAACCGCAGATACATGACATTTTCACTGGTTCTTTATCTTTGCATTTTCTACAGATGATAAAATTTTCAAAATATTTTGAATTGTTTTGAACTGTTTACGGTTATACTCAGTTTCCTACTTTTTTAGTTTTTTTTTTCTATCAATGTCAATTAAATTGTATTTGTTAGGTAAAAAAGCTTGTACATTTAATACAAGGATCCTAATATATTGTTACAATGACTCTTAAAAAATATTAAAAATTTATAGTCACAATTTTTTTTTATAAGCATTTAAAGTTCAAATTTTAGCAAAATACGAAAAAATCACATTGCAAACTATTTTCAATTAGAAATTCATAAAAATTGTTTCTTTTATATCTAATGTTTGAAAATTTAATTCAAGATTCTTGTATGTTTGCCCACCTTTTTCAAAAAAAAAGTCTACCTGAAAGTCAAATTAAATTTTTATGATTATTTGAAGTTCAAATTTGTACAACATTGTAAATTCACTCGATTTCTCATGCAACGATTTTCTTATTTTGCTGTAATTCAAAAAAAAAATAACTGAAGATACTTGAAATTTATATCATATGTTTATATTATCAATTTCTATACTTGATAAAATTTTTAAAATATTTTGTTTCGTTTTGAGCTATTTACATATTCTTTATAAACACACAGTTTTTCCATTCATTATACAGTAACCCACTTGGAACCTACAGTACAGCCGAGTGACATCCACTTACTCGCTTTTTATATTGAAAACAAACAGTAATTATTATTCCCAACAATATTTGATATTTTGATCAAACAATATACTTTTACTAAACTTTTTTACCTATGCATGTACATAGAAAGTTTTCACTTAGTCAAAAATCTTAAAAATGCAATATAAGGTTCCTCATTAATAATATTAAAGATGCATAGGATCAATTTTTTTAATAATAATTTGAGTTCAAATTTAAACAAAATTAGTCAAAATCATGAAAATTTGTAAATTATTTTGTAGTTAAAAATGTTTAGTGTTCAATTTGTTTCGCTGGCTTGAAAATGTATTACAATACTCGTCACAAGTATTTCATATTAAAACCAAAAAATCTTAAAAATGTATAACACCGATTTTTTTTATATACCCACCTACATTTAAATTTAAATTTTGATGAAATTTCATATCAAACGAAGGAAATCAATTTTAGTTATTTTGTTTGATTCAAGAATATGTTTCTTGGAGATTTAAATCTTAGATATTTATATAACGTAATATATTATTATATTTTATAATATACACAATAATATTTTAAAACATTTCGATTTATTTCATGCAATTTTTTTTTTTATTTGTAGCTTACACCGTATAACTTATAGTTAAATAAATTACTATAATAATTAACAGCAATACATTTATATGATAAAATACTTACAGACGTTAACGCAGACTAGCGCTCAAAAGAGTTTTTCGTGGGCAATAATGTATCATTGAATTCTAATTTAACACATATATTACAATAACCTACTCATTGACAGTTACCTCCCCTTTTTTGTTTTTTAGATTATTTTGAATATTACTGAGAAATTTTTAATTTTTAGAAGCTAATTCTATTTATCTACCAAAAACTACCCTCAATAGCTCAATATTGAAGGTTGAAGTATTTTTTTTTGGTATCAAAGGTGTCCGTAGACACAAATATATACACAGCATTGTGAAACCATTATATTTATTACTCCGCTTGGAATCATTGGAATAATTATTTATCATAGTAAATTGTAGCTTTAATAATGTCGTAATTGTGCGTAAATACTTTTATGATCTTAAAACTATGTTAAAACATTTCAAAGATTTTAGTAAGTATTACAACGTTAAAAATACCTAATTCATATTTAATATGAAAAATGTTTTATTGTGGAGATGCATCGTCGTACAGCTATTTAGTGTTTTAAGAGGTTGTCAGTGCACAGTTTTTTTTTCTCTCTGGCCCAAGCGTGACATAAACTAACTAATGCATTCACTCAAATTAATTTTTATTATGTACCTAATCTCAGAGTAAAATCACCTATTACAAAGAAATTTGAGAATGTTTTTTTTAGGTTATGACATATTGATTTGTCTAAATATTATCTCATAACAATTTAATATATATTTAAACTAACTTGTATGTACTTATTTATTTTTTAAAGTCGAATAAAATAAAAAAATAAAACCAAATTGTCAAACCCTCTAAAATTATGTGTTTAAATCACGTTTTTTTGTTCGCAGGGCGTGGCGTGCGTATTAGTTTGTTAAGATCAGAGCATACAATTTTATATACAACAAAAAAATATAAACTTTAAATATCTCTGTATGGTTTTTCTATTGTTGTGGATTATTTTGTATACGCTCTCTGTCCAATCAAATGTTTCGTTTGAAAATTTGACAAGTCTTTGTTCAGCTGTATAACAAACCTGATACTTTATTGATCAAAATATGTTCATTAGCTGCGCTTCAATAGGTATTATTAACCAATAAAGTATCTCTATTTGTAACTTTTAATGAAGTTACATCAAAACTAACTGATTCACATTTGTCGATATTAATAATAACTGAATGTCTTATGAAATAATGGTGATTTTTTTGTATTTATAATTAAATTAAATATGAATTTGAATATTTCTATGATTCAAAATTTGTTGCTTTGACCTTGAGTATTACAGCTCTTTAATTTTAGTTTTGTTTAGTTAAGTTATATTTAGATATGTGTTAAATAAATAATATATTTTCCGTCAATCATTTTACAATATTGATTACACGGTTAGTTTAAAAATTTTAAAATAAATCCTCAAATAATAATAATCTTTAATATTTTCCTACGAAAATATTCAGTTTTAAATTGATGAAAAGGCGAATATTGTGAAATATTTAGCTTACCTACTTATAAATAATTATATCTTACCTTTACTGTAGACTACTATTTTAATCTTCAACATTGATGTTCTATGGGACGAAAGAGGTATTTCTTGTATTTAACGTCATAACATTTTGTTTTAAAGATTTAACTCATAGTTTACTAAATATTTTGACATAGACAGTGTCTGGAAGGTTTTATTTGATAAATATAAAATACCTTGAACATGCTGAAAAGACACTGTCATCTGTTTGCAGGTTTATATGCAAATATGATAAACGTATAATATACATTTTATATCTATAGAATACCATAGCCAATAAGAAATAATCATAATCTTTGACCCACTGATATGATTGTTATTTACATTGTATTAGAACTGACTTTATAGTTATCGTACACAAATTATTGTAGTGAGATAAAAAAAAATGAATTATTTTAAATACCTATTAATAATATCTATTAGTATTATGGGGCAAGCTGTGCATGCATGAAACGATTATAATTATATATTAACAAATATGAATAACTGAAATGGCTAATGTAAAGCCTATAGCATATAATTATATGTTGTAACCTAAATTATATGTGTCATTGTAGCAAATTATTTAATATTTGTGAAAAATTTTAGATGAATCAAAACTAGGAATATACAAAATAAATAAAAATATACTGTATTTAATTATGAAGTCATACCTATTTTTTTTTCATTTTTTATTTTAAGCCCGGCAATTGTGGCCATTAGCTGTTTGGGGTTTTTTATTGTGGTTGTGGTAGGGTTTTGGTGCGGTAGGTTTTTAATACGTGGGGGTTATACCTATTTATTATAAGAAACCATAGTCACTCTTTAGATTTTGAACTGAGAGATGAATATATCGGTGTATTATGATGTTTCATAGATAGTATAGTAGTTATTAGCGATATGTAGAAGTTGTTTACAAATTAAAAAAATAACAAACACACACATAAACGCAAATTTGTTCAGAATCTAAAAACAACTTCTACAAATCACTAATAACTACTATACCATCTAAAATCTTTTTTAAACTACAATATATGGACTGTGGTATGATAACAATGTTTGTGTTTAGTAATGTTATCATAAACCTCCAGTTATTCAAATGTTTACTCGAGCAATTTATAAATAAACTTATAAATAATATTATACCTATTATTATTAGTACTTTAGTAGTTCCGTTTTTTTGTTTTTTTAACATCCCTGAAGATTCTGAATGAATTTACGTTTATGTATGTGTTTTTTTTTTTTTTAATTTGTATTTTTTTCTGTCTCCACGCTTTAGGGCAGAAAATTTGTTTCAACCATCAACATCGATAACTTTTTTAAGAAATTTGTCAAAACCACTAAAATGTGTAAATTATTTTGTAGTAAAAATGCATTCATTTCAGGTTTCTAAACGTAAACGTTTATGTTTAGAACAATTTATATCTTCATTGTATCTGCCCGTTAATTACCAGTACATAACTATGATAGTTGGTTCAGGCATGTAATTTAGGGGGGAGCGATCCCCCCCTCCCCAAATACCGCATTGCAGTAACTAATAATTAATTAGCACATTTTTTAAGCGTCAGCCATTCCGAACCAACTGCGCCCCCCCCCCAAAAAAAATAAGTGATTAAAAAAGACTTTATTACGTTTATTACGTGTATAAGTTTGTGTTACTTAAGATTATACAACTGTTCTATTCAAAGTAAATGGGTACTAACCATAATTAAATAATAGCAACATTTGAGCATTTAGTATAGTTTCTAGCCAATATTACAAAAACACTGGTACTTGATGTGTACATAATATTATAAACAGTAGCCAGTCGAATTAATAGCTGGCGGAATCAATATAAACCATTTTCCTAAGCAGGTATAGTTTCGGAAAAATCAATAAGTATCAATAAGTATCTGTATCTGTACTTGAATACTTTTTAAAAGTATCCTTTACAAGACTGACTGCAAGTAAACATACAATTTTTATCACTTGTATATAATAATATATTATGTTTTAATTATAAATATAATAATATAGGTAAGTAGTTATATTTAAAAATTTACATGGAAAATAATTATATAAATAAATGTTTTAGATCACATATCCTGTATAACTTGCATAATCATAGTTTGAGATTAAACTTTTAGAAGAAGCTAAAACAATATTGAAAGTTATCAATTAATATTCAAAATCGTATTAATATCCTGATGTATTTCCTGGCCGTCGAAAATCTGACATAGCTTCGATCATTCCTGTAGGGGATCTACTAATAGCCGATGCTGCTGAACCTTGAGTATAATCCATTCTAGTTACTGGATGACCGATGTCTTTAAGTTTTTGTACAACGCTCTAAAAATTAAACATAGTTAATTTTGATCTAATAATCTTTCACAGGTTACCTAATATACTGATGTTACCTTAGTCGTTCGGTATTCATATAGAATTTCCATAGGTACAAGTTGGTGGTATATTCTAGGTTTGTCCAATACCTCTTTCAGCGTATTATTATACCATAGTTTATGGGCAGCCATCTGAGAACAAAAACATTTAAAATGTATTTGTAAATTTATAGAGTCTATTAAATAAACTTTAAAATATAATCTAACAAAATCATAAAAAATATTTTTAGTCAACAATTGTAATGGTTTCTAATATATCGAAAATCCGATGGGAAGGTGGAATACAACATGGTCAATTGCCATACTTATATTACAGAAATCCTATAAAAAAGAAAAAGAAAATATGACTCTGATATGGAGTTACAAATCTTACGTATGCTGTAGTAAGAGTGATTTTAGATCCTCCAGCTGCCCCCGCTCCAAGAACAAAATCGCCATTTCTGTCGGTAAATATAGTCGGACACATTGAAGACATTGGCCGTTTGCCTGGTTTTATGTAATTGGCTGGTGACGATGGAATTCCATAAAAATTGGTAACTCCGGGAGTAGAAAAATCGTTCATTTGATTGTTCAGAATGATGCCAGTGCTAGGTGACATGAAACCACTTCCAAAACTAATAAGAAATACATTTTGCATGTTAATTAACGTAGTAGATTTCTATCAACAATACATTTTTTAAAATGCATTAATCAATCCTTACAATGTATTTACTGTACTGGTACATACGACAGTGTTTCCCATCGAATCGGTTACGACTATGTTGGCCGTCCCATGGTCTTCTGGTGTGTAAAAATCACCCCCATAGTATCTCGGATCTAATGAAGTAAAATTATCAAGGATTTTATTTCTGATACTCTTTATGTAACTATCCGAGTTTACTTTATCATAAATCTAAAAAAATAAGATGAATTAATACATTATTATCACATTTATTTTACCAAATTTTATATAGTTGCATAAACACATACTTGAGATACGTTCACGAATTTATGGTCTCCTAAATGGGATCGTTCACCATACCCAAATTTAAAGGCTTCTACTAACCGATGTTCGGCTAAACCAACATCAGGCGCTGGTAGAATGCCGTCTAATATACGGAGAATATAAGCTAATATTATACCAGAACCAGGTGGTGGCCCCATATGTATTGTATGTCCACTTGTTAAGTTTACTGAAAAAGATTCTTCGATTTCAACCCTAAAAAATATTAATTCAAAATGTATTTGTATGTTTATGTTTTGAGTTAATATGAATTTAGCGTCCTTCGAAATTCAATTTCAAAATAATCTTTGAGTCTTTCAAATAAAATGCCACAACGATACAGACATTTATTAAATTCAAGTTAAGTATACCTAGTACACTTACTTATAATCAGCCAAGTCTTTATTGGTGATAATACCATCAACTTTCCTTAAATCATGAATTAATTTAGATGTTAGCGATCCGTTATATATGGCTTTTACACCTTCTATTGCTATAATTTTCAGGGTTTCTGCTAGCTTCGGTAACTTGTATGTATCCCCAGCTGTCTTCAAGTATCCACTGTTTTCATCGATAAAAATATTTCTATATAAAAATTACCAGAAATTTATTTTATTAAGTTTTATATATAATACAACCAATTTATGTTAATCTGTAAATTCCAAGTACATTTTTCAATGTCCAATCATCAAAATTTTAAATCGATTAAAAATCAAAATAGGCTAATGATAGTTTTTAAACATTGATTAAAAAAAAAAGATTTTTTATATAGGAAGTTTTACCTACCTAGTTGTTTATTTATAAAGAAATATAACGTAAGTAATGTAGTCATAATATAATACCTGAGCATTGTGTCATTGTGTATCAAAGATTCGTCAAACTTCAAGCTACTTTCTAGATGACCACTGACCATTATACCCTCTTCACATAGTTTTATGGTTGGATCAAACAACGTTTCCCATCGTACACCGCCGCCGTATAAGTTATATATAGTTGAGTAGCCTTTAAGGGCCCCTGGAATCGCAACCGCCAGTCCTCCTAGATTTTCAAAATTAAAACCGATAAAAATTGTATAAACTTTTTTATTTATTATTTTATTAGATACCTATTCGTTTGGTTCACAGGGACTGTTCAATTTAAAATAAGGATATATCTTTATACAATATTTATAATGTATATTGTCGGCATTCATGAAAGATTCGAGTGTGATTCGTCAATATTATATGTACCTATTGTACCTATCTTAAAATATTATCATCTACACAAAATACTAGATTATATATTATGTCTGCTTAAAACTGTCGTAGAAGTTAATATTTAAGTAATTTATATTAGTGAGATATATAGATAGGTATAATGTGTAAGTAAAATTGAAACTGAGTTTGAATGATTTTTCCAATTTACAAACAAAAAGTATCAGCGTTTTTGAAAACGGTTATATTGATTACGTTTCTTAATTTTTCAATCAGACGGTAAATAATTTATACTCATATTTACTATTCGGTACATACCGTACATGGATTTTCTGGGTTCATTTACAAACATGTAAGTATTTGCCGCTGCCGGGGCTGTTTCCCGTGCGTTAATTGACGTTACTTTTTTGGTCGTCGCGTTGTAAATACTCATTATAAACCCGCCACCAATACCCATTTGTTGTGGACAAACGGCACCGTCGCATAATAATGTAGCTATAGCTGCATCTATTGCATTTCCACCCCTAGACATCACATCCCTATTCCAAAAACAAAAAAATTAATACATTTGATGTCATCAAAATACTACGAAAATATAACAGGTAGTATAAAGTAAAAAAAGGTTAAGAATCAATTGTCCAGGGTTTTATTACATTTATTATGAAGATATTGGTGTCTTCAGGAAGATTGTATTTAGGTAAATAGTAAGTTTTCTAACGAGATCTCAAGCAAGTATTTTTACATTCATTTGATAATCGATAATTTGAGTTCTTTTTTTATTAATTGAAAATGTGAAAGTCACGGCAATTATAAAATTTTAAAATTGTTTTTTATGTTATTCAAAATACAAAATGATCAACTGATGTGCTTATCATAATATTGAATTTCGATAACAATGCTATAGGTAGGTAGTAGTATTAAACGTTTAATAAAATGTATATTACACTCCGATTTGAGAGCAGGGTCCACCATTAGACACAACGCCGACCTTGCTGTACACTCCCATCGGCAAACTTGACGGTGGTTCAGGGAATTCAGGGTCCTGGATTTCATTTTTGACCATGTTCAGCGAATAAAATATAAACAATACTGCGATAGTCATCAATATCACTAGTCCAATAAGAAAGCTGCATCGTGTTGAAGGTAATCTAAAAGAAAAACACAATATCGTCAGCCGTCCATTTTGTTATTTCTTATACAAACAATATTCTCAGCTGAACGAAAAAAACGAAAAATCATAGATATGTTTAAGCGGGAATTTGTCTATGAAACCGTTTTTTAGTGATTGCTATGATGATGTTTTTATATTAAGCATCGGTTGCTAGAGTATACCACGTATAAGTACTAAAAAGAAGAGTTGACGACGCGTAATCGGTCATAATAATAAAATTATAATCGATAGCATTGGACAAACTAGGTACTGAATGAAAAAAACCATAGCAATCTACTTGATATTTGCCCTCTAGAAGATAAGGTAGGAATATAATTTTTTTTTACAACGTCCTCTTAATAAGGAATCGTGACAACGAAAACCTTACGAAAAATCGGTCATAAATATTTTATCATCCATTTTTTGCATTCATTCCAAAAACATATTTATTTTAAAATCGGTCGGAAAAAATAAAAATGTATCAAGCCCAAAAAGGTATCTATTAAATAGTAAATTTATCAAAACCGATTATCATAAAAAACAGGTATCTCTGCATGTTAGTTGTTATAGGTCTGGTACAATATTCATAATTCGAGAGTGGTGCTTCACTGCTTCAGAGGACTTAATCCTCCAAAAAGTTTTAAAGAACGGCCTTAGCCTTTTCTAAAATATACGATGACTATTAGTCCTTGTACATAGGTATTTGAAATTATTTGTCACATAAATTATCAACATAGGTAGGTCGTAGGTACTGACTACTGGCTACTTACATAGTTCTCTAATTGTAAAATTTAATTTGAACAATTTTACAAATCCTTCAAATATTCTAACTTACATTAATAGCTGTTATTTTATTTTAAATACTAAGTCGTCTGAGTATTAACTTTATGTTTTTGGGCTGGGTTTTATTTTCTGATCTATTTTTTGTTACAATACCTAGTTATATCTACCTAAGTTGACCCTAGCAAACGGTTCGTGTGTGTGTGTCCTTAATGCATTCCTAAACGGCTGGCCCGATTTTGATGACATTTTTTGTGTGTGTTTGAGTGGTTCCCGGGATGATTTAGATTCACAATTGCACCCGGTAGGTCCAACCCGGGGAGGTGCTCAAACAGGATGGAAATGTTTGTTTATAAATGGTTTTCTATTGGCTATAGGAGAAATAATTAGCAGAAATTAGTATTTATTTATTATTGGTTGCCATTGATTATTCGGGCAGATCAGGTACACGTTTACATCAAATTGAACTTTCGAACATTGCCTACCAGGGTGGCTGAGTTGCACTTACTGTAACGCGTTAAACCCAAAAGAAGTTAAACAATCATAATTTTTTTAACATTTTTTACATTTTTACAGGCAACGAAGTGCGTGAAATCAGCTATAGTTTATATATATATATATATAATAAGTACATAATATGACATAAACGTAGGTGCTTGAAAAGTAGTATTAAAAGTATAAATATTTCGAATATTTTCAAATTTACCTATGATAACGATTTACGAAGTATAATTGAAAACGGCGGTCTTGAGCTAGGAATTAGGACGCTATGTTATATCGTATACTTATAATATAACTAAAAAAGAAAGTAAAACTAATAATTTATATCAACAAACTAAATAGTAGTAACTATAGTGTTTTTGATGTTTATTATAATTTCGTTTGAAAAAAATAAATGATTGCATTATATCTTTACACCTATTTGTATACTAGTTGTAATTAAAGCAAATTATAAAAACTTACCTAATGATCATAATGCCGATTTTTTCTCTGGAGAGTTGACGAATAAATGTATTTAACTAAAAAATATAATGAAGTTATGATCACAATAACTGTAATGAATATTTGGGTGTTTCTAATTAAATTAAATTACTGATTCCAATCTGCAGGATATATGTGTGATATAAACTCTGTTCAACGAGAGAACGCACGGGTTTTGCGCATGCAGACTGACGGCCGAGCGCTCGCCGAAGCCCCATTTCCCCCTCCAAGACACCAATCGTTGCGACGCTAGCACTAGACGCCAAGTGCGGTACCGCCGCAAACTACCAGGCCTTGCTGCTCGCTACGGTGTGGCAACGTGTTCACATAATACATTGTCATATGCCAACTTCGTTCTCGAATGCATACGTCTTTCCGGTCACACAATTTTTTTAACATTTTAATTCTTAAGTATTCAACAAGAATTTATATTTTTTTTATCAAAATGGACGCTAAATCGCCAGTCAAAAGGAACCCAAAAGGAAAAGTAAGTTTTTTTATACATAAATAATTAAATGCAGCGCTTGAAACTTAAAACATTTTTTTCCGATTTATCTTTCAATTTGATATCGATATTGTTTAACCGATATTTAAAATCATTCAACATTAGATTCGATACAAAATATTGTCGAAGCGTATAAGAACTAACCTAATCGATTAAAATATGTATTTTTTATAAATTTTATTTTAACCGTTTTAATCGAGTTTAAAACAAAATGTCGTGTTATTATTTATATTATGTTTAATCGTTTGTGTAATGTAATTTGGTTAAAACAACTATTCTTATTATTTTCAGTTTGTTTCATCAGATCAAAAACAACTAATAATAAATGCTTACAAAACTAAAATTGCACAACAACCAAACCTAAAAAAAGAAGATCTAAGGAAAATATTGTCCAATGAACTAGGAATTGGTCAAAGAACAATATCGACAACCATATACCAATATGAAAATTTTAAAACAATTTCATCTCCTAATCGGAAAAAAAATAGAGAAAATATATTCACAAAAATCGACGATTTCGATAAAAATGCTATACGAAGAACAATACATGGATTTTGGTTCGAAAAACAAATTCCAACATTGGATAAAATTTTGAGTCGTATAAACACAACAGAAGGACTGCCTCAATTCACCAGGACCACTTTATACTCCCTGCTACGTCAAATGGGATTTAAATATCAGCGACGCAGTCGTAACAGCGCCATGACTGAGAGGGACGAAATTGTTGTATGGCGTAGAAATTACCTGGAAGATATAAAGAGATACCGAGAAGAAGGTCGCCCTATTTACTATATGGACGAAACATGGGTAAATGCCGGAGACTGTAATAGTAGAATATGGGTCGACAAAACTGTTATATCGCGGACAGATGCTTTTTCCAAAGGCCTTTCGACTGGTCCTACTAACCCAAGCGGAAAAGGTAAAAGATTGATTGTTGTCCACATAGGGAATGAAGACGGTTTCGTGCCAGGTGGTCTTTTGTGTTTTGAATCGAAGAAAAACACAAAAGACTACCATGATGAAATGAACGGAGAAGTATTTTTTGAGTGGTTGGAAAGTGTATTGCCACGTTTAAAGGACAACGCTGTAATCGTTATGGACAATGCTCCATACCATTCTGTAAAAATCGACAAAGCCCCAACCAGTGGGACCAAAAAGGCGGATATTATAAAATGGCTCCAGGACAAAGGAGAAGTTATCGACAAACCTATGGTCATATCACAACTTATGACAATAGTTCGCAGAATCAAACATTTACATGATAAGTACGTGATAGACGAATATGTGAAACAGTATAATAAAGACGTTTTACGTCTTCCTCCGTACCATTGCGAATTAAACCCAATTGAAATGGCATGGTCGGCTGTGAAAAATCATGTCAAAACGAACAATACCACGTATAAGCTCCCCGATGTCCGACGTTTATTAGAGGAAGGGCTGGACAAGGTGAATGACGTTATGTGGAAAAATTTTATTAGACATGTGATGGGTGTTGAAAATAAATTTTGGGACATGGACTTCATGATTGACGAAATGTTAGCAGAAAAAGAGCCAATGGTAGTCACTTATACAGATGAAACTTCTGACGAATCTGATGATGACATTTAATTTTATTATTTTTTGTATGTATATATTTATCATTTTTTTTTTGTGTGTATATATTTATCATTTTGTATGTATGTATATATTTAATAAAATTCATCTTTTATTAAATAAAATTAGTGTTTTACTTTTTGATAAAAAAAATAAAAATAAAAATATAGTGTATAAATTGTTCGTTAATGTGGTAAAAAGACGTATTGACAAATGTGTAATACAAGTGCATTACTATTTAATATAATGTCTATGTATTTATACATAGGCACTTTATAAATAATAAAATAAATAATTGTATTGGATGCGTATGTAGTATGTATATTATAAGTACGGTAGCCAGCGATGCGGCGTCTTATTCATACTTCCGTACAACTGCCGTTTTGGCCGCCGACGCTTTAGTGGAGGGAGCACCACACTCGATACCGATTCACTCCGATCGCGACCGTCAGCCGGTGGTAGGCGTGGCATGCGCAGACTGGACTTATTTTCGAAGGCGGCCCGTGCGTTCTCTCGTTGAACAGAGTATAGAAATGTACACGGACACTAATGAAATTTAAGTTAATGGTGTAAATATGTCCATTATTATAGCATAACTAACTAACTGAAAACATACCTTAATTTATATATATATTTAGGGGGGTACTTCAGAATTTAATTGGACACTCAAGTCATAAATGTCTTAAAACTTACCTGCATAGAATCTGATGGGTATTAAAATAGTAAACAATAGAAGCTAAATTGGTATATGTAATTAACAATGCAATCACTACAGATTTAAAAATTATTTATCGTGTTGTATTATAGACACTCTTGTGTAAGTATATACACACCTATACCTATACATAATGTACTTATGCAAAAAAAAAATGAAACTTCTATTGTGTTTACAAGTCTTTCTTTAATAAATTGCTTGTGTGCATAACTATACAAGTACCTAAAGTACTTGACTCTTACACAGGATATAGTGATGGACTTGGACGATTAAAATATGGCGATAATAGTGGCCCGTGCCTTGAACCTATAAATCATATTTCAATCATTTAGTTGTGATTTATTTAGTTTACATTATTTATTTCTATTTTACAGTGATGTATGTTTTATTTTATTTTATTTTTTGAGTTTGTCATCAACTTTTGGAGCAGTAAAAATGCTTCGATTTTCTACTTCAGCATCTATTCTGGTAACCGGTAGGATATTGGTTCACTTTATTGTTGGTACTTTGGAGTTTGCCAGTAGATTCCATAAGCGTAGGGAAAAACCGCGGAAAAACTAAAAAATTTAAGAAAGAATTTAAAATAGGAATTTTTACGCAAAACGAGTTTTTGACAAAAACGAATGATTATAGATATTTTAAATTTTACTCAAATGTTTATATGACTAATTTTCTTACAAGATCAAATTTTCAAAATAGTTTAACTAATTTTTTGCTGTTTAAAGGAATGTGAATTTTTTGTTTTTTAGATTCTTAGCGGAGCGTTGAATGTATTGATTTTACAATGTTGTGTGTTTTTTATTTATTTACTTTTTTTTGTGTGACATCACCTTTTGGGGCAGTAAAACTGCTTCGATTTTCTTCAACAGTATCTTTTCTGATAGGAAAGTGAATCTAGTTGGTACTTTGTTGGGATAAAAATTAAAAAAATTCTTAATAGTTTTCAAATGCGCAGGGAAAAATAAAATAGTTAGGTTAGGGTTTTAGAAAAAAATCTATTTTGGTTTTTGGCGTAACTCTAAGACAAATGACCGTATATTCATGAAATTTTCACTGGTTATTTATATTAGCATTTTCTATACACGGTACAATTTTCAAAATATTTTGATTTGTTTTGAACTGTTTACGGGCATATTGAAGTTCCAATATTTTTAGTTTTATTTTCTACGAATGTAAATTAAATTTTATTTGTTGGGTAAAAAAATATGAAAATTTAATACATAGTTCCTCGTAAGTTGTTGTTAGTGGAAATTAAATAAAAAGTTAAGCGTAAATCAATAATAACTTTTTATGAGCATTTTAAGTTCAAATTTTGACAAAATACGTAAAAATCACGAAAATGTGCAAATTATTTTGAGTTAGAAATTCATAAAATTTTTTTCTTTTTAAATCTAAGATTTTAAAATGTAATACCAGATTGTTTATGATCGTCTACCTTTATAAAAAAAAAATGTCTACAAGAAAGTAAAATTAAATTTTTATGAGTGTTTGAAGTTTATATTTTTCCAAAATTGGATATTCACTCGATTTCTCATGTAGCGATTTTCTCATTTTGCTGTAAAACAAAAACGAATAACAGTAGATACTTGAAATTTACACCATATGTTTATATTAACATTTTCTTTATATGATAACATTTCCAAAATATTTTGATTTGTTTTGAACTGTTTACGGACATATTCAGTTTCCATTTTTTTTAGTTTTTTTTTCCACAAATGTCAATACAATTTTATTCGTTGGGTAAAAAAGCTTGAAAATGTAATACAAGGCTCCTGATATATCGTTACAATAGTAGTTGAAAAATACTAAAATTACATAGGCACGATTTTTTTTATAAGCATTTAAAGTTCGATTTTTGATAACATTTGTCAAATTTAAAATTTAAAAACGATTTTGTAGTTAAAAATTGATAAAATGTTCAACTTTTATAGCTAAGGATTGAAAATTTAAAACAAGATTTAACATAAGTAGGTTATTCTGTAACTAATAAATCTCAAAAATATAAACACACAGTTTTTTTTTTATATATAAACATGGTTCTTTTAGATGGTTAAAGTTTGAACGAAATTAGATATTTAAATAAAGAATAAACATTTTAGCTATTTTGTTGTGTTTTAAAAATATTATTCTTGGGTACTTGATAGTATATTATTCAATCTATTCTGTAGTGTTGCTAATGTCCAATAGTATAATAAATTACTTTAATTATAATATTAAAAAACATATTATAAAATGAAATTATGTACTTGACATAGGCTGACAGACCTGTTTCGCTCAGAATCGTTTTTTTATTAAAAATGAATATATATCATTGAATTAAAATTTAATACATCTATTACAGTGACCCACGCAACACCTAATATGCCCCTGAGCCCTGAGTGGTACCCACTTGCCCACCTTTTTAAAGTTTAGTATGTCGTAAATATAAATATTATGTATAGTTTACACTAATGAACAATGAATAATGATCAACGTATGGTATCATGATTTAATCCTATTCAAATTTTAAACATCGTGATTAATGATCATTGATCAAGGTTTATAGGTATATAACAATATCTTTGTATGTGTTATCAAAAATAAATAATTCTAATCTTCAAAATTGTTTTTTTATGCATTGTAACCGTGACGTGATTTTTAGATTTTCTAAAAACGTATAAATCACCCTACGTCGGTGTAAAGTCTTATTGAGTCATTACTTTTTGGAAGTAACGAACTAATTTCAGACGTGTTTACAAACATATGATTGCCCAAATGGGTTCTTTCATCATATTATGCAAATTTGAAAGTCTCTGTCCATAATCCAAATCAATATTAGGATATTTCCCGTCTAACATTTAACGAATATAATCTAATATAATACCGGAACCAGCTGGTAAGTACGAATAGATAAAATAGATTAACTTTTATTGCAGTTTTTACTTTTATGTACTTACATATTATTATCATTAAAGCTTGAATTGGAAGGAGGATGTGGAGGAGCTCTACTACTATTTTAATTTTTTTAGTGTACTTTTATAGTTTCCTTTACTATACTATTGTATACAGTTTTTAAAAAAATATTTCCTAGGCTGATATATTTTGTATATTATTTTATATAAGTATAGTAAGTTATAAGTTATACTGGCTGATTGGAAGACATTTCACACTAGACCTGTAAAACAAACGGCTTCTATATAATATATAGCTATTATCAAACCTATATGGACTTTTGGCTTACAATAATGCTGATGTAGTGATAGTAAATCCAATATCGAAGTCATTAAACCTTACACTTTGTCACTAAGGCTGCATCCGAGTTGGGTCCCGAATTAAAAATTGCTATACTAGTTGGGTCCGGGATTTTTACAGATACTACACTAGTTGGGTCCGGGTTTTTTACAGGTACTACACTAGTTGGGTCCGGGATTTTCACGGATACAACTTACTAGTCGGGTCCTTAATTTTTTTTTGGTGAGTACATAATATAATTTCTTTCCCATTTTAACAGACTTAGGACTGTCTATGATCTATTTAGACCAAAAGTATGGTTAAAAATGTTTTTTACAGTTCATTTTTTTTATTTTCTCTAACATGCAGGTACCAAACAAAGAAAAAATATTAAAAATGTTATAAATCAACAAAATGTACAGAATCAAATCAATTAATTATTCCTGCATTATTTTCATTTATTTTGTCTTTTATACATTTTTCTTTTAGTATAATACAGTTTCTTTTTTTTAATTATTTCTGAGCTTCTTATTTTAATATATGTGTCTTAAAATAATCCCAGACCTAACTAGTGTAGTACCTGAAAAAATCATGGACCCAACTAGTGTAGTACCTGCAAAAATCCCGGACCCAACTCGTGTAGTACCTAAAAAAAACCCGGACCCAACTAGTGTAGTACCTGTGATTTAACCCTAGTACTCGGGACCCAACTCGGATGCGCCGGTCACTAATATAATATAATAGCAGCTACTCTGTTTTACATTTATATACAGAATAGCTTTATTGGATTAAATGACAAAATATAACACAATACAGAAAATTTCATCCAATCATAAAAACTATTTTATTATGTGTAACAAATAGCAAACATAAATAATATAAGCCAAAAGATATTCAGTTTTGATGTGCAGTATCGAAATTCATGTTTGAGCTATCCTTTAGCCATTTATAGGGGTTGGAAAAATACGCTATGAACCCACTCCAACACTCAAGGAATGTATTGATAGGTATAACTTTTACCTAAATCTGCCAAGTAGTTCAAACGTAACAGAATACATTTAAGAATTATATATTTAAAAATATATTACATTTTATTTATTAACTATTATGTATACGCCCACTATGTATTATCTAAGGACCCCAAAAATGATATGTAAGTACCATAATTTATTTGATGAATTAAATACATTATACATTTAATTAATAATAAAAATCTTAACTTATTAAATTCATAACCTTCAGATCACTGAGATAAATAACAATGTACAGAATTGCGTACCAATATTTTCCAATGATACCTACGAAAAACGAGCCATCTCGAATACGAGTACCCCACGGCACCACTATTAGAGGCTTAAATATCGAACGGCTGAGTCAACAATTTTACATTTTGTAATGGTATAATTCTTTAAATGTATGTTAGGACATTTATCTCGATCTCCTTAAATGGAAAATTATTAAATTCGAAACAGGTGTGTGTGTGTGTGTGTGTGTGTGTGTGTCAGACAAATTAATAAGTGCTAGATACACAATATTATGTATTAATGTTTAAGCTATATTTTAAAATTCCTTATATTGTATCACCATTTGGTGAGTAGTTAAATTCTGTGTTGGCTATAATATATTATGTAGAATGGACAATTGATGTACTTATTGTCTTAAGCTAATTATTTAAGCCACCACTGATAAGGGGATCTTGGTGGCTAAGCTACGATAACGTGTGCCAAAGTGTGTATGCATGTGTGTGTTAGTGTGTTTGTTAGAGCATTATTATAGTTACCGATCAATAAATTGTAATTATATAATTGTTTGTACGGCAGATCTGATATAAATAAGAGTCTACTTCAGTTTAATGTGTAATCAATAATCATACTTATTGCAATAACAATATTGATTAACATAATGATTAGGTAACAATAGTTATGATGGATATACTTAATTAAATAATATATGTATAATAAACTAATAACCCTTATCGAATAATTAAGCTCCCTTGATACAAGGATCATTTCCTTAAATACATATTACATACATTATAAGAACAACAATAGTGCATATATCTGTGACAGCATGAAATACTACAGTAGCGTACCAAGAGATAACCTAATCTAAGCACCTAACGCAGGGCTTAACCTGTTTATAAAAAATCAGTTACAACTTACAATCAGTTAAAATCTTGTTTTTCCATTGTATTAACGGGCGCCCGGGCATTGGGCCACTACAGACTTAAATTATAACAGGTAGACCCGGTGATTGGGCCATTATTTTCAATGACTTTTTACCATCGTAAATGGGCCACTATTAAATTAATATGTCATATATAAATTGCTACAATATACCTAATACTTAAATGCACACAAAACATTACTCGAAGCGACCATGAGCGTTATTATAAGGTAATGAATTATATAGAATTAGCAGGGTCTGCCATCAAATGAAATCAAACTTAGAACATAATCACGAAGAAGAGACAAAACAAATTGTGTGTCAAGTGATCAGGAATACCATGAAAATAAAAGCGATCGAAGATAGTTCAGTAAGACCATCCAAAATTGTCATTTTCAAAATTGAGATCTGTACATCATTAGATACTGACATACTGTTATTAAAAAATATAAACCAATTACGTGATAATTTAAATCGAGCTCGTCGACAAATATTACCTATATTGTCAAAAATTATTAATGAAGTACATAACTGTTTAGAAACAATTGATTTGATTACGAACACGAAAAAAAGAAAACTTTTTATTAACAAATAATAAAACTGACCATACTATTATTTTTTCCACGTTTACAACTTTAAATATCCTATGTTCGTTAAAATCTATTTATGTTGACGGCACTTTTGAATACTATGCAAATCATTTTTATCAATTATTTTCTATTCGTGGTTACTAAGATAACTCATACGTTACTTTAGTGTTTTTTCTGCTTCAAGACAAGTAAAAAGATACTTATTTAAAAGCATTAAAATCAATCGTTCATTATTGCTCTGATCATGCGGTTTACAATTTAAGTCAACACAAGTTATTTTTGATTTTGAACAAGGTCTTCAAGAAGGATTAAAGCATTTATGGGCAATCCTAAATGTATATTAAAATTAAAAGCGTAGGAACAATAAAAGCCAGAGAACGAGCTTTTATTCTAAAAAATTATATTTATGATGAAATAAAAAATAACAAAAAAAGGGAAAAAGAATAGATTTGAATTTGTAAAAACTGCGTGGTATTATTTAAAAAAATAATTGTATTTTTATGTATCCATTAGACAAAAAATATTGATAATTATTTGACCTTATATACTATATTATAATTTTGTGAAATCTGCGTATGGAACTATTTAAAAAATAGTTATATTTGTATATTTTTATGGTATACATTTATGGACCAATCTCCGGGTAAATATTACAAATATTGAAATATAGATTTAATTTGTGGCGGCCCAATCTCTGGGTATTAAAATATAAACAAATTTTATACGAAACAGGTAGGTAGATAAAATATGGCCAAAGTTCGACCTCCACTATTAACACCTTATCTGTAACCAAAACATAAACCCATTGAAGTTTAAGTTTAAGTTTATAAATGGTTTGCAAAACCCAAACCAAACCCGTTAAAATAAATATTCGTTTTAACTTTTAGTAATTAACGGCAATCGTTTTGCATTCAATGTTATGGTTAATCAATTTGTAATTTTGGTTTTTGCCTATTGCGTACATTTAGCTCCCGGTTATACATTGAGGAAATATGTTGTACGCTTTCAAAACTTCTTAGTTTTTATAGATAATTGCACGTGATATAAATCAGTTAAGTTATTTTTGTCCTTTGAAATTATTATATAGTAGTTAAGTACGAGGCTCATTCTTGAGTATGGGTATTTTTTATGGGATCGTCTTTAGACCACCAAATGGTTGAGTGAGTTCAAAGAAAATTATTGCTACTTTTCTCGTAAGCATGCATACATTATTACACGCACTTTACACACCTACTATTATCAGGTGATTGGTCTAAAGAGTTTGTCAGACTAGTGACTACTATCAAACAACTATAGCTTAACGTTTTGCAATAAACATATATTATCTAGTTTTGTTGATTCACCGAATCTCGTAATATTGATATTAAGAGGTATTATTTACGTTTACAATATTTATATTTTTTTTATTTTAGTTCTTTATTCTGTTATACTTAATCAATTATTTATATAGCAAATACTTTTCATAAAGTAAAATAATATACTTCGTAAAGTTGATGTTTATTATGTCATCATTTTTAAATCATGTTTTTCCGTTCATGTGTTCATTGTCAATTGTATTAAGTCATATTATATCCAAATGGCTCCAACCCGTTAAAATTGTTATTACATATATATTATGCAATATGCGTAGGTACTATGCAGTGTAAGATGTGTTATTTTGAATTATTGTTCGTACTGAATATTATTTTCAGTCAGAATTTATTATTTTTTTTCAAAGAACTAAAACTGCCCATAATTTGTATTATGTATTTGTATTATACACTAGTTTGAAATGAATATTTATTATTAAAAATATCATTGTAAATACTTTTTTCGATTGAAATATTTAGATTTTAAAATACAATCAAAGTATCTACATTAGAATATTATGTACACAAGAAATTAACTAAAATTAAATCTATAAAGTTAATATCCAGATATGTTCCCTGGTTGTCTGAAATCAGACATCGCCGTTATTATTCCTTCAGGTGTCTTGAAAATTCCTGTTACAGCTGATTTATCTTTTTTCATCATTCTTCTCACTTTGTGACCGACATCTTTAAGTTTTTCAACAACAGGCTGTAAATTAATAATACGCAGAATATGAGAATACAATTTCTGAATTATAATGTATAGATATTCAATTAATTTAATAAATAGTGTTAATCGACCTTAAGCACTCCGTATTCGTAATCGACCTGCATAGGAATCAGCTGATGGTATAATCTTGGTTCTTCAATCGCTTCTTTCAGTGTTTTATTATACCATAAAACGAGCGCAGTTACCTATAGCGTAAAAAATCCGTAGTTATAAGATGTAAACAAACATTAATATAAGTGCTTATTAAGGCTGTCATAGTAAAAACTATTTGTACTTGTTAAAAAATCGTTATCCACACTGTTTTTGGATTTTAATCGACCAAAAATACACGTGTTTTTTTATTTCGGTTAACTTATTGCTTATATTAATATTGTGTATATAACGTACATTCAAATCATAATAGAACATACAACATCTGAATAAATTACACTAAAAAATTCACTAGTTTTTTAGGACCTACTTTCTTCAATTCGATAAAAATAAAAACTATAAGTTATAATCACAAATTAAACCAAAAAATAACTATTACTAATTGACTTCTACAAAATCTATCATTTTAAGCATGTAATGACTTCTACCTATATATAATTAATATAATCTTTTGTTTAGTTTAACAATTGTATTTAGTTTTAATTTTGTACACTGTATATATATTTTATACACGCATATATAATTAATATTTATAAATTAATATACTACTTTAACAAGTATAATTTAAGTTTGTAACATGTAACACTACATTACCAACACAAGCTCTGCTTAAAGGTAGTAAATATAACAATATTTTTTGTTGGAAAAAAAATTTTTTAAATATTATATAATATAATATAAACTTGAACCATATACGAGTAGGCACAATGCTGCAGTTAACGTCTGCACAGATAAATTGTATTTCAAATTTAAGCCACCATTTAACTACTAAACGAGTCATAGTACACTGTTGGTTTTATCTTACATTTTAATGGTAGATTATAGATGTTTGTTCTTTATTTTACTGAACGCAATCGAGAAAAATAACGTTGTCAAATTAATAATTGAACATTTCTAAGACACAATATTAGGTATATAAAATATTATATAAACTGTCATAAAAGTTAATAGTTAATAGAAAATACTAAAATGTAATAACCTGTAAATTGTAATATACCTCTATCATTTATAATATGTACTTCATACAACAGATTTCTCTAATAATTAACAGCTAGCTGAATAGAAATTATCTTTTAAAAAAAGTGACTATTACGTTTGAAGATATAAACAATTATTTACAAAAGTAGTTGTGAATAAGAGTGACACCAAAATTTCAAAAGGTCATTACTCACTACATTGTCCAACATGTACAGTAAACAGTACTAAACACACATTTCTTAAAATGTTATTTTATCAAAATTTAGCATTTCGATTAACAATAGCTAAATTTACAACGGTTATAGTGACAAAATATTTATTTAACTCGATATCATAACGGTACAATCAAATAATAGTAAAGTAAATTAATTAGTTTTACTAAATTTATAATTTTTATTATGTTGATGAAATTAAGATACATTATAACTCCAAGACTATTTACAAATTATTATTATTGTTATTAAAAAATAATTAGGTAGTTATATGATGTCGACTCACGTATGCAGTAGCGAGTGGGATTTTTGATCCCCCAGCCCCTCCTATGACCAAAACTACGTCCCCTTTGGAATCAGTTATTACCGTTGGACACATAGAAGACATTGGTCGTTTAAAAGGTTGTATAAGATTGGACAGTGACGGTGGAAACCCGTAGAAATTAGTAGAACCTGGAGTAGAGAAGTCGTTCATTTCATTATTAAAAATAATTCCCGTACTTTCTGACACAAAACCGCTACCGAATCTAAAAATTAAATAATATTTGTTTTAAAACAATGATTAAGTTTATCTGAATCATAATTATATTTATATTAAATTTTAATATCAAAATATGATTAATATAGCATTAATATTAATATTGTATTTTAACAGTATACCTACTATTAAATAACTAAATTCTACAGTCAAGTCTATCACACTCGTGTTTCTAAAGTTTGGTACACAGGTAAAATTCTAGGGATACCCTAGGAAATGCACCTCGAAGCTAATTTTAAAATTTATCATTTTAAGGGAAGGTCACACAGAAATATTTGTTGGCTCACGAAAAACTATCATATTTTATTTATAAATTGTTGCCATTGGAATGAATACAGATTATTAGAAAATAAAATAGTTATCATGGTTGGTTATAATTTTAGAAAAGTATTTTATATTTGGTCAAAACAACCTAAATAATTGTGTTAAAAATCTGTGCTGTTTACATTTAACGGTGTTTAAGAAGGGCTAAATCCACGGGCATTTAATTTGTAACGCGCGACGCTGTGCAGGATCGGCTAGTATATAACATTCATACATGAATCTGTTATTATTTTTATTCTAATAAAATGAAATTGAAAACAATTATTCGATATAATATAAACTTCTTATGGATAGATGTACAAGTGTACTACGATATTACCCAGTGTGCACTGCCCTGTTTCTGCTTATTAAACCTAAATAATTGAAAAACAGTTTTGTGTATATTTTATCAAATAGCTTAATTATTAAGCCTTATAAACTATAATACACCAGATATGAATAATATATTATAGGAAACAAAAATAATATTCGATGAATTTAAAATTCACAACAACACTTCCTACCTATTTATGGCTATTATATCGATTAGGTACTTCACTCACGGCGTGTTTATAGTACTTGTGACCGCAACCGCGTTCCCAAATGAATCCATAACAGCTATGTTGTCTGTTCCGTGGTCTTCAGGCCAACTGAAATCTGCTCCATAGAACTTAGGATCCGTCGACGTGTATTCATCAGACATGTTGTTTTGTACGCTATTCATGTACATATCCGACGTGACTTTTTTTAAAATCTAAAAAACGTAAGTGACCAACATTATTGTCAAGTCTTATTGAGTTATTATTTTTTGGGCATGATGAACTAACTTCTGATGTGTCTACAAACATATGGTCGCCCAAATGAGTTCTTTCACCGTATGCAAATTTGAAAGCTTCTACCAATCGCACAGCGTCCAAATCAGCATCGGGTGTAGGTAATTGTCCGTCTAACGTTCGTAGAATATAAGCTAATACAATACCGGAGCCAGCTGGTAAACCCGAATATAATTTGTAACCATTTTTGAGACTTATTTCAAAACTTTCTTCTACAAGAACACTATAATATCAAAACATTTTATATATTTTAATGTTATGATTATTTTGATCTGATTTTTTGGTTTTTGCATTTATACATTAAGATGTATACCTAGTACCTACTGTACATGTTTACATTGTAAATAAACAAATTAGTATGTCTTGATGTTGTGTAAAACATTCTTTTTAAGTAAGTTGTATTATGTTTTTATCAACTCACGAGTAATCGGTAAAGTCTTTATCTGTTATAATTCCCCCTGCACTCTGTATATCATAGGCCAATTTTTGCGTTAGTGATCCAGCGTATACAGCATTTGCACCTTCGTTTGCTATAACTCGTAGAGTTTGACCCAGTATTGGCATTGTATAAATATCACCTGGCTTCACTAAATCTCCCGTTTTATTGTTGAAAAAATAATTCCTGGTAAAAAAAATTGTATTTGTCCATGTAACGAATACATTTCCAAATATGATTATATTACATGTATGAATATTATAACCAAAAAAAACGCATCGTCGAATTTATCAATATAATTTACATTTTGTAATGGTTTTTATGTGTGTGTGTGTTTTTTTTAATAACGACAATATATAGTTTAACAATGATGTAGTTATTAAGGAGGTAAGTGTTAATGATAGAAACGGGGAACTAGAAAAAACAGTAGCAATAAAAGTGTATAGAAGTATATAATATAGTCAGGGAGAGCCGAGAGTGCTGCCCAACTGTTGAAGGAGGCAGTCAGGGACGAAAAAGAGAACCTATCCAGTCAAGAAAAAATTATATTTTAGTATAGTAAGTTAAGTTAAGTAGGAATTTAATAGTAAAGTAGGAGGCCCATCTCCTAGGCCTCGTAAAATAATGGACACTCTGTATCATGTACGACAGAAGACACGTTATAACATTATTTAATATATTTAATGTATTTAAAAACACGTTTTTTTAAAATAAGCTTACTTCAATTCCGTCTTTAAAATAAGATCTCTTGCTGCGTTAATATTGGCTCCTAAACGTTTACTCACAACTATTCCTTCTTCACATAGTTGTATTGTTGGTTTGATCAAAGAAGCCCAAGAAACCCCTCCTCCGTACAAATTGTATGATACCCACATGCCTCTAATCATACCAGGGACCGCGACCGCCAATGCTCCTGAAATATTATTTTTAGTATAGCATACTACATTTTTTTGCAATAAAGTATAGGAAGTATAGTTATATAAATGTTATGATTTGATTAAGAAAAAAAATATGCACAGTGGGTGAAGTGTTTTAATGCTATAAAATATTTTTAATTAGTAATAACCTATTGAAAGAATACAAAACAATTCTTTAAGAATGTCATCGTCAACTAATGAGTAATTTTGATTTTAGAACGAAATAGCAATAAACAATATTATCACGATTTCTTATACATATTCTGATTGTATATATTATGATTTCCAAAGAATTTAAAAAAAAAAATATTTACTATTTATTACCGATAAAAAAAAAATTATGGCTAGTTTTAAAAGTTCATACAAGTACAGCTGAAATAAGTAGAATATTTTGATACCTACTTTATTGAACGTTCAAGTGTAGGTATCTGGTATACACATATACATATACCATAGGTATAAATTATTGTATTTTTATATGATATGTAGTAAGTATGTACATACATTGGAAATACCATTATGATAATTTAACTAAATAATACCTATTTATTTAGTTAACCATTTACAATATCTGTAATAATTTTTTTTAGAAAGTTCGATAACTATGTCAATTGCAAGATTTCAATAAGTATTTCCATACCGGTTAACGATTTCAATGGATCGTCGTCATACATAGTGTACTTGGCAGCAGCTGGAGCAGTTTCTCGAGCATTTATAAATAATGATGTGTTTGTAGTTCTGTTGTATATGGTCATTAGGAAACCTCCACCGATGCCCGTTAAATCCGGACATAGAACACTGTCACACAACAATGTACCTATTGCTGCGTCTACTGAATTTCCACCGTTCTTCAGTATGTCACTATAGCAAAAGTGTATATAAAACCAATTATTTAGTAAGTTGTATACACGCCACTTTGTTTGACATTGACAGTTTGACACTTAAATATAATGTTAATATCGTCTAAAATTTGTCGTAGTATTCCATCGAAAATGTTTATTTTAAGTTACGAAATTTGAAAATGTATTTTACTAAATGATTTACACCCGAATTTGCTGTTTTCATCTTACAATTTTCTCATATTGTCTCTTCTCTTACGGAAAACCACAAAACTTACAAAAATAGTTATATACAAACTGTATCAAAAATACAAAAAATAGTTGAATTAAAATTATTTGGATAATGTATTTTATGTATTTAAAATAAGTACCTTGAATGAAACACAACGTTCGAAAATATTCTATATATGATACCGTCAACCACTACATTCATTATATTCTAAATATGTATATGTGTACCAACGAAAAATGTATAAAATATTATCGATAGTTGAATGAAGTAATCAAATAAAGATATTTTAAACTTTAACATTTTAACTATCATTGGATATTTATTGTATTGTATAAAATAACTAAATACATTGAGGTAATTTAGACAACGGAGTAAGGACCATTGCAGTCACGCAGATGCTCACTTCTTATAAAGCAGAGAATCGACACTAGTGATGCACTGACAAATGTAAAAAAAATCATTCAATCAATTTCATTGTATTGTGATCAACTAAATAAATAAATAAATAATTACACTGAAGCACACAAAATCAACGAGCGCCCTTATATAAAAAAAAGATCAAAGCACTTTATAAATGTTTTCACATAATACCTAAACTTAATCCACAAATTATGAATATTATCATAAGCTTTAAGAATTTAAGATGCCATAACTTGTAAGTACGTATTTTATAACCATTTATATTGAATCCTTAGAAGATAAAAAATTAGACTTACCATAGGTTAAGAATGTTTCCGTGCTAATATTGTTTAAATGAATAAACATTAATTTAATTTTACGATTTTTTTAAACGTATAAAAGTGTACTAGTAATTTGTAATAAATAATAAATCTATGAGTTTATTAGTCACTATGATATATTATGTATAAATGTTTTAACCTATATTATTATTCTTACGTTCCAATTTTGGCACATGGTTCGCCGTTAGAAACGACAGCCGCATTATTATACTGACCCATTGGTATGGCAGATAGTGGCAACGGAATCATTGGATCATTGAAGACATCTATCAAAGTTAAGTAACGATATGAAAGTATCACTATAATACAAAACATCACCATACTTTGTATAAGAAATAATTTGATTGATTTAATTCTGAAAATTATAATTCATAATATTATAATGTGTGTTAATGTATAAAAATTAATTTAAAACTAAATATTATCATTTGATTTGAGGGAATATTTATTAAAATTTTAGAACCATGGTTTTTGAATGCTAGATTGATAATTTCTATCTGAGTAGGTATTATACTATGTTCTGTAAATACTAAGTAGGTACCTTCTAAATCCTATTCTAAAATTAAGAAATCAAATAACCATACCTAAAATACATTTTGGTAAATGAATGTAGTAATGTATATTATTAGTATGTATATTGAATAATGAATATACTAAATAATTTATTTTAATTCACAACCAAAATATTACGATTCTCATCTGCAAAAGATAAAATAACCTAAAATAATTTTATGAACTTAATTATTTAATATACAGTTTAAAAGAAAAAAATTATATAAAAAAATTAACTCACCAGGTGGTAGATAGTTTCCAAATAATCGTACATTTGTATACCTAGGTATATATTCTATATTTGAACAATTTACTTAATTATCAGTGGACACTATTATTATAACATTATTTATTTTAATATTTAAGATTTCATTTAAATATTAAATACAAATGAAAACAATATTTCCTTATAATTTATAAACGATTCGAGTTAATCGTTAAACGATACAGATTTAAATCGAAGGCGCTTATTTGTCGATTAATATCCTATCTTGTACCATAATCTAAGTTATTATGTTAAATAAACACACTAGCCGTTTTACAGAACCAAATGATTTAGTCAAACTGAACAATGACATTTAATAACTTCTTTAGCTGAACATGTTTTACTGATGGCTTTGTATTCCATTTCAAACTTACATGTTACCTAGTCATTCATAATTTAGTTGAACACAATTACTAAAAGGCAACCTGTCAATTCAATAGATCTATATTAGAGCTAATTCGTATTCAGTAGTAATAAATATACCTTATTCTTATATTCTTACTAATTATTTATGAAAAATTGAAACGCAAGTACGTGATAATTTTTAAAATGAAAAGCTTTGAATATAGATTCGACACAAACTCGTTCAGAAAAAAAAATTAAATATGTATATGATAAGTTTGAACAATTTTAAAATTCAGCTTAGGTACATAACATTTTAAGCTAATTAATAGAGTACCTATTTCTCTATCTTCAAACAGAATCCGACCGAAAATAATATCTATAATATCATACCTACTTCAAAACAATAACATATGAGAATATAATTTTTTTTAAGAAATATAATATTTTTTTATTCGTGCAGAGGTTTAGTTTAGGAATTATTTTAAAAAAAAATTCTTTAATAATTTATATTATTTTTAATTTTTTTTCATGGTGACTGAGTATTCAATATATATTTTACTAAAATAATTAGCAGGACTTGTGAAAAATCTTATAAGTTATAATTTAGAATACTGTTCATATAATATAATAACCATATATAAAATATTTGTATACAAAAATAAAATCAATAATTATGGTACTGTGCTGGATCATTAGCCTTTAAATAATTGTTAAAGAAACTTACAAAATATATAATAATCTCTGTAAAAAAAGTTTAATTAATTTAGTAAGACCTTTTCCATTAATATCCACATGAATTTCCAAGTCGCCGGAAATCTGGCATAGCTACGATCATTCCTGATGAGGATTTCCCAATAGCTGTTGCTGCTGAAACAACATTATTTAATCTCATCACGGGATGACCAATATCTTTAAGTTTTTGAACAACGTCCTAAAATAATTACACGAATGATAGTTAAAAAATATTAAGATGATTTGTTAAATATCATCTTTTATTAAATATTTTTACAATAACTACCTTTGTCGTTCCGTATTCATATAGAACTCTCATGGGAACAAGTTGGTGATAAATTCTAGGTTTGTCGATCGCTTCTTTTAATGTCATACCGTACCATAGTTTAAGGGCTATAACCTGAAAAAAAAATTTTATCATTTAAATGTTTCTGCCTTCATTCAAGAAAAAATAAGATAACATGGCTCAGCGCAGCGCAGTGGCTAAAACCAATCACGCTACGTAATGAAGAGTAAGCAACGGCTGCTGGCACTAGTTCTCGGATGGGTGACCACTCGGGTTCGTAGTGTGCAAAATCCTTGCCACACGTACATGTGTTCCCAACCAACCGATTTCAACCTTGCCAACCCTACCAACAATTCAGATGAATTATCCAGTCATCAAAGCCTTAAACTAATAATAGAAAAAAAAAAATAAAATAACAATATGTTACATTTATAAACCTAGCTAATTTAACTATGTGTAAGGTATTAAGGTCTGATACCTAGGAATAAAAATGTTTAAACTAATTTATTGAATAATATGGCGCTTGCATGTCACTATAATTATTATATTATCAAAAAAACTATTTTCACAAAACATTGCGAAAAATATACAAAGCCAACATTGAAACAAAATCTGAGATAGCAGAGTATTGAAAAGTTAAAATATGTAACACTTGTTGATCATATACTTATTAAATGTACGGGTGCCTATTAAATAAAGGAGATTTAAAATTTTCATATATAAAACCGTTCAGTTACTAACAAAAGGTAATGAAAAAAATACCTAAAATTATCTTTAACCCCACAAACTGGATAATGTTTTAATAACAATAAAATAAATCTCATACATAAGCAATTGTAAGAGTGATTTTTGATCCACCTGCTCCTCCAATTGCAAGAACGAGATCACCATTTTTGTCGGTAATTATAGTTGGGCACATCGAAGACATTGGTCGTTTACCCGGTACTATAAAATTGGCAGGTGAAGACGGAATTCCATAGTTGTTTACAACTTCCGGAGAAGAAAAATCATTCATTTGGTTATTAAAAATGATACCAGTGGTAGGGGACATGAATCCACATCCAAAACTAAATGAAACACAAAATCAATGCATAAATATAATTTTAAATTTAACGGTTTGATGCAAATTATTATTCCTCACTATGTGTTTAATGTACTAGTGCACACGACAGTAATTCCCGCTGAATCCGTTACGACTATGTTAGCAGTCCCGTGATTCTCTGGCATATGAAAGTCAGCACCATAGTATTTTGGATCTGACGAAGTAAAAGTATCGGATATTTTAGCACGTATACTATCCATGTAACAATCCGACTTTACTTTATCGTAAATCTAAAAAATGTGATTATATTCATATATAATATAATAATATATTTTGTTAAAGTGTTATGTACTCGACCATACATGATGTATACCTGAGACACGTCTACAAATTTATGATCTCCTAAATGGGTTCTCTCACCGTAACCATACTTGAAAGCCTCCACCAATCGATGAGCGTCCAAGCCTGCGTCGGGGGCTGGTAACATACCATCCAACACACGGAGGATGTAGGCTAATATTATACCAGAACTAGGTGGTGGTCCCGTATGTATTGTATGTCCACTTTTCAAATTAACGGGAAAAGATTCTTCGATTTCAACACTGATAACATGACATTTATTTTTGTAGTCGGGTTTTAATGCTCATACTTATTCAAAATTAAAAACATAATTATTTTGTTTACAATATTTTAAAAATTAAATTTCTAACTTTAATACTGCAAATTTAATCCCCAGAAATCCACGTACTAAATAAGTTACTCACTCATAGTTAGCTAAATCTTCTTTGGTGATTATACTTTTTACTTTTTTTAAATCTTTTAATACTTTAGATGTTAACGAGCCATTATAAATGGCATCCACACCTTCTTTCGCTACTATTCTCAGTGTTTCTGCTAATTTAGGTAACTTGTATATTTGTCCACGAGTCTTCACTCGACTGGATTCTTCGTCGTAAAATGATTGTCTAAAAATAAAACTGAACTTCATTAAAATATGATTAAACTTTACATTATACGCCAATTATTATATTATTATTATATGCGTTATATACACGATTTCTCTAATTGTTTAAAATTATTTAATACAAAAACTTTTTTATAAAAAGTATTAACAAGTATTAGTTATATACCTAAATACATATACAATATACAGTCGAGTCTCGATAACTCGAATTTTTTTTTGTTCCTAGGAAATTATTTTAATTGATTCCAGTTATGTAACTCGAAAAATACATAAGTCGAATTAATTTTTAGCTCCCTTGACATTCGAGTTATCGAGACTCGACTGTCTGTATAACTATGTATGTACAACTGTAAAATATAAATGCATCTAGATATCAAATTATCTAAGACTCAGCTGGAATAAACATTTAAATCTAAAAGATTAATTGTGAACGCACGCTCTCGTATGGTAAAAACTTTAATTTCAAACAACAAGTTTACCAACTTTTAAACCAAAATAAAAATCTACAAATCATTTATCAAACTTATTTGGATATACGGACTACATACAACTTTGAGGTTCAGCAAAAAAATCTAATACTAATACAATACAAACATTTCAAAACAACCCTCTCCGTAAAATTACTAACGCTCCCTTCTTTGTCTCTAACCATAGTCTCCACAACGACCCTTATATCAAAATAATTTATGTAGGAGCCAAAATGTACTTTAGTCGATTCAGTCGATTTTTTAATAAACTTGCCTCCCACTACAGCCCCCTCATGAAAAATTTGCACTTACCAAACCTCTCCGGCGTTCCCCAACGCTTTCTAAAAAGAACATATGGGGTCGTGATCTCCTAGGCGAAATACCGATTATGAATAACCCCTGAATATTTATTATAAGTAATCAAATCGTCAATCGAAGTATCACTTATGAGAGACTTCTCTCATAAATTTTTCATTTTTGTTATCTTTCCACGCTATGTAGGTAATTTATCAAATATTCTGATTATGAATTTTCTGTATCGATGATTTATCGCCATATATAAATTTTAAAAAAAGAAGATATAAAAGTACATAATATATAAAACAAAGAAATTTACCTATATAATATATACTTGAATTGTACCTTAGCGATGGATCATTTTTAATCATGTCTTGGTTATTCTTCATGTTTGTCTCTAGACGTTCACTGACATCCATACCATTTTCACATAACTGTATAGCTGGCTCGAATAACGATTCCCATGGAACACCACCACCGTATAAGTTATAGATAGCCGAGTAGCCTTTTAACGCACCTGGAACCGCAACTGCCAATCCTCCTACATATAATTAATAATGGTTAAATTGAAATATTTTTGTTTAAACAATAAGCATATATTATATTTTATTTCGCAGAAATGGTTTAGTTCCTATTTCTAGTGCATAAATAATTATTGTACACGAGGTTATCACCGTTATTACTTATTTGTAAGACCCATTGTTTTGCAATATTACGCATATTTTTTTAATAGTAAATTAAAAATTAAGTTTATAAAATATAGCAATTCATTTGTTTTTGTTAATATTTTTCAACTTGACAAGTTACTTTTTCTTACCTAAATATTTAACTTCTAATTAATTTTATATAGGTACCTACCTATATTATTAGAACATACAAATTTATTTAAATACTTTTAAAATTTATTGTATCCTACCAACTTAGGACTCTGAGCTTACGAAAATTAATATGCTAGAAAATAAATAGATTTACATAAATATTAAGCTATTTTACTATTTTTATTTCTGATTACAAGCCGCCAAACTTTAACTTTAATGAATCTAAGTTCAATTACATTTTCATTTTCTATATAGTTCAATTAACTAGCTGACAAATTAGTTTAACTTCCCCGGTTTTGGGGTTTTAGTACGTACCGTAAATAGATTTGTCGGGTTTTACAACAAACATTAAAGTACTTGCTGCAGCTGGAGCTGTTTCACGTGCGTTGATCGTGATTACTTTTTTGGTTGTTGCATTGTGGATGCTCATTAAGAATCCTCCACCAATTCCTAAGTATTCTGGACATAGAACACCGTCACATAGCATTGTAGTTATAGCGGCATCTACGGCATTTCCGCCCTTTGACAAAATATCCCTTTTGAAAAACAATTGGAAATGTGAAATCAAATGTGAACAATTTATGGTTGTTTTTAAAAAGCAATAGTTACTAGTAACAGTGGCAGAGCATTAAATACTAAATATATTAAAAAAATTCAAATTTTTCCAACATTTTTGTTGTTTTAATAATATTGTAATTTAATAATTTCATTACACTCCGATTTGTGAGCATGGACCACCGTTAGAGACGATTCCAACTTTATTGTATAAGCCCGCTGGCATACTCGACTGTAGTGGTACCTGGAATTCTGGATCATCGATTTTGTGGTCGGTGACATGTGATTCTGGATATAAGACTAGGAATGAAACTATGGTGGTCAGTATTATCAGTACTACTAGGAACAGCCAACGTTTTGATTGAAATCTAAAGAAAACAGCCAACATCGTTCCAGTATGAGTCTTTAATAATAATACCAATCGCAATTAAAAAATATGTCAGTTATTACACTATGGGTACTAAACCATAGGGTGGGGGTGGTTCGGCGTAAGATGCGTTTCCGATATTGTTGAACGAGACTGCTCTCAACATGCTCGACGGAAGAAACCCGAATTGCTGGTCGGAAATTCTGGTAGCAGAGTTGTGCTCCGAGGATTCCTGGTGGTCGAATACCACCATGAATGAAACGACGGTGGTCAGTATCAATAGTCCTAATCGAACAAGGCGACTATGTTTTGATTATAAACAGACAAAAACAATATCAGCATAAAACAAAAAAGATAATACTTTGGGGGATTAACTTCTCAATATATCTCATGGTGGAAATTATCTGCCCAAAGTTAATCCACCAATATAAATATATTATATAATTCCACTGTCATATCATAGCTATGTTGCCAAGTTATATGACGCACGTACTTTTAAAATGAAATTATATAGTAACATTAGCAATTACTTATGACTTATAAGTACCTATGTCATAATGTATGTGCAATTGTGAACAGTATAAATTGTATTGAGAAAATAAATAAATTATATTTAAGTATCCTGCACCAATATTTTAAATGAAAGATTAGTCAGTTTTTTAAAATCAAAAAATGTAAAACAAGTCCGTTCAAATATCTGTTAAATCAGACAGTGAAATTAAACTGATTTTTTTTTTAACGATTTAAAATTAACGATTAAAGATCCATATTAACACTAATATTAGATCATATACCAAAATTAAATAATTTTAGTGTCTACTGGTTCTAAAAATTATTATTATTGGTCATCGAAAAATTCCTCTAAATATAAGAATCACATACCGCCATGGAACTTTTTTTGGTATGAAAATTGTATTACGGATGAACAGATTTTTAATTCCAGATACGCCGATCGATGAAAACTTTCTTTTCGAAATATTATCATTATTATTATTTAAGAATGAATTATATCCATATAATTTTACTGACAAAAAATATTCAATCATGATGATTATAGGTAATTACTATCAACATAAACGTATAAAATATAAAATCTGGTCATAATACTCAGTACATCAGTACATCACAAAACTGGTTCGTTATTCGGTAAGTGGTAGTAGTAATATAATCGATTGAATTTAATAATAATAAAATCAACTTACAAAGTCACAAGCATTTTATTGAGTTTTTTATTGTACTGACATCAATTCGGCGACTAATAGTTAAAACCAATACGAACATACGTGCGGTAACTACACTACTTTTTCTTCTTCTGAGCGTATTCGTAGAACAAATATAATAATCTGAAAAACAACAACAATAATAAATGGAAACCATACCGATGCTCTGGCATAAAAAACTGGATTTAGTCCAATCGGTAATTTATAATAATAAGATTCATATTCATACTACCAAAATTAAATACTAAGCGTTAAATAAATATTTTTGTTGAGAACAAACCAATCGAAAACCTAATCTAAAGACGATTGGTGAGTGCAAATATAATACCTATTTAATATTTAAGTATACAGTGTGTTTCACTCAAATGATAACACGAAATATGACATTGAAATTGAATTGAATTGGGGTTTTTTCGAGAAGCTAGGGAATACTAAAATACACATTTTGTGATCATTTTTGAATTTTTAATTCTTTTATTGTGCGCATGCGCAATAAATCTTCCATTTTTTTAAACGGCAACACCTATTTTCAACACCAGATTTCGATAGAACTATTTTTTTTTAAGCAACTTTGATGCAAAAACATTTTTCTTATCTCAAAAATTGACTGATTTACAGCAGTCCTACGTTTAAACAAAAACGGTTTTTGCTGAATTGTTCAATGTTCTGTATTTTATCATTTTATTATTATTATTAGTTGGAAGCAAAATAAATGGATGTGCATGCGTTTAAAGGTTATTTAAATAAAGTTAAACATTTAATTTTTATGATTAAGTTTAAATTAAATTAAAATTATTTTTAAACATATTATTACAAATAATGCAAATCACCTTGTAAATTGTTCGAAGTTTTCCCCGTTGTTAAGTAAACATGATTGAAAGCTGCGCTTGACTTCGTCTTGAGATGCTGCCGTTAGTTGTTCCCTGGTCAGTCTTGTGTATGCTTCGGTGATATTTTCTTTTAAATGCTGAAGGTTGATTGATTGGTCAGTATAAACTACAGTTTTTAAATGACCCCAAAGAAAATAAATCAAGTGGTGTCAAATCCGGTAAAGGTTACCAAGCTATCGGTCCATTTGTTTCCATCCAATTATTTCCTAACTTATCGTTAAGGTATTTTCTAACAACAATAACATTATGTGCCAAAAATAATAATAAAATTATAAAATACAGAACATTGAAGAATTTAGCAAAAACCTTTTTTTGTTTAAACGTAGGATTGCTGTGATTCAGTCAATTTTTGAGGTAGGAAAAAAGTTAGTTGATCAAAGTTGATTAAAAAAAATAGTTCTATCGAAATCTGGTGTTGAAAATAGGTGTTGCCGTTTAAAAAAATGTAAGTTTTACTGCGCATGCGCACAATAAAATAATTAAAAATTAGAAAATAACCACAAAATGTGTATATTGGTATTCCCTGGCTCCTTGAAAAAAACCCAATTCAATCTAAGGTATGGAGATATTTCGTGTCACACTGTAAATTGAATTTAGATTTACATTAATATTGCTAAGTTACATACCAAGCATGACGTCAATATTTTTATTATGAAATAAACCAGTTTAAAAACTAACCTAAAGAGGATTGGTAAGTTGAAATATAAGTAATAACACCTATTTAAGCATAATAATAATATGTTACATTAAAACACTTCAGATTGTTGCGTCCCGTCCCTAACAATCGATTAAGTATATCAATAATTATCGATATAATAATTTGACATTCAGAATGATATCAATAACTATTTTTATTTACTATTACTATGATTTCACAAAAAACAAACAAACTATAAAAATAACTAGGTAGGTAATAAAATTGTCATAAAAAACGTGTTTGGAAATATCCATACAAACATTTTTAGTATGCAAATTGTTGAATACTGAAATGTATTGCTTATTAACTTAAACATAAATATAATAAGAATCATGATAATAATTAAATTGTTAAGAAAAAAAATGGTATACCACCGGTTGAAATTCAAAGTATATTGACTTATTAAATATTAAAATATTAAAACCATCTACCAAGTCCAAATACCCATTTTAAACATTTCTAATAAATTATGTGATTGTAATTTTTTTTGTTATCTGACCATAAATAAATCGTTAAAAAATATTAAAATGTTAATTGATTTCCAAATAATAATATGTAAATAAGTAGGTAAGTACCTACAATTTGACTGTAGGAACTGACTTATAGGTATCAAGTGCGATATACTTGCGAGTGATGCGTCAATTATTAGGTATATATCCGTGTTTTATATCAACTCTATACTACTTATGAATATGTTTTAATAATCTATGTTATCTATTAATTTAACAACTAAATCTAGCTAGTAGCTAGTATAGCGTGATAGAACTTTGAAAATAACATTAGAATTGAGTGCTATGCGGGGTAGATAAGTTTGTTTGAAAACTTATATAAAAGAAAAGATAGATTGGGACATGTGCCTGAGTTGGACTAAAGACTCCAAGCGAGTCTAGATTTAATTCTCAAGGATTTTCAAACGAGTATTCAAATGTTTTATTTATATTTATTTTTTATTCATATTTTTCCTTATGATAAGATATATTTTAGAATTATTCAATTATAACAGGCTTTATAAGAAACGTCATAAGCATTAATTTGAAGAAAGAACTGGTTTTTTTTTTCGTACGACATCGACATTATCAAACACCAACCGCCAAAAAATTTTCAAATTATTATTACATTTTTTATAACATTAATATTATAAATTTTATATTTCATATTTTATATTTTTATCATGTCATTAAACTTTATATTTAACAATTAATTAAGTAGCCTCTAGATGTAAGCACTTGCTCTTTTTCATTACCAAGCAACAAAAATTAAAGAAAATATTTAATTTGTCAAAAATTACCATCTATAATAACAAGAACAAACAATTGTCTGGAAACGTTGTATTTGAAGGCTACAACACGATTGAGCATAAAACACCTTTTTTGCGACACGATTGAGCATAAATTGTCGGCGTATCAAAGGAAATTGAAATACAAAAGAAAACCAACACGATTGAGCATAAATAGTATATAAATATTTATAAATAGTAGTCACAGTCATATTATAATACAGTATATACCTAGATCTTTTTGATAATAATAAATTAAATTGATACACCTTGGTATCTGTTTCCAAGTTTACTTAAATATGTTAATAAAGATTCCGTATTCTTACGATTTAAATACTGGTTGTAGGCTTGAATATTAAATTCAATTTTTTTTATTTCTATTGCGGATTGTAATTTTCCAGGCTTGTGTCGAATTGAATTGATCTTAGTCGACGTTTCCGCTTGTGTTTCGATTAATACCCTAACGACTGCATGAACATGAGGGTGAGGTGAATAAAACTGTGAATTGTACGTTTGATTTCAGCTGCATTGGTCGTTCTAAAAAAAAATTAAATAAAACAATACAAATTAGTAAAAAAGTTTTTATAAGTTTTAAAAAATATTGTAAAAACCTTGGGTTTAGCGAAGGAATTTCCGCCCAAATATTTGGAGGAAACTGGCAGTGATCTTCAATATAGTTGTGTAGAATGTAATCAGAAAATATAAAACCGTCATCATTTGGACAAATTGATATTAACTCGTGAAATGCATCAACTACTTCTTCTGGGGAAATAAACGCCAAACCAAAAAACATTTTCAACCATTTCCCTAGGTAGCTCATTGCTGTTGTCCATGTATGTTATTCTGAGAGAAGGTTCGCCAATAATCTACAAACAAATTATAAACAAAGCACTATATTATATAATTGTTTCTTACTTTTTTCCACCATGATTGTCCTAAATGAAATCTACATCCAATTATTTCAATATTGCCAAACACGTCTGTAATTGCCTGATAAGCTCCAATTTCAAAATCAACATTAAATGTGTTAATTCGCAAATTTTTTTCGTATAATTTCAAACATAAATTATTTAAAAATTTCCACATTTTAATATAAGTAGACCTAGTTTTATTTTGTAAAAAAAAGTAAACAAGTGGTAAGTAGTATCCATTTTTATATCCATGTATTGTGTACAATTGAATAAAATATTTTGGAGCATAATTAAATGTGCCATCGCCAAAATACTCAGTACAATTATTTGTCATAAATTATATATTTTGTTCCGTAGTTACACATACAAAATTAACATTAGTCGGCATGTAAATGAATTGTTGACCCTTATATTTAAAACATTCTTCATTTTTTAAGTCACTTAATTGATAAATTGCTTCATCCAAAGAAGTTGGTAATTTAGGATAGGTCTGCTTCCGTTTATCATACATTGCTTTCCGTACATTTGTTACATTTTGATTGTTTAAATTTGATGTTGAAGATGAATTTAAAAGTTCGGTGCGAATAATTTTAAGTGGCCGTGTGAAAATTGATTCTTCAGCTTTTCTTTTGCAATTTTCTCTCAAAACTTGTGTTTCTATTTTCTCAATAGAATTTTGATCATGATTATGTTGTCCAGCAGTTTCAATCATTTTACGTTTATCTAAACCTGAGAAAATTATTGCCGAACATTTATTATTTGTACACCTCCATCTCAAAAGATTGTCTTTTTTTCGCTCTCCAATTAATTTATATTTGTATAAATTAACTAGGGCCAATTCTTTGCCTCTTTCCGATAAAATAATTGTTATATCCATATTTAAAAAAAAATAGAAAAACGCACTAAGTATACACGCACTATACAATATACAGGTGATCGAACACTGATATTATTTCCATAATAATTTTGGAATTGTATCTTAATTATCTTATATTTTCCTCCCATGCTAAATGTTTAAAACGTCTTTTTGCTCCGGAACTAATTTATTAATCGGTAACATTGTCGATAAAGTTGATAAAGTCGATAAAGCTCATGGCTCGCGTCAGATATCACAATAATTGGTGTAATAATACGTGAAAATAATAAATTACAAAATGTTGGCAACGTGAATGTGGCAACATCGCATAAAATATACTATGCTCAATCGTGTTGCTAAAAAGGTCTATGCTCAATCGTGCTTTACCGGTATTTGAAATTATATGGAATCGTGTGTATAGGTTTATATTCAATTTGCGGAATTGTGTACGTTTATCAATGGCTATTAAAATCTACACGATCGGAATCGGATCTATAACCCTTATAGGCTATAATGTTCTATCAGCTGACCCTCCAATATTATTTGCACAATAATACAATTCATGGGTGTGAAGGGTTTACCTAGTTACCTAGTGAGAAATCTGATATTTTCAACTATTCTCTGCGTGACTATATGTCTCTAAAATAGCGACATTCAGCATGAGCAATAAATATGTTTTCTCTTAGAATCTTAGTAAATTATTTTGGATTCTGAGTGTAGCGAATGAATGTATTATATTTACAATGAAGTGTGCTTTTTTTCTGTCGTTAACATATTTTGGGATACTAAATATGCTCCAAATTTCTGCATCAGCATCTTTTCTGATAGGAAAGTGAATGCAGCTGGTGCATTCGGGAAGTAAAAATTGAAAATTCTCATTAATTCTTGAAAGCATTAAAAAAAAAAAAACAATAAAAAAAGTGTGTAAGTGGGTGTTGCTCTGCTGTACAGTAATGTCAGTAGGTTACAAGTGGGTCACTGTAATGGATGGTGTTAAATTTGAATTCAAAACTACATATAATATTATTGTATTCGTTGTTTGACGGTTTGTCAACCAAGGCCATTTTATATTGCATTTATATTGTTATTATTAATGCAGTAGCTGGTAAGTTCAATTAATATTATTTGTATATAATAATATACTTAAGAAGTTTCAAATACCCATGAATAATATTTTTTTAATTATAACACATAACTAAAATCATTCTTCTTCGTTTAAGTATCTAATTTCGTCCAACCAATAACTACAAATAACTATATAAAAAAAAACTGTGTTAATGTATTTTTTTTAGATTTTTTGGTTACAGTACGAACTATTTATGTGAAACCTTGTTTACATTTTAAATTTAGCTATAAAAGTTGAACATTCTATAAATTTATAGAAATAAATAAATAAATTTATTTATTTATTATAGCTGCAATATAATCCGTAAATTTTCACTATGATAAATTTTGTCAACACTTGAAGTTTGAATGTTTATAAAAAATTTTTTTTAATAATATAAAACTATATTGTAACAATGTGTAAGGAGTTTTACATTACATTTTCAAGCTTTTTAACCAAACGAATAAAATTATATTGATATTTAAAGAAAAATAAATGGCCCAAAACGAGTCAAAATATTTGAACATTTTATCAAGTATAGAAAATGATAAAATAAACATATTGTGTATATTTCAAATATTTAAGGTTATTCATTTTTGAATTGTAACAATATAATAAAATCCAGTGAGAAATCCAGTGAATATCCAATGTTGTAAAAACTCGAACTTCAAACGCCATAAATACTTAATTTCAATTACTGGTAAACATTTGTTTTTTGATAAAGGTAGACAAACTTATGAGGAATATTGTATTACATTTTAAAAGCTTAGATATAAAAAAATAAATTTCTATTAATTCCTATCCCAAAATAATTTCCAAATTTTTGTGATTATTACGAATCTTTATCAAATTTCTAACTTCAGACCCTCATAAAAAATGATTGTGGATTTACGCTCAATTTTTCTTAATTTCCACTAAAAACAACTTACGAGGAACCTTATATTACTTTTTTTATCGACATAAATTTAAAAAATCTTATAATAATAGAAAATTTCATATGCCTATCAGTAGATCAACATGAATAAAAATATATTGAAAATTGTATGATGTATAGAAAATGTTAATATAAACATTTAGTGCAAATTCCAGGTATCTAATTATTTTTAGAGTAGCACCAAAATTCAAAATCGATTTTGTCGAAAACTATGACTTCGAAAAAAAAAACAATCAATAATACTCATCATTGTAAAATCAATACATTCATCGCTCCACTCAGAATCTAAAATGTAATAATGATCATGAGTCATAACTATAACTTATAATCATTTTTTGTAAATTTAAGAATTAAATTATTTAATAAAATCCTAAGGGAGAACAAATAATATAGTTTACTTAGGTACATATTTTACATATATTTTACATATCATATATTTTATTTACTCTTATAATTTTAGAACCAACAAATTTAAGTTGATCTCTAAAAATGTAAATTATTGATGTTACACCCTTGTGAGACATAAATATGAGTGGTGCCCTTTTATTTTTATAATTTATTTTAAAATTCGATTATTTTATCAACTGATAAGCCATTAAGACTACGAGAATATTACTTATATATTACTTACTATTGTTCTGTGCTACGAGATACACTCCCACATTCGTAGTCATGACATATTATCAAAATATTGCACTTGGTTATCACAGTATATAATAACTTTACATTCGTAAATCGTCAGATGCCATAGCATTGTATGGTGTGTACCTATCTAAAATATGTATGATTTAAATTTTAAAACAATTACTAGGTACCTATTAAAGAAATATATGTATAGTAAATTAGTGTAACGTAAACGCAAATATAAAGTTATACTTAACATTGTTAAAGACGTATTTAGAGGGGAGGAGCCGAGGAGGTACCATAATCATTCGTTACTCAAGAGACATGAACATTTTTTATCAATAGCAATTTTATGTAAAAGTCAAGATGATTGGGTAATATGATAATACACGTAAAAGATTATTGTTTTTCCTAATTATTTATTATATATTATTTATATAGTATTTTGACCTCCCCAATGTAACAACTAAATTCACTTTCTCACTGAAAAAGATACTGAAGTTTAAAATCGAAGCATAGGTATTATTTAAATTACTTATTGCGTATACAGACACAAATAAAAACACACACATCATTGTGAAATCATATGCATTCATAGCTTATTCAAAATGTAAAATGTTGGAATAATTGGAACTTTTACTCAAAATCAATTTTTTATGTGTAACACAAAAACCAACATCCGTAGAATTTTTCACAAAAACTTTATATTAGCATTTCCATATATGGTTCCATTTTCGAAATATTTTGGCTCTTTTTTGATATTTTAATGCAAGGGTCCACAAAGATGCTTCAATATGGTTGAAAAATATTAAAGATACATATAGGCACGATTATTTTTATATGCATTTAAAATTCAAATTTTGACAAAATTTTGATCAAAATCCCGAAAATTTTATATTATTTTTTGGTTAGAAATTCAGCAAAATTTTTCTTTCTATAGATAAAATTAGAAATGTTAATAGAAAATATTCCACAATTTTTTCTAACTTAAACAAAAAATAAAGTTTACCGGAAAGTAACATTAGTTTTTATGAGGTTTTGAATTTAAAATATTTATGAAATTGAATTTTCACCAGTAAATTAACGAATTTACATCTGTCGATTTTTGTTATTTTGTTGTAAATCAATTACCAATAACCGCAAACACTAGACATTTTTACCAAATGTTAAAATAACAATTTTTCATACATGGTTCCATTCATTCAAACTTTTTTGAGCTATTTATAGCCACAAGAAATATTTCAAATTATTTTTCAGAAACTCATAAAAGTTTTTCCCTTCATAGCTTACATTAGAAATTTTAATAGAAGATAAGATTCCCAAAAAGTTTTTCTACTAAAACTAAGTTCACTGGTAAGTTATAGCTATTCGATATTTTCGATTTTTATTAATTCTTTTTTAAGTGATTATATTTGATGATTTAAACAGGGATTAACTGTAGGATGACACAACTTCTTATATCGTTTTTTTGTATGCAATGATTAGATGATGATGCTAGACCACTACTGTGCAGGAGAGCGGTATACCAACTTGTCCATCTTTTTTTCTTTTACATTGTGTTATTAAATTCACCTGCATCATCTGATTAAGTATTATAAAATATTGTGTACTATTCAATAGCTTAGTACCTAGGTACGAGGTCACACATTGAACCTATGCAACTGGCAAATATTGCAGATAAATTGAAAATCATGCTGACTATGCTGAGCTCAGTCCGCATAACCTACAGTCTTTCAAACGACGACGATTAGAATAGGTATTATTATCTGTAATTTTTAAATTATTTTTACTTAAACTCCAATAATATTATGTTTGTTATAACAATACAATAATTTAAAATAAATATCCTGTTAGAAATAACTACGAAGAACTTGAATTGGTGTAACATACAGGTTTTTATAAAATACAAATAATTAACATTATTAACTCGATTTTATACAGGGATTTTGGTCACAATTTATTGAGAACAACTAAAATTAATCATCAAACTATCTTTATAGTTTTTACTTATTGTATATTTGTATACCTACGGTAACTTTATACGAAACAACATTTGATGTTACCAAGAACTTAACATAATAGTAATTCATTGCTAACATTATTACGAAACAATAAGTAATTATGTTCAAAATTAAATATTATTTTAAAAAAGAATAATGCTTAAAATTATTTGAATTATTAGACATATAGACCTCATTTTTTCATTCCAATAATTATCCTACAATAATATTTATACCTAACTATATATTATACATTTTATATGAAAAATTAGAATTTGTATAGGTACTTGTATTACCTATGTATAAAGTTATAACACACCTAGGTAGTAATATTACACATCAATACATATTATTTACCACACATCATTCATGGGGTAGTATCAACGGTCATGATTATAATCGCTTTAGGAACTTAGAAGGTACGTTTTACAACAACAATTTATTAAACATAATCTATTATCAACATAATATCCTGTTAGTAACCGGATGAATTTCCTGGTCGCCTGAAATCTGGCATGGTTTCGATCATTCCTGAGGGAGTTTTGGCAATTGCTGTCGCTGCTGAACCTATAGTATTCTTCAACCTAGATACCGGATGACCAATATCTTTAAGTTTTTGTACAACAGACTAAAAATAAAAACACGGATAGTTAAATAATGAAAAAATGTTTTGTTAAATATTATCTTTGATTGTATTTCTATAATAACCTCTATCGTTCCGTATTCATATTGAACTTCCATAGGAACAAGTTGGTGGTAAATCCTAGGTTTGTCTATCACTTCTTTCAATGACATATTGTACCATAGTTTAAGAGCTGTCACCTGAAAAAAAAACGTATTTAAAGATTCATGTACTTGCATACAAGTTTAAAATAACTTACAAATATGGTTTATTTATACCTAATTCTACTTCCCATCTAAGTTAAATTATAATCAACTAGATTATACAGTTTATTTTAATTCTACATCACTCATTACATTTTCAGTTGTAAAGCGCTTATATACGATATAAAAAATACATTTTTAATTTTTAAAAACTGCAGAGGACACTCTAAATCATTTTATAGGTACCAAAAACGATATTCTAAGCACAGATAATGTGTCAGCCTCTATATTTAAGGAAATATATACAATATATTACTACTATTAATTTATTTTTCTATTAGTGATATGGTAGATTGAACAAATTTTTGTCAGAGACAACTCATAATATGTTATATATTATTAAACCATACAAAAAATAAGCCAATACCATGTATCATAGAACAGTGTGAATAAGTTATAGGTATAAAAAAAATTAGTCTAAATATTTATATACATTATTATTGTGTATAGAAAATAATAATATACATTATAGTAAAAATTACAAATCTCTAGTCCCTACTATTAATATTTTTCAAATTACAACTTAATAACTAAAATCGTATGACAATATTACTGATTTATATTAATTTGTGTGTAATGTAACTTATACGCAAGACCATTTATACAAATATATACATATAATGTCCCTGATGCTGAAAAGTGAAAAGCTTACTAAATTAAAAAATATAAATAAACATTAATAATTTCAAATTGTAATACTAATAAATGTTATTTTTTAGAATAAATTTATTTTTGTAAAAATATTTTGGGATTTATCGATTTTACTTCATTGGAATTGTTTTAATTTTACACAACAAATTTACTTAATTCATTTAAATTTTTTAATTTACTGCCAATTTTATACTTGCAATTTTTACAACTGTTTTTATTATTCAATGTAAAAAAATCATTTAAATATTTTTCAAGATTTTGGTACCTATGATTAATCTTTAATCCTGGACTTAAATAAATCTTCGTCAAATTTTAGCCTATTAAATAAAATAACCAATGCCGGACGAACATACCATATAAACATATTATAATATAATTCAACAATTGATCTTAATTAGTTCGAATAAATCATACGTACGTAGGCAGTAGCAAGCGTGATTTTCGATCCACCTGCTGCTCCTGCACCAAGAACGAAGTCATCGTTTTTGTCGGTGATTATAGTTGGGCACATAGACGACATTGGTCGTTTGCCTGGCTGAATGAAATTGGCGGGTGAAGATGGTATTCCGTAATAGTTGACGACTCCGGGAGTAGAAAAATCGTCCATTTCATTGTTTAAAGAAATACCAGTGCTAGGAGACACAAACCCGCAACCGAAGCTGAAAGAAAATTCAAATTCAAAATGTTACTAAGTTTTTCGATATTAATTGTTTGCTGTAATTTTGAGAGATAATATAATATTATGTTCTACTCACTATATATTTAAAGTGCTGGTTCCCACGACAGCATTGCCGGATGAATCGGTTACGACAATGTTAGCAGTTCCGTGGTTTTCTGGCATATCAAAGTCAGCACCATAGTACTTTGGGTCCAACGAAGTGAAATTATCAGATATTTTATTCCGTATACTTTCTATATAACTATCTGATGATATTTTTTCATAAATCTACAAATAATAGAGTTTATTCGATTATTAATGCGTTAATATAATATAATGTTTGCAGCAGAAAACATACTTTGGACACGTTTACGAAATTATGATCACCTAAATGTGTTCTTTCGCCGAATCCAAATTTGAAAGCCTCTACCAATCGATGTGCGTCTAATCCAGAATTTGGAGCTGGTAACATTCCATCCAATATTCGGAGTATGTAGGCTAAGATTACACCAGAACTTGGTGGTGGCCCCACATGTACTGTATGTCCACTTTTTAAATTTACGGCAAAAGATTCTTCAACTTCTACCCTATAACGTGGACATTTGTTCACATTAATTGTAATTTATTCACAATTAAAATTAAAAACTACTAATTCTACAATAATATTATGTAGGTATATAATATGACTTGACTGTCTTTAAATAATTTCAAACTTAAAAATACTTTTTGGCAATATTAGTTTTAATATAGATCGGTACTAACTCATAATTGGCAAAGTCTTCTTCAGTTATAATGCCGTTGACTTTTTTTAAATCTTCCACTAGTTGATGTGTCAATGACCCATTGTATATGGCATCGGTACCTTCAACTGATATGATTTTCATGGTCTCTGCTAACTTTGGTAACCTGTACTCTTCTCCAACTTTTTTTACATGTCCAGTTTTCTCATCAAATAATGCTTCTCTAAAATACAACATTCCCATTTAAAAAAAATGTTAATAAAACAAAACAGCACATTTTTTCGTAGTAGATACCTGAGAAATGGGTCATTCTTTATCATGTCTTCGTGATTTCGCATGTTTAACTCTAAACGTTCACTAATCTTTATACCATTTTCACACAACTTAATAGTTGGCTCAAATAACGATTCCCACGGAACCTTGCCACCGTACAATTTATAAATCGTCGAATAGCCTTTGAGTTCCCCCGGAACCGCAACCGCCAAACCACCTGATGGATATTTTAAATAGGTATAAATTCAAAATTTTTGGACGAAATTACTACATTTTCATAGATACTGTTGTATCCGTATCAGACTGATGACATTACAACATGATAAATAGTTAAATATATACTCTAGTAAATAAATATATCTTAAATAAGGAATTCAAGTACCTATTTAATTCTTGTATAAAAATACCTCCCAACGTATATTTTCGTATATTATGGTACATACACATCGAAACATTTTAAATGAAATACATATATTAAAAACTGGACTGTATATCTGTATATGTTACGGTAAAAGAACGAATATAGATGTCAGGTAATTTATCCTCAGATTTACCATTTCAGCCAGAACACATTAGATAGAACTATAATATTCATTCGAGGTATGACTGATTTTATTTGTACCAAGATCAATTGCTAAATTCTAAGATATAGGTACAAATTAAATTAGCCAAACCCCGAATGAATATTGTAGTTCCGTAATCTGTTCTGGCTTTTACAAACGATAAATGGTAAATCTGAGAATAAATTATCTAATATATTTTAATATTGTTAAAGTCCAAACTAATGGATATTATTAATTCATTTAATAGGTTAATTATATTAATATTATATTATATTATTTTATATTATTTATTGTATTATATTATATTATATTAATCATATTCATCAATAATACAACATATTTTAATTTTACCTAGCTCTTACATTTAATCATATTTTTTATATCATCAAACATCTATAAGTACCTTTATAAATACATTTTAGATATACAACCTTACAAACACCGACTACTCAATCACCTTAATATGGATACCTAGTCACAATCAAATCCCAGGAGATGAGAGAGCAGACAAAAAAGCACGCCAAACGATAACCTCCCCTAATGCCATTAGATTTAATTGTTTCACCCTACACGACGCCAAATCCATAACAAGAATAATATCAAATAACGGGCGTGGAAACAATGTACCTCAAAATTAAACGATATTAAAAATACCATCCACACATGGCCCTCTCCGCCAGACTTCTCAAGAAAAATGGAAACATCAATCAACAGAATCCGTATAGAACATACATCGCTAACTCAACAGTATCTAATGAAGAAGGAAGACCCACCCTCATGTGCCAGCTGCGGTACTCCTCTCTCAATCAAACACATCATAACGGAATGCCTTTCATATGAAACGGAATAGACGGGAAGCAGGCATATCAGAAAACATTCTATCAGAAGCCCTCCACCCAGACAACATAACGCACATGATAACCTTTATTGCTAAGTCCAACCTTATCAATAGTATTTAATATGTAACTTATATAATATGTAAATAATTTAGAGTTAAACTCTCTGTTGCCAATGGCCAGTTGCCGAGGGTTATTCAAAAAAAAAAAAAAAAAAAATTTATTTTTATTAATAAAATAAGTAAAAATTAAATATTGTGTAGATCAATATTATATTATTATTATTATATTTTGTATTATTATCGGTATACTAATATTTCTATTTCCTCGCACTTAATTTTGTTGTTTTGCATATATTTTTATACTTTGGATTTTTATCATAATAAAGCATTGTTTTATATATAATGTTATAAACAGTGATTTACCATTCCTCGTACCTATGTCAGTCAAGTCCGGAATACTTGGTTTTACAGGCCAGTATTCGTACTTTAACCATAGTATCAAATAATATGAGTATTGAAAGTCACTTAAGTCTAAAATCCATCTATTTTTATCTACCCGACCGAATAAAGTATAATCATATTCCACACTTTGTTATTTATGCAATAAATCTACCACCGAAGTATTCTTTTAGAATTTGAGAGCAGCGATGAATGTATTGGTTTTACAATGATGTGTTTTTTTTTGTCTTTTATCACCTTTAGGACAGTAAAAATGCTTAGAATTTTATTTTACCTAACCTTTTCTGATAGGAAGGTGAATCTAGTTAATTCTTTGAAGGGTCAAAAGTAAAAATTTCCCTGTAGTTTTTAAAAGCACCGGGATAAACAAAATAAAAATAAAGGAAAAACGAGAATTTTTACGCAAAATTAGTTTTCGACAAAATCAATTTTGGATTTTGGTGTGACTCTAAAACAAATGATCATAAATACATACAATTTCCACTGGTTGTTTATATTAGCACAAGTGCCACTTTCTATACACGATACAATTTTCAAAATATTTTGACTCGTTTCGAGCTGTTTACGGACATTTTCAATTTTAAATTTTTAGTTTTTATTTCTATATATGTCAATAAAATGTATTTATTTTAAATTTGTTGGGTTAAAAAGCGTGAAAAATTAATACATGGCTCCTGATATATTGTTATAACACAAGGAGAAAAATATTAAAAATACATAAGCATGTTTTTTTTTTATTGGTATTTAAAGTTCGATTTTTGACAACATGTATCAAATTTCTATTGAAAATGATTTTATAATTAAAAATTTATAAAATGTTCAACTTTTACATCTAAGGATTGAAAATTTAAAACAAGATTTCACGCATTAAGGTAATTCTGTAACCAAAAAATCACAAAAATATAAAACACAGTTTTTTTTAAAGTTATTTTATGATCAAATTTGGACGAAATCACATACGAAATAACCAAGGTCCAAGAATAACGATTCTAGTTATTTATTGTTGTAGTTTTATAATATTAATTCAACTTCCCAGCTACCGTATTGTCTGTATTAATAGTAAATCATAACAATATAAATATAATATAAAAAAAGTACCTACACTGACGAACAGTCTCAGCTCAGAATCGTATTTCGTATACGCTGGTCAATGGAAGTATATCATTGAATTAAAATTTAATAACTTCCATTATACAGTGGCCCACTTGTAACCTACTGTACAGCAGAGCGACAACCACTAACCCGATTTTTGAAAAGTAAATTTAGTGTACTCACCTAATATCGATTTTAAGGGATCTTTTACAAACATTTCAGAAGTAGCAGCGGCCGGTGCAGTTTCCCGTGCATTGATGGTCATTACTTTTTTGGTTGTTGCGTTATAGATGCTCATTAAAAATCCTCCACCAATACCCATGTACTCGGGACATAGAACACCGTCACATAGCATTGTTGCTATAGCGGCATCCACGGCATTTCCTCCGTTTTTCATCACATCCCTTTTGCAAAACGATTAAAATATTAAAATTGTCTGTATTAATAGCTAGCATATTAATCAGAGAACTATACTTTTTATTTTAAGTATAGTTAGGTGCCTACTCAAAGTCTAAGCCTATTAAAGTAAGTATAGTATATTAAATACATAAACAAAATAGAAGTATTCTCTATGGTAAATATGTTCGTAAAAGTTAGTTCAATAATTTATAATTAATGGAAAATTCGTCTATTTGTTTTTGATTTTTTTTATAGTAATATTATTTAAATACATCGTAAAAAGAAAATATGTTTATCAAAGTTTTTTTTGTTGTTGATGGTAATTTTTATTTATATATTTTTATATTTCTTGTATGTATATAGTATTATATACATTTTAAGGCCTAAACAGCAAAGGTTATAATATTTATTTAGGTACAATTAGATCAACATAAATAATTAATAGTAGCTATTAACAACTTCTAAGTAAAATAATATTCACAGTTTTAACGATTATTTAGTAGTAAGTTATATTTAGAGATGATATCAATTTTCTTTTAAATATTGGTTCTTCATATTTATAGTATAGTAATGTTGGTTGAAATATATATTATGTAATTCGATGTACTGATAACGGAAATGAATTTAAAAACAAATAGGTACAACAAATTATATCATATTTTCTGGAGATAATTTATTAACCTATTAATTAACCTAATCACGATGTACCTACATGACAAGTAAATATTAAAATTAGTAACTATTTATAGTTATTGTTATTGTTATGATAAATCAGTTCTAACGCACTGTTCACAAGATATAAAATACCATGTATGTGAACAATTAACATAATATTATGCTATTATATTGTTTTGGTTAATTTCGCCCAATATTTATATATTAAAATGTTAAACATCTGCAACCAGTCTTATTTTAATAAATAAGTTACAGATTTTTTGTAGAATAAAAAAAAGTTGAACACATCAAATTACAGTACGTACCTATTGGGTACCTATATTATTGTGAAATTATCTCAGATCTATCGGGCATTTTAGGCAATTAACCAAATGTTAACCAAACACTACAGGCATATCAAATTTTTATTTTTACTATTATATTTTATTTTTTATTAAATGTCTATAATAATTAAATAATTACACTCCGATCTGTGCGCACGGTCCACCGTTGGACACGACGCCGGCGTTGCTGTACGATCCCATTGGCATGCTCGACGGTGGCAACGCGAATTCCGGGTCTGGAATTTCGCCATTTGATGCGTTTTGGGTGTAAACGAGCACGAACGATACCACAGCGACCAGTATCACCAATCCTACTAGAACAATGCAACTTTTTGATTGAAATCTGAAAAAATAATATCGTTCCTACGCGTTAGCCGTTGACCGTATTTGTGTTGCAATATCATTTTTAGGCGATTTGATAAGCGCGCTGCACTCTTTGACCACTGTCATCGAAACTACCACTACCTATATTGTCTGCTAACTCGGGTTTAATACGCAGATGTACTGAATCGACTCTATATTTTTATAATGATAAAATATGTCATCGACGAAACAGGTGCGCAGTGCCAAGAGCAAAAAGCCGAAATGTATTAAGTATTACAGGCATGATTGTATACATAAATTACAAATAATCAATACCGTATAAATCCTGGGATAGTAGACCAATAATTAGGTATCTAGTAAGAGATCCGAGATAATATACAATATTTAAAATGGTGTAAAGCATCAAAGGAGTGGTTTTTAAATAAACTTTTAGTCCCATGAAAACATATTATTTTCTTAACATCAGGTTTATACTTATAAGTTTATAAATTATAATACATATTATAGTTATTTATTTATTTTTAAAGTTAGAAGCCTGTATAGCGTATGTACAGAGGTTATGATTACTACCTAAGTAGAATATAAACCGAAAGTAATTAATATTATACAAAGATTACAATACAAATCATGATACTAATATTATATAATGTATATAGAATATAGATTATAGTATAATTATACCAACCAGTCTACTTTATTATTATATAGTATATTATTATGCCATAACAGGAAAATAACAGAACTTCGATTAAACACACCTAGACGGCTAGACTTTATAATGTTCCGCATACTTTTGAATTTTTTCCAATACACACAGGTCATATATCAAGAGAATTATCGAGCTCTATGCCTATTTGATGGGTAAACTGTAACAACGAACGAATGTTGTATAATATGAGTATATTATGTATACAATAAAGCCTGCATGGGTTCTTAGAATTTGATTTTTGAATGAAAAATTTATCGTCGTGACTTCGTATCGATTGATAGATAATAATACTCATTAATAAAATCATTTTACCAACCGGCAACGGTGCTATTGGTGGTTTAAATTTAAATTTACAAACGGTTGCAGAGTAAGCTCGATTATTTCGTTAAATTATTAGTGCGTATGAACTATGAGTACCTAGCTTACCCACTAACTATTAATATTGCAATTTATTAAAAATAATCATATTATATTAGGTATCAGCAGACAGCAGCTCTCTATTTACCTACAAATTACAATATAACAAAAAATACACAATACTAATAACACATCTGGTGTTAAAAACCGCGTCATTGTAGTACTATATATGTTTAATGTTATGGGTTGTTATGAATGAAAAATCTATAAGTAAATAAGTAACAAAAAAAAACTCAACCAGTTTGGTTCAGGAAAAAGTTAAGTCTACTAAATTTTAAAATAGAACGGTAATGATATTATTTTGTTTTAGTTTTAGTTTGTCTAATACCTATGTTTAATAAAAAATTAAATAATTAAAGAACATACCAGAAAAACAAGTATCTTCTTCGTAAATTGGCATTTTTAAAAACAGTTATACAGTTTGATACATTATTTTATATCACGTACCTATTCGAATAATTTTGATGAATTTATTTTATTAACTCGCTGCAGGCAGATCGTTTGATAAAAAAAAATTTTAAGTGCAATAAACTTTTAAAAACTGTTAATAAATAAATTCAATGTTTATTGTTAGGTAAAAAACAAATCGTCGCTACTGCACATAAAATAGTAAACATACGTGACCAAAAAAACAATTTAACCCGACGTGTTTAAACCAAATATTATTTATTTTTAATACAATAATTATTATTGTCTGCAGTATGGTTTATATTATGTTTTTGAAATATACAATATATTTTAGTTGTACTTAATTATATGACGACAATAATGCAAAACGTTGTACTACCTATTTTACTATAATTTATTATTTTAATTTTGTAGATCCATACAATTTAAGAGGACGCTACCCCGCATATATTGTTTCGTTCTTTCAAATGTAGCAAGTGAGAAGACAATATGGAAATTCATTTTTAAAATCTAATCTTACAGTGTCAATTATGTATAAGTTCGGCTTTTAATAACCTAAACTATTGAAAAATAAATATTATAAAAAAAAAAAAAACGGTGAAGTCAACCAGCAGTATAATATATAGGCCATAGAGTATATTTCCATCAAAATAGCACTGAAAATAGTTGGCCCACCCAAAGTACCAACTATAGATACTAAATTTTAAAATCTATGAATTTTTACTGCTTCAGAATGTGATGACTGATACTAAAAAAAAAAAACACCATTTTAAAACCAATATACATTCATTTCTCCCCACAGAATCTAAAACAAACGTGCGATATTGAATTATTTTCATAGAAAATATGTGATTTTAAACAACCTTCATACCTAATACTATTAATAGTTACAATATGATGTATTATGTATTTTAGACATTTGTGTAGGTAGGTACTATGTGCTTTACGCGTACATTTATTATTATTTTATTATCGGACTACTGCGTGTCTGCGTTGATTATCCATTGTAAGTACCTATATGTATGATACAACATATTGTATATCAATATGAATGAGTGTATCTTGGTTATAGTATCTATTATTATTATTATCTACTATCAGTATTTACTATTATATTCGTAATACGCGCACGTTAAATCTCAGTTACACCAGAATACCAGACAGTGTAAAATACGATGTACGTGTACCTATATTAATGCGAGTAATGATCTTTTAGTAGTAGATACGGTAAGTCTTAATATAGGCAAGTATTATGTTTTTATGGTGAGTGGGAGGAGGTGATTTCGTAAACGTTATTTTAAATTTTTTTCCTTATTATCTAGTATATAATATATATTATAATGTTTATACATTATACATAATATTATATAGGTACATCATTTTACATTTATCGTTTGGTTGAGAATAGGTACTTATACCGTATATACATGCACTATACACATATTATACACTTCAGACTTCAGTAATATTATATAGGTAAAACTGTTATAGTACCTACTACACGTATATTTTATAAAATAATTATAGTAAAAAATATAAAAAACGATTCGGTTAGGACACAATATTTTAAGATATTTTACGCACTCCTTTGAAAACAGTCAATAAACGAAAACTGTAGGTTATTGTCACGTTGTCCGAAAATTCAAAATCACAATCCAATTAATACGTCCGATCGAATAATAGTCATAGCCTATAGATGTGTATCCGCTGATTCCGCTACAAAAATAATATATCTGGGAAACTATTTTGGTCTGAAAATTGTATAAGTAGGTACCTAGGGGTTCTTCTTTTACAACATATTTGAGATACAAAACTATAAAACGAGTACTAACCTATGTCTCTTTTTCGAACTCCCGAGTAACGATGTGTTTTCGGTTATGTCTACCAACGAAGTCCTTTCGGGAGAGGAAACGCCATCTAAACGAGCTCTGTCCATTTTGCTTTCACGCACAAAAATAAACTACGACGTACCGCAAACGCGAACTACAAACGGTAATCACGTAAGTAAAACTAAAAGGACGGTAAGTACCGGACAATTATTGTGGTTCGGGATCATAATACTATGCTTTTACTCAACACTAAAAAACGATAATAATGTAGGTGTAAACACACTATTGTGTAACGTGGTCGGCACTTGGTCTGTAAGTGAACAGTAGCAAAGATATTACCACGCAGTAACTAACGGTAGTTTTCGCGATTGGTTAACAGTTATTTTTTTTATCATTTTAACGTTTTAATTTGTGATTAAATCATTAGATAATAATATTAAATGATGGCATTCATACCACTTCGCATTTTACATCTGACTGGTGCAGTGTTATATAATAATTAATAAATCGTATAATAATGTAGGTACCAGTTTTACAATATTATTATATTGTGTTAGTTAATAATGATATACGCCGAAAGCCAATAATTAAAATATAAAATTAGAACTCACCTGCAGACAACCATAATGCCCGTACCGTGTTCCGAGCCTGTCAATGAACCGATGTAATCTGAAAAACATAAGACAATAATAATGAATAAAAAATGAATTTGGTACTCCGATATTAAATATCATAAATAAAATATATTAAATAAATATGTATCCAGCTTACGTTTTCTTTATCGGACTGTTTAAATCGAAGACGTTCTGCTCACCGCGACCAAAAGTATACTGAACACTCAATAGCGAACGTGCTGTAAATTTAAAATGTCATTTTAACCAAACTTACTAGTGCTGCATATTATAATACCATAAATTATAATTTCTAGTATAATATTATTTTAACACTTCAGACTTGATTTCTGATGAGTCTTCGTGTCATTGACTGCTGTAAGTCGAACTGTGTTAAATACCCGAATATGGGATTGATTTAAAGAATATTTATTATATTGTGACAATAGACATAACGAAAGTTAAAATTGCATAAGAATCTAATCTGTAATTACCACAAATGATTCACAAATTATGTTACAGTGTCGCTTTTATTTAAATTAAGTACCTATTATTATACCTAATAATCAGTAATCATTAATCATTTACCTACTTGTAAAATAAAAATCTAAACTTAATAATAATATTAACGATGCTTTATTTCTAATCCACTACTCATGACGAAATACTACAAACAATTATTGAAGATGGCACAATCCAATAATCACATTGTAATTTCACACTCGAAAACTTAAATTTATACTTTAGTGTTACACTTGTACGTGTTTTAATTGGAATGGATTTTACTATCTGTTCAACGGCAACAGTAGTAGCGAAGTATTTTAAACGCATGACCCTGAATTTCATGAGGATTATTTTTACTATATAAAAGACATAAAACACTTATTTTCGAAAAATATTATTTTGTTTTTAATTGCATTGAATTGAAGCATTTACCTAAATCAATTTTTCTAAGAAGGAAAATGTTAAGTGGCTGTACAAAAAATTAAAAAATTGTTTTATAACAGATAAGTACGAATTATAATAACACAGACCACAGTCATGACGTATTGTTTTAACCAAATATCTATAGTTATAAACATTAGAACTTATATTCAATACACACCCATAATATTTATAATATAAAATGTAAGCAATTCATTTTTACAAACTAATTATATAAATAATAATGGATTACTTCCTCTTTACGTTACACACGCAGTCGAACTCTCACAATGTTATATATCAATGTCATCCTTCATCGTAGTTACTTATTGCACAAAATAGGTTTGTATTACATTTTATTATTTTAATAATATTTATAAATGATTCAAACGACTAATTCAAAAGACGTTAATCATAGAGACTTGGAACTTTTCGCCATTACGTACTTAATTATTTTCTTTAAACAATGATCAATTAATTGATAATTATTAGTACGTATTATTATGTCGACTGCTGGGTTTCACAAACGTATAATATTTAATAATTTATATTATTATATAAAGTTTTTATATTTCAATTGAAACATTAATATTTCTACTCCTTTGTTAAATTTTGATGCATCTAAATATACTTTTCAATCATTTAGATAGTGTTTTTTAGGTGTTACCGTTTTAGCTTATATTTTTTATATCTTTTAGTCACTTGGTCACTTCACTGACATAATTTGGTCATGTTTGTACTGGAGTATGAGATGACATTTCTTATTATTATATTTTTTTTTATATTGAGAGACCAAATCATCAATTTATCTCAATTCGTAATTATTTTTCATCACACAATTATTTAATTTATTTGTAATAGGTAGTTTGAAATCACATTTTATTAACATGACATAACATAATTTAACACATTTATACTTTATTTGTAGAAAATAATAAATTATTATAATTTAACTAATGGGTGGCTTCTTCCCTAAAAACTTCACATGTTACTACTCTCCACACATTTACTTATTTTTCTATATAAGAAAAGATTGTAAATACCTTACAAAAAAAAAAAAAAAAAACATTAGAAAATTGATTTCGGTGACTATAAGCACTGAAGTTTATCTTTTCGTTACATTGCACAATGCATTAACAGAATACTAACGCTAAAAAAAATTTTTTTTATTTAAATACATACAATTTGTCTTCAGTTATATAATAGTTTCACATTATGAATTTTGTTATTCTATAAGATACATACATACCTAGTTACATGCATAATTTTTAGTTCTGGGTAAATGTTAGAGCTGTTTAAAAATACTAATAACTAATAACAATAAATATAATTATTTGAACACGTTGTGCATATGAACATAACTTATCGTAAGTATCTTATAATATAACACAAATTATGTAATTTTTTTGTAAACCACTTTTTCTAACTTCAAAAGTTTCAGATGTGTTGAAGTCTCTGCTAATGAACAGTATGCGCAATGTATATTATATTATTATAATCACGAACAACATTTTAACTACTAGCCTACACATTGAATCAAGTCGTCAAGATAATTATTATGAAAGTAGATACCTAATAGTCGTGCACATTATTTTATGAAACGTTATATTATTAGTTTCCATTTAACATTAATAATATTTAAATTTTAAACTAGGAACTACCTAAGCCATATTATGAGATGGATCGTAATACTAACAATTTGAAATTTCATTCATTTTAATCGTATTTAAAAATAAGAGAAAGGTGATCTACTCGATAATGCAGTGATACCTACGTATACCAGTGTTAATAGGTAATGACAAATCAACATTTTAAACTATCCACAATGGATGTACTATATTATATTATATTAAATTACATAACACAGTTATGCCGATAAATTATGCGCCTACAATAGAAATTAAAAATGTCTTAAAAAAATATTTAATATACTAAATTATAATATGTAACTACATAAGTCTTATAATGCATATAATAAATGCCAAAATAGAATTTGTAACTATAATATGTATGTACTTTAAGAGTACCCACACGTTTGAATTGATTAAATATATACATACCTAATTGGTATAATATTATATAAGTAGTAAAAACAGTCTATAACCTAGTAAATTAAAATAATATATAATGATACGTTCATAAGTTTATAATTTTTGTTTGAACTACAGACAAGTGTTCTTATTAATACTTCATATTAATCCGTCACCCACATTGAACAACGTATTATTTTTTTAATTAATAAATATTTTTAAACAATCTTAAAATATTGTATAATATGAAATAACGGTTGTCGATGCCACCATAGTGTACCCAATGTAGATAAAATGTTAACAAATAACATTTTTGACAAACAGTTGTATTAAAAATACATTTTATAAAAGGAATTTCATTTCAAAGTGTGTGACGTTCATAAAATATGAACGCGAACGTGATGAAAACATTTTTTCCAAACACTGCACGTTAAAACAGTCGGTACTCGAAAAAATTCATAAATGTAATGTTTATTTATGTATTATCATGTATTAGCTAATATAAATAAAACAAATCACTTAGTAATAGTAAGAAAGGAACTGTGAGTTATCCTCGCTTTTCGAGGAATAAAATGTTCACTATATGCTCACGTGGTAATTTGGTTAAGCGTTTTATTATTAACGTAAAACTTATATTAATCAAGTCAAATTATAAAATTCAATTCATATGCATAATCTTAAAAATCTACTTTAAAATTGTAATTCATAACATGTTCGTTAATAGCGTCCATGGTCCATATAATATGTTTTAAATGTCATTACAGATACGTTCATGGTTTGGATTGTGTAGAACTGCTATTATTGTTATTTATTATTGTCTTATAATAATGCATAAGATTATTGATATGTAAAATCGTCATAAATGATAAATTCTATCAAATAACGTATGAATCTACAAAAAAAAAAAAAAATTGGTAGATACTTTATTATGCTATAACCACAGCAGCTACGTTTAAAGGTAAAAAATCAAACAAAATCAGCAGATTGCCATCGCTCTGCACAATAAACCCATCTGTATCGTATAATTATTCCTGTTAGGTAATCAGTTAATAACATAATACAATTCAAATTATATATAGGTACATCCGCAAAGTTTTTAATTTAACACAAATAATAGGAAATGGATGGAACTCAAAACTTTGGGTAGGTAAAGAGTAACATAATGATTTTATGTGAAAAAAATAATTATACATAGTAGATAAATTAATTCAATCAAAATCTAATCCATAAAATAAATATATCACTAATATAACAAAAAGTAACTTTTTTAAAAAAAAAAAACGTCAAACTAATTACCTAGTTGGTTATTTATTTTTGTCAACACTATAGGTAGGTACTAATAAAAAATAACGTGTTGAAATATGCTATAAAGAACCTATACAAATATATATTATACACATATAAACTCATTTGGATCACTTAATATTGTGCATTGTACACATACAGTTTGTTAGTACGCTTGATTCTATATTCTATAATATTATTTTAGTTATTATATTTTACTGCACTGAAACTGACCTTCTATGAATCTGTAAAATAGCTTTTTGTAAAATAATAGTTATGATCACGCAATCTCAATCATCATACCGTATATTCGACATAAAAATATATATTTTGTGTACACCTCAAAAAAAAATTGTACTTTAAATATTTATAATTGCGTTAAACATCAAGAATTTGTTAAAATATATAGGTAAGTAGACACGGATAACTAAATATAAAAATATTTGATAAATATTGTAATAGTCTTAGAACATTCATCTTTCATTTAATAGTATTGCAATTTCAAGTTAGCTCAGAATAAACATAAGTATTATTATATATATATATAGGTAATATTGTACATTATATTTTTGGTACCTTTGATCTATTCGTCCGATTTGCGTGTTATGTTGTAAAAACGTACATACATAATAAATAACACTCACAAAATAGAAAAAAAAAAAGTAATCAAATAAATACAATTTTTAGTGAGCCGCAACGAACTACGTAAGTACTACCATCGCATTCTATTTCGTACTGCCGAGTGCTGATTGACTCTTCGCTGCACGGCGGGTCACAACAATGTGCAATGCCGATTAAAATATAACGCGCCAAATAGGTAGGACACATAATATTATACACAACACTGGAACGAAGAGAGAGCGCGTCGACCGGCTGGTTCAGTGATGACCAAAAAAGTTATGACGATAAACGTCCTTGAATTTTTAGATACGTATAAAACTATAAGCGAGAATAAGCAGCGAATAGATAAGTAGATACTCAAGTACGTATGTGTAAGTAGTGTCACTGCATATATTATATATATATATATGTGTATATATTTATCGAAATAGGTTGGACGGATGAAATTCCCGGCGAAAAAACGTATACCTTACAATGAAAACATCTGTTCTTGTTGGCATTTATCCACCGTAAATAAAATTATGCGATCGTAATGACGTTTGACACGTATAATAATTAATAACTATATACGTATTACCCAGTACCTACATATGTTATTTTTCAAAGGAACATAATAGATAATTATTGGTTAGGTACTTGGGTATTTTATAATATCGTATAATAGCTCAACCTAAACTTTTGTTTCGATAAAATGGTTACTCACTACGTTGGTTTTGTAACAATTAATTATTCACATGTATAATGTTACAAAACAATGTCTTAAAGTTACCCAATTACCAATGTAATACATATAGCTTTAAAGTTCAAACAATTATTTTAGATGTCTTTTTTGACAAAATATAGGTTATTGTATATTGAGATAATTACGTAAGGTATGGGTACCAATAATGATACGAATCTTGAAATAATCAGTTAAGGACCAATTTGTAATGCCTAATTTTTTAATTAGTATTTGTATAGAAAGTTTACCCTTGGTTAATAAATCGATAAAACCACCGTGTAATTATATTTAGATTTATATATATAAAAAAAAACAATAATACCTATTTCAAAGTTTTAACCTTAATGATTTACCTGCTTTGTCATTGTATTGAGAATGACATCAACAATGAACAATTATTATTATAATTTAATATTTTTTGTGTTTATTCATTTATTTATATTATAAACTATGATTCTTAAAATAAGCAATATTACTGTTTTTTTAAATGTTATTACTTACATAATATTCGAACATTATGCACCCATTGTCTTAAAACATTTTTTCACGCTCATGTTAAATTGGTGAGCAAACTGCCTAAAAACTGTTGATTATGAAATTAAAATCTATAGTTTTAATTTCATATTCTGAAGTCAAATACTTTTATAGAATTTTTATGCATAAATATTTAAAAAATAGTTTTTTCTTTTAAATTTAAATTTGTGCAAAGCTCCACTAATAATTAGATATTTGCAGTTTGTCACATAAAAAAAAAATCTACGTTCCAATCAAGATTGATTAAATCATATGATTCGCGGTTTACTAACATAACAATTATTCTTAGTACCTAGTGAAAAATATGATCGAACCCAACCTAAGCTTCAGTACGAAGTTAACAACATAATTTGCTTTAAAAGGTTGCTACACCCTCCAAAAATATAAGCTACAACACTTTCATCGTGTAGCTTATTACATATAACTCTAGAGAAAATTTTTATACACCATTATTAAAAAGACCACAACTTTTACTTTTATTTCTCGTCAGATTTTTTATTAACTTGATTATAACTATTTAATATGTTGTATACATTCGCTTTACGTGTAGCCTCCTCTAACTTGGTCAATTTTCACTCAATTTTAAATTTTTTTTTAAACTGTTTAAACTAACTGCATTTAAATATATTGATTTTCCACAGAGATTTTAAAGGCGAATATGAACTTTTGGGAATTATTGTATATTGAGATAGTGGGTTCAAGCAAATATATAAGGATAAATAAAAATTAAAAGTTAAAACTACCTATTTACCGATAATATTATACTAGTGTAGTACGGTTAATGTGATATAATTGCCTAAAGTCAAAAATAAGACAGTAGGTACTACCTAAATTGTATTGTGTAGTTCGTTATTTTGTATGTATATACTATTATTACATTTTAGATTAGAATTTAAACAATATCTATTTAATATTAATTTACATACACCGATAAAGAATTTTTATCAATGCAAGTAGGTATTGTAGGCAAAATAATAATAATATAAGAAAGGGGGAAAGTATAGGTAACCACTCTGCTGTACAGTAGTAGTCGAGTAGTGCTTCAGTGTGCCTACCTCGTCATTGAGTGGGTCACTGTAATCGTAATGTGAATGTTATATACTTGAATTCAATGATAAACCATCGCAAACGATTTTGAGCTAAAGCACCGGTCTGTCAGACGTCTGTCTATTATCATATATATTGGTATTAATTATTATAGTAATTTACAAGGTTACAAAGTTAAAAGTATTTCAAATTTTTTATATTTGTACGTTTTGACTAATTTTTTTCTCATATTTATTCTCAAAAACTTTATAATTATTCTTATTGCACTTTTTTAATAATATGTTTATATTCCTCGGCACGTTTTGATAGTTTTGTTTTGAACCAAGTAATAGATTTTACATTTTAATTAAATGGTCATTTTTCAATATAAAATAGTGAAAAGTTATCTCTTGTTTTCAAAATTTTAGGGGCCCCACTGGCCCCAGTAGATTTTATATTTCAAGGCTATAACCTAGTTGCACCACAGCAATATATATATAATATATATTATTATGTATAAAATAAATGTATTATATCAAGTGTTAAACAGGGTGAATTTGAGAACAACGTTATTAAGATTCCTTAGAGTAGGACTAAATATATCAAAAATAACACATTATAAAATAATATCAATCATAAATTGTGAAATAGAAAGACAAACGTGTCTTCCAAATATTTCCGAGTATAATGATTAATATTTAATAACAATGGTTATTAAATATTTAGTTAAAAAAAAACTTTTAAAACAAACAAAATAAATATCGTACCTATCATATAAAGTATCATTCAATCGTATGATACTTTTTTTTCTATTGTTGATAACATTTTTCCTTTTATGTCAAATAGTCTAAAAATGTAATTTAGCCATATATAAGTATCAATCGCCATAAGTGGTTCTTACGTTATTTATATTTCGTATTAACTTTGAAGTATTTGAAGTATGCGACCGAGGCAAATTAAATATTGTCTTGTCATACCATACAAAAAGTTAATGCCGCCGCTACAGAGCCGTATCTGACTATTTGAGGGAAGCGAGGGGTCTATGATGGTTGGACTCTCACACCCCCTCCTTCCTAACAATGTTTCATGATAAAATAATGTTTAAGGATTATTATTGATTATGCTATAATGGTGGCACTTTGGAAGACAAATACCACTTATAACATTATTACGTACAGTACGATTATTATACTGAGAAAAATTAAAAAAGTGTAATTACCTAGGTAGGTATAGTAGGTACATTCATTATTAGTAGATAATAAAACTCTTGCTATATAAAATATTTGAACCATTTTCTGTCATCCGTCAGCTGCATCTGAATTGGTTCCATACCTGTTAATTTACATCCTAATTGGTTTCCGACATTCCAGACAAAACACATTCAAATTGGGTCCTGGCATTCTAGGTAGGCGGCACACATCGGAATTGGTTCCCATTACAGACTTTCGAAAAAGGCAAAAATGATCTAAATATATGTAAAGTTGCAAAGTACAGACAAACTACAGAATTTTAAGTCTAAAAATCTTTATAGAAATATTTTTTTTTTTTTTTATTGTTCTTAATTAACACCGGCAACAAAGACCATATTAGTTACAATTATTTACAGTTACATTTTTTTTTAAATTTAAATTTAAATTTTACTGTACAGATTAGTTTTGCTTAAGAATTTAAGGATTTGTGTGATGGTATCTGCGTCTGGTCTGAGTGCTGCATCTAGTGTGTTGGGTATGTCAAAGTTTCTTTGTTCATCTGCGTATTGGAGGCAATCGGTGATTACATGGAAATATTTTTGAAAATAGAAATGGACAAATATAAAAATAATGAAATAAATAAATAAATATTTCATACAAATAAGTAGTAGTAAACAATTGTGGAACTTTAGTTTAATCTAAATTGCACAGTAAAAATACATCAATAAATATTTTTTATCACACAACAACATTTCAAAAAGCTGGATCATGGTACTTTTCGGTTACAATAATATTTTAGGAACATACAAGGTACTTTATACAACAAATATTTATTAAAATCCAATCTATAAAAAACATAATATTATATTAATTTCCAGATGAATTTCCTGGCCGCCTAAAATCTGGCATAGCTTCAAACATTCCTGAAGAAGTTTTAGCAATGGCTGTAACTGCCGATGCTCCATTCTTCAACCTAACGACTGGATGACCAATATCCATAAGTTTATTTACTATATCCTGAAAAGATGCAATAGACTTTTAGCTAAAATTTAACTAGTACCACAGATTATATTGAATTTATATTTTATCATATTAAATTGTATATAATCTGTGGCAGTGATATAAATAAAGAAACCTATAGCTCATTCCTCGCATACCTTAGTCGTTCCATATTCATATTGAACTTCCATAGGTATAAGTTGGTGGTAAATTCTAGGTTTGTCTATCACTTCTTTTAATGTTTTATTGTACCATAACTTGAGGGCAGACACCTGAAAACAGCAAACATTTTTGTAATATTATACTATTTTAAGACATTATTTAATAAAATTACTGATTACAAATTGATTATAAATACTACAATAATACTTTTATTAGTATTTACAATCAATGGTAATTCTTCTACATAATTAGAGTAATTAGAATTTTCTTAATCCCAAGGATACCTAATCAATCAAATTTGTTCATTTTCTAATATATTCAATACACTTTTAATAATCTTAAGTTCATAAAAATATATTTATGTAAATTAACTGAATGAAGATAAGTACCTACAGATACAGGGGTTTAAAGGGCATATACAAATTCGGAAAATATAATGATAAACTATGTTGTTTGTAAACCCTAATTAGTAGGTACTAATAAAAATTAATTTCAATAGAATTATTTGGAATGAAAAATTCAATAAACACCTAAATATTGTAAAAATTATTTTGTAGTAATAGTTATGATTCTTAGTTATGTCTAATGAATATTAGGTATACATTTTAATAGATAATTCCTCAAGTAGGTATGTAAATTATTTATTTGCCTTTTCTACAACTATTTAAGTTTTGAAGCTAAATAAGATATAATTTCAAACTTACAAGAATAATTTCAAGTCAATTAAAAAAATTCAAACAATATAGATTTAGAAAAAGAACTCATACATAGGCAGTAGCAAGAGTGATTTTCGATCCTCCTGCAGCTCCGACTCCAAGAACAAAGTCACCATTTTTATCAGTGAATATAGTTGGACACATTGAAGACATTGGTCGCTTGCCTGGTTCGATAAAATTGGCAGGTGAAGATGGAATACCATAATAGTTAATGACTCCAGGAGTAGAAAAATCATCCATTTGATTATTTAAAAGTATACCAGTACTAGGAGACATAAAACCACAGCCAAAGCTGAAATAATAATTATATCGATACCTATGTTACTCATTTAATAATTTACATCAAATAAAAATGTAAAAAAAACTTTAATACTTACTAAGTATTTAATGTACTTGTAACTACAACAGTATTGCCCGCTGAATCTGTTACTACAATGTTAGCAGTTCCATGATTCTCTGGCATATCGTAATCAGCTCCATAGTATCTTGGATCTGACGAAGTAGAACTATCAGATATATTATTTCGAACACTGTTGATGTATCTATCTGATTTTACTTTATCGTAAATCTAAAAAGTAAGTCTATTCAAGTATGGATATGTTAAAATCATTAGAAATTTAAAGCATTACTTGAGACACATCAACAAATTTATGATCTCCTAAATGGGTTCTTGCCCCAAACCCAAATTTGAAAGCTTCCACAAATCGATGTGCGTCCAAGCCAATATCAGGTGCTGGTAATATCCCATCCAATATTCGGAGTATGTATGCCAATATGATACCAGAACTAGGTGGCGGCCCCACATGTATTGTATGTCCACTTTTTAAATTTACTGGAAAAGACTCTTTGATTTCAATTCTAAAAACATAATATTTATTTTTGTAAATATTATAATAAATTATACAAGTGCAATGTAGATACATAATAAATTGGTTTAAAAATTACCAAAGGTTACATTCAATTTATCAGTGGTGTGCGGGAATTTTTTCTCTGTGTAATCCAAAAAAAAAAAGAATAACTTTTAAATACCATAAATATAAAATACTATAAAATACCTAATATAAATTTGAGTATTATATTTAGGAAAATACAGCCCTGCATAGGTGGAACTAGGAAAAATTTTCCTGGGGAGGGGGCTAGAATTGTATCAGTAGCACAAAACCCTGATAATTAATATTTTAAACTATTTTATTTTAAATATAAGCTAGCCTCCCAAGCCACCCTAATTTATTACATCTGTAATTCACATCTGTCCTCCGCTCGCTAACACGTCCAAACACTGTATGCACTCAGGCTGCTAAAGATCTACATACATATACTAGCAATCACTGCGGAAAGTAGTCCTTGGCATCCATGTACAGAAACCAAACAATAAATTGTAGTTCAAAATTTTTATACATTTTTATGTAAATTTGATTGTTGTAATATGCATTAATTGAAAAAAATTGATAAAATATGGAGGCGCTGTCGATGTAATTCTCTAGCAGTTCTGGCAACGTCGTCGATTCCACAAATAAATAAATAAATAAATAAAAGATACTTGAAAGTTTCCCAAATAGTAATTATATTAGAATTTTCCATAAATGATAACATTTTCAACATATTTTAACTTTTTTTGAGCTATTTATAGGCACTTGAAATTTCCTCGCTTTGTGAGAGAGATTGACGAACAAGGTTCCTCGTAAGTAGTTATTAAACTATTCAAAAATATCAATGATACATACGCACGATTTTTTTTTATTATAAGCATTTGAAATTCAAATGTTGACAAAATTCGTTGAAATCCCGAAAAATTGTAAAACATTTTTTAGTTCAAATTTATAAAATGTTCAATTCTTATAGCTAAGCATCGAAAATTGAATACAACATTTCTCATAAGTAGTTCATATTATAACCAAAACAATTTTTAAAAAAAATATAAGGATGTTTTTATTAATACATATTTGAAGCTAAAATTTCGTCGAAATTAGATTATATTTAAACGAAGAATATCAATTTTAGTTATTTTGTTGTAATTTAAATATTTTATTCCTGGGTTCATAAAACTTTTAACGTAAGTATATTATCATATTTTAAACATACAATGACATTTTCAAATGAAATGTCTTCACAATATTGAATACAAGGTGTGTATTGGTATTATTAATAGTAAAGTTCATAAAGTAAGTTACTTACGTATAATTGGCTAAATCTTCTTTTGTGATTATTCCATTCACTTCTTTTAAATCTTCCAATAATTTAGATGTTAACGAACCATTGTATATGGCATCTACACCTTCTTTTGCTATAATTTTCATTGTTTCTGCTAACTTTGGAAATGTATACTGTTCCCCAACAGTTTTCACGTGACCCGTTTTTTCATCAAAAAAAGCTTCTCTATACAATAATACACAAAACTTAATATAAAATGTTTATGATAAAGATGTTATGTGTATATATGCACAAAAATAATTATAGAATCTAATATTGATTTAATGCTCACTTAAATACTTAATGTTGTTATTTATACCTGAGCAGCAAGTCATTTTTTATCAATTCTTCGTGATTATTCAAGTTAATTGCTAGACGTTTACTGATCGTCATACCTTCTTCACATAATTTAATAGTTGGTTCGAATAACGATTCCCACGAAACGCCACCACCGTATAAATTATAAATTGTCGAATAACCTTTGAGTTCCCCTGGAACTGCAACCGCCATTCCACCTAGATTTAAAAACATTTTATTTCCTTATTTTTATAGGAATCTCTAAATTTTAATGACTTCCAGTTAATTATATTTTATTGTACATTTTTGTATGCTATAATTGGATAAGCGTTAAAACATACAAGTTGATGATACTAGATACGAGACTGATATAATCAGAGACCAGCTTACCTATGACATTGTTACTGCTTTTTATACCTGAATAAATGGCACTCTAATAGTTACATCATTTCAGCAACCCACAATAATTCATCAAGCTATTAGTTGTGTCAATGCCACATAAGCCAAGGTTTTTTCAAATTGTTTATTGGACATATATATAGCAAGTACCGTATATAGATTTCAAAGGATCTTCTACGAACATTGATGTAGTCGCAGCCGCAGGAGCTGTTTCACGCGCATCGATTGACATCACTTTTTTAGTTGTTGCGTTGTAGATACTCATTATAAATCCTCCACCAATACCCATGTACTCTGGACACAGGGCACCATCGCACAACATTGTTGCTACTGCTGCATCAACGGCATTTCCTCCATTCGACATCACGTCCCTTTTAAAAAACAATAATATTGTCGAATAACTAAAATATTATAAGCACTTTTATGTCCGAGAATTTAATTAAATAATTTTCATAACAAAAGTCACATATCTCTTTTTATATACAAGTTCTGTGATTATTTATAAAAAATAATATTAACAAAAGCCTGAAAGGCACGGCAGTGTAAGTAATTAAAGTATTAATATCAGTGAGTGAGAGAAAAACAACTCCTCCCCCTCACATACACAGTACGAAACACCCAAACGTTTAGTAACATTTTCTTTAAATGTTTTTATTTTTTTGTTAATTTATTAAATATATTTTATTGATATTATATAACAAAAAAACTTTATATTGTATCTCCCCAAAAATTTTAAATTCTGCACGTGCCATCTGTAAGATAAAATGTATATTAATTATTACACTCCAATTTGTGCACATGGTCCGCCGTTGGATACAACCCCAACCTTGTTGTACAAACCCATCGGCATACTCGATGGCGGAATTGGGAATTCTGGGTCGGAAATACTGTCGTGGTCATTGTGGACATGGTGTGACAAAAATACGAAAAAAAACAATACTACAGTGCCTAATACCACCAGTCCTATTAGGTAACGTATCAATTGTAATCTGAAAAAAACAATATAAAATACATTTCATGTTGTAGGTAAGCCGTATAGGTACTATATAATATTATGACGTATAGCCACGTTCTACACAATATTCAATGGGTTTTGTTGCATATTAGTTGCAAGACATATTTTCATTAAATTAATTGATCACTTACTATAAAAGTAAAAATAACAACATTTTCTATGTTCTTTCAAAATATTTTTACTTGCAAAAGCGTTATAAATTGGTAAAAGATCATAATAGACAAAAAAATAAGTGCACATGGTAAAATCAATGCATTCATCGCTCCACTCAAAATCTATGAAGCAAATTATAATGTGCCATTTATTACTAACTTCGAACTATGCTTACATGCTACCATAAATTGTTGATAACCAATATTAAGTAAAATTAAAAATAATGTAAGTTATATTAATATTAAAGAGTTTTAACTTATTTAGATAATGATACATTAATAATTATTGAATACGATTGTACATTTGGTTTTGAAACAAAACATTTTCTAAATTTAACGACTAGAAAAAAAAAACCTTAGTACCTGGTAAACGATATTATATTTTCTTTTACCTTGTTTAAGCATTTATGTTGACTATCGTAAAAATCATTCCAGGGAGGGTCTCAAGCAGAATGCTTGAGCATATGATTATATTACAGATATTATTATTATTTTTTTTTCATTAATTTTCCAAATACAAATTTATATTATCACTCAAACAGTTGGTATTCATGTAAAACTATATAATGAATATTATGTTAAACTAGGTAGGTAGGTACATAATGCATAATATTAAATAAATATACCTTTACAGGCTTATAGTAAATATATTATGCACTGATCGTATATAAAAATATTACAAACGTACCTGATGTTCATATTGCCAATTCGTTTTCTGTTTGCTTTGATAAATCGATGTATAATCTAAAAAATACAATTATTATAATCGAAAACTTAATTTGGTGCCTGTTAGTAGGCGGTTTGTAATAATGACACTCGCGTTAGGACGATCAAAAACAAACTGAATAGGATATAAATATTTCGTTATTATAACTGATTCATACTACCAATCAAGACTAAATAATATGCAACAGTCAACATTTAATTGTTGAAAATGTCAAACGAATTAAATCGAACATGGTCAGTATTAAAAACGATATAGGTCAAAATTAGAGACATTATATAATAATCTAATCACTACAAGTTTTAGAATTATACACAGTATTATTGTAATTTTTAGCAATTACATTAAATAGTAGGCACTAAAATATAGTTACTATAAGTTATTATAATACTATAAAATTAATATCTAAACAAATACCTCGACAATTACGTTATTAATACAATCACTTTAAACTGTGCTATATTATCTCTGGAACTACATAGAGAAGGTGTAAACGAGGTAACAATTTATTCAAAACCGATAACACTAATATTTAGGACCCCATCAGACAACTTGAATTGACGTAATAATTTGTAAATTAATACACAGATATTATATATAGGTACTATGCAGCGGGGCGAATACTGTAAGACCAATATTAATAGTTACTAAGTAACTATGGTCGTTATAACCAAAGAAGTTAATAATTTTTTTTCAATTCGGCTATATTACTCATAATATGCAGGAGTAACGAGAAAAAGTTGAAAGTTTATTTAATTTTTGGTTAGCTTAATTAAGTTATAAGTTAATACACAATTTGATGATTTTACTTTAATTCAAAAAACAATTAAGTTAAGTTAAATTAACGGAAACCCAAAGGCCAAAAGTAAGTAGTTAAGTTGATAAATTAAAATTGAATAAAATGTTTAACTTAACTTAAACTTTTTAAATCGTTAATGCCCAGCATTGGTATATTATTACATATTATTTATAACTCATAAATCATAATTGTTAAAATCATCGCTAAAAACATATCATTTTTTGTTTTTATTTAGTTAATGTCATTTATAATTATAGTCTCCTAATGTACCTATTATTAAATAGTAAATATAATAGTATTATAAGAGTACAGGATTACACCCAGACGCTAGTTGGATGACGCCACCACTACCTATGGAAATAAATAAAAAGAATGCATTTTAAATGGCCCCTCAACCCCTTTCCACGGAAAATATTTTATTACATTTTAATCGAGAATTATACATGTCAACAATTTCCCTTAAAGTTTTTAAATTTTACTGTTAAAAACCATTATATACCATCACATCAGAATCTTTTAAATATTATATTGTATCAGTCTTATTTCATCATCACAATTGTATGCCGCATGTATATATAAATACTTCTCGACTCTCGTAGAGATTGAGAGATATACGAGAGGAATATAATATAATTATGATTATACTTAATTGAAATTTTAATTCACAAAATTATTCTTGATACGCAAATAATATTCTGCACCTATCTAGTTATCAATAATTGCTATCTTATCTAATATTTAAAACTGGGCAAGTGCAGGGTAACGCTGTGATGTACATTAGGTGTAAAAGTCACTGTAATAGATGTGTTAAATTTGAATTCAATGATATTGAATCATTCTATACGAAAAACGATTCTGAAGATGGTCTGTCAGCCTATAATATTTATTACTAAGAATATTTTTAATTATTATGATTAAAGAAATTAATTTTACTATTAGGCATTATATAGTATAGATTAAAATAATTTTTTCCCGAAAAAATTGAATTTGAAAATGTCAATGTGAGTATAAATTTTTGGTTTATATTAAAGGTATTTTTGATTAAATAACATGTATACTTCCATAAAAAAAAACCATATTATTGTAAAATAAATACATTCATCGGTCGGCTCGGAATCTAAAATGTACCTATTATGTTTAGGTACAGATTTATATATATAGCAGTGGCGGATTTGAGGTGGGTGACGGGCGAAGGCCCCCCTATTGTGATTTTTTTTTTTACTTGAATTATAGCGCCGTATGATACAATGTATATGAAATTTAAATAACAAGATTATGTTCAAAACAAATTAGTTATAACCATAATAAATTGCTGTAGACAGCTGTTATGGTTATAGTTTTTGATAATAGATGGAATGGCAGATAAAATCATTTTACCGCCAATCTGTTATCACTTCATTTTTATAAAATAAATTAAATATTTTGTTCACTGTGACTGTGGTAAATAAATTTATAAATCAATTAATAAATACCGAGTGCCGAATAATATGCGGGAAAGAACCTAGAAGGCTACAGCCTACAGACTACAGTAGTAAAAAAGAAACGAAATTGTTACCACATAAAAAGAGAACTTTAGCTGTGAAATATCATTTTTATTTTTTCGATATCGAAACTTTTTTTTTTTTTTATATAATTTTTATTAGTAATATACAATCTATGCACAAAGGCATAATAAGAATATGTGCTGAAATAAGTTTTAACATGAAATAGGGTGAGGGAAGAAACCATCCAGTGATCGCACTTTACTTTGCTTAAAATAAATTTATGTATTTTTTTTTTTTTTTTTTTTTTAATTAGATATTATTTTTTTTTTTATTGGGGGGGGTTAGGCTTCGACATCTGAGGTCATTAGCCTGTTTGTTTGTGGGGGAGGGTACGGTAGGTTTTTGGATTGGGTAGATTTGGTACACGTGTGTGTGGCAGAATTTTTGAGTGGGCACCCGTGGGTATCTGCCATGCCCGAGAGGGGGAAAGCGGTTTAGATATTATTATTATAAAAATTTTTATTTTCCCTTTGTTAATCATTGAGAAGATCTCTACACCAGTTTCTTTTTAGACGCCTTGGTGGATTACCAGGAATCGTGTGAGTGTCTAGCCCAGAAATTAAAGGGTTTGAGTGAGACGGCAGCTTGTTGAAAAAACGTTTATAGAAAGTTTTGGCTTCTTCATGAATGGTTTTGATTTTTAAGTCAGAATGGAGAGTGAAATTAGAAATGTAAAATGGAGCATTGGTGATGAGGCGCAGAATTTTATTTTGAACGGTTTGTATTTTGTTAAGGTTTGATTTTTTTGCATTGCCCCAAAGTTGTAGGCCATATGTCCACATAGGCTTAATTAAGGACTTGTAAGGTTAGGTTAGGTTAGGTTAGGCAGTTTTATATTTAATTTAGTATGTTTTTTTGATAGTAGTGTTTTCAGTAACCGGATATCGAAACTACAGAAAAAGTTATTGAAGTTTGAAAAAAACAAAAATAATAAATTTTGAAACAACAAGAACTTTTTTCGCTAATGTCTTATCAAAAAAAATAACGATATTTCACAGATAATATTCTGAACTATATTGTATATCAATTTGGACTCTTTGCCATTACTGCAGCCTGAGTGGTTCTATCCCACGCAAAACAGTTTTTTCTGTGTTGTACATATTTTTTAACAACCACATGTGGGTGTAGCGTCCTCTTAACACTAGAGTTTATCATAAAATATTTTTTGTTTGAACTGCTACATTTATAATTTAAAGCATATTTTCAAAATTAATGTATATTTAAAAATGTTTAAGTGTATAATAATGTATATTTTAGCAATTTTACTTCCTATAACTCTCTTGCCAAACTAATAACCATATTATGCTTTCTTGCTTTTAGTATTTTGCTTATTGCTTTGTTTATTAGATTAAAAACGTAGATGAAGTCACGCATGGGTGAGGAAAGATAACTGGCTTAGTTTTACTCAATACTCGACATAAGCATTGACGTCGAAAAAATCATCCACCAATTAACGGCTGATCAAAAAAAAAACATAAAATTGTCGCTCCAATACATTATTAATAAATTTGTTTATTTAATATTGAATAAAAGACTTTTTATACGATTTAATTTTTTTTTTATATATACAACAAATGTCTATTGACTGATATGTATAATAGAAATTCTATATGATACCAATTCGCCCCCTCCTTAAATGAGTTTCAGATCCGCTACTGATGTATAGTAGTCTGTGTGTTTAGGTAATAGGTATACCAACCTATATTTAAAAGTTTGTTATAAAATTAGAACTTTGAATTTATACGAACAATGTGCTTAACCTACCTTCATAGGCGCAATTTCAGTTTTTAACTTGGAGGGGCTTTACATATTTCAATGAAACAGACCTGTAGGTGGCTCTGCCCCAGTGATTTAGCTTGATGGTTAAGGGCCACGGGGCAATAAATAAACTAGCCCCCCCCCCCCCAAACAAATATTATTTTTCAGAAAATTCAAATATACACGTAATATTATGGGGCCCCAGGGCACTGACCAATTTTGGCCCTTGGTAGCTATGCCACCGCTCTGCCGGGGCACAAAGCTTGTCTGTTCAAACACCTTGAAAATACATTACCTACTTTGCGTAATAACTATTAATATATTTATAATTTTCTTTCTCGCCTACTTCCTTACATTTAATATATTATAATTAAATATCTACCTATTTTTACTAAAACAAATTACAACATTTAGGGTACCTTCTTATACATGATATATTATAATATTGTAACCGTCGATTCGAAATTGTAAATGTATAAAAAAAACACTACTATCGTGTACCTATCGACTATATTCTAGACAAATTTAAATGTTATTATTAATATATAGTAATTGGCAATTGCTAACTTGTAATACTATTAATAAACTTATATTATTATGTTCTGTGGGTGAATCAGATAATCGATATCTATAATGGATGACGGAAGACATGCGAATAATGAATCGTGGTTTATACTTTATGAAATAATTTCTTCAAATAGTGTTTACTGAATTAGTAATTAGATTATTGATGAAGGATTTAATACTTCAATCAGACTACAAATTTTTGGAGGGGCTAAATTTAACATTGGAATGGCTAAGCCTAAATTGCGCAATGCCGACCTAGGTACAAGAAATTAATTTTAATGAAGAAAAACACAAAATAATCAATTGAACACGGCAAATTGAGAGTTCTATTGATTTTCAAACAACTTATATAATTTAGTTACCATCATAAGTAATATTATGTAGGTACTAGGTAGTAGGTTGGACCGACTATCATTTACGAACAATTAATATCTAATTTTTACTTATAGATATAGCCCAAGCCGATACAGGACAGGTATAGCGTTTAGAGTAACTGTTAGTAGATTAGTAAGTAGGAAAATAAGTAAATAACTAAACTAGCAATAATTCGGTTATTATCAGTCTAATATCAGTTGTTCTATAAATACATTTTATCTAGGTATTTACAAAAATTATTTACCTGAGATTAACACCTACGAAACAAATTCGAATTAATGTCAGAACATCACAACATACCTATTGGTGTACGTCGCCAGAAATAAATAATAATATACAGTACACACAAGATAGGTTACCTAGCCTTTTGGTAAAGTTATTATAGTTGGTGTAAATAAATTAAAAATATATTTGACACGAAGAAAATATTTTTTCTATCTATATAATCAACTTAATAAATAATAGGTTGGTACCTACCTGATTCTTGGATAGTTGTATAGGTTTCTCCATATTCATTAGTTAGGTAGGTATCTACACGTTTAAAAAATTTTAATTAAATAATAACTTATTAGAATATTTTCATAGTCGAAAAATATTCAGATTGCACTCTAATAATTCAAACTAATCTTAAAAAGGGAGCAGATCATTAATTATTACTTTAAATCTAACACGATCACGATATTAATATAGATATAGGTAGGTATTAAAGATAAACCACGTTCTGCGACTGAGACACCTCACAATCGACACAATCTCACAATTGACTATTGAGTAATGAACCACAGTTACTGAAAATAATTTAGTGGATAATGCACCGTTTCAGTGTTGAAGACGTGTAGTACACTAGTACTGTTGTAACTATATAGTGAGTCGTGAGAGTAGTACTTTGTAGTTAGTATGTACACAAGTCACAAAGTCACAAAACAGAAATGCCAAATAGGTATCTGAAAGTGAACTCTTGAACTTTGTAATCTACAATAGTACAATCATAATGTTATCAATTTATTATTATCAAACATTCTTATCACTACGCCGGCCATGTTATCTTAGTTTTAAGATTGATAGCAATTTACTGTAAAATTTCACTCAATATCTTTATTAAACCTAATAAATTATAAAACTATCAGTATTCTAAATATTTGAGTAAATATATTGATGGTTTTTCGACGTCAATATTTCAAACTTCAATTTAACGTCGTTTGGCATTATTAAATATTTAATTATTTAAAAAAAATTAAAGTCGTACCGTAATAGATATTTATTATGTTCTTTTTGGCCTGTGTCTCAGCTATGATTACAATTTAATTGTAGTGGATCTCAATAGTTAAGTTTAGTTTTATTTAATATTTAGCCACTGAAAATGCCAGGTGCCAATTACCTGTCATGTGGAGAGCTTTTTTATTCAGTTTCATTAGACGAAAAATCGTGCTGTCAGTGATTTTTGGCTGCTCGTTAACATACTGTATTGTCAGTTTCTTATTGGTTGTAAGTATAGTAACCCAACAATATAAGTTAACACTGTTTTAGTCTAGGACCAAGATTCTGTGAAAAAAAACTCAATTTATTAAACTTTTAGTCACCCAAACGTACAGACACATGGCGTATTCCAAGAAAATTGGATCACAGTGCTTTCGTTTGGATATCAGCCGAAGTCGAAATGAACAACTCATCACTTCAAAGTTGTCGGAATACTGTACAAGGCAGAGAATATATAGCAGATGACAGAGGTACTTATCACTTTTGAAGTTAAGCTCAAATTACATTATAGTGAATACAGCTGATTATAGATGGTCATTAGTTGATTATTTTTGTAAATAATTGTCCTTAATCAATCATGTTGCAACCTTTTTTAACAAAATACAAAACACAAATCTACAATTTAATTGAATTTAAAAATGTTAAGCTTATGTAAACGCATGAACGCAGATTAATAATTATTTTGAAATATAGACATGTTCTATAAATTAATACTTGTAATATTGATTAATAATTTAATTACCATTCTCTGCATAATGTTACACAACTTTAGTAATTACAATTTCGAAAATATAAAACTTTCTGCTACTACATATTATATTTAAAATATTATATTAGGATTTAGAATCATTTAAAAATTGTTATAGGTTAGCTTCTATTTGTTTAAAAATAATTTTTAGTTAACTATAGCAGTTGCACTTGGAATCATCAAGATGAAAATATAAATAAAATATTTACAAAAGTTATTTTTTGAAGACAAATATTTGTTTTATAAATGATTTTACTTTAATCAATGTTATTAATTTTATAAATAAATAAGTAACATGTTATAATATAATATTAAGGTAAACCAGTGTTTTTCAATTTATTAACTTACCTTTTGAAGTTATTAATTCATTTTCCCATTTAATAATACACAATTAATTTGAATGAAGCCTACTATTCCAATTAGTGTAAAAAATAAAATTAGTTATGTAATCATCAAGTATTAAAATAAACAATTGTAAATTGGTTATTGTAGGTAATATTAACCTACATATTATTTACCAAGATGTAATAAGAAAGTATGATTTGTTTGATTTATAATTATCAATAAATTGTATTTAGAGACACATGGATATTTGTTGTCTCCATTTTACAAGTGAGTAACTTACCAAATGTACGGTCAACAGATCGCGTTTAAATGTTTAACTCTGTTAGTTTAAAAATAAAAATGAATCAACCTATTGTGAAACTTGATGGTAAGAACATTATCTGTGTTCGTATGTTGTTTTTTTACAATAGTTAAATTTTTTAGCAAGTTATGTATACATATTATAGTGTAAATTAAAAATGCTCACAACTCACTTAAAAACTGAATTATTGTAAAAAACCAACCTACGAACACAGATAATGTTCTTACCATCAAGTTTCATTATAGGTCGATTCACTCTAATTTTTAAACTAATAGATCTAAACGTGATCTGCTGAGTGTAAATTTGCTATGTTCCGCACTTATAAGACAAACAACAAATATCTATGTGGTGTCCTTTTAATACAATTTATTGATAATTGTTAATATTATAAATCAAATAAATCATACTTTCTTAGTTGGTATATCTTAGTAAATAATATGTAGGTTAATATTACCTACAATAACCAATTTACAATTGTTTATTTTATTTCTTTGATCGTTGTTTTTAAAATTACTAATTCTTTACTTTTAAGTTTGAAATTAAAATGTATACTACCATTCTAGAATTTGATTTGACCCAAAACAATGGATTGGTAGTATAATTTCAAAATTAATGTGAAATCTTCAATTTACAACCGGTACCTACTAACTAATAATCTAAAAAAAAAAATACATCTTAAGTAGGTATAGTTAGATATTTTAATTGATCTTCTACCACAAATGTATTAATATTGTAATTTCTAATTTGTCTTATTATATCTTGTTCTATATAAGTTTAAAATACATAATTAAAATGTTTATAGACATATTATGTGAAAATGAATGTACCTCGTACCTACCTCAAATGTGAGATAACATAACCAATTTTAGTGATGAATGTGCAATGTACATTTAATCTATTTTAATTTTTAATAGACTATAATAAACTACTGTTTTGCATAATGGATTATAATAATTGATTAATAATTATAATATACAAAATTTAGATAAGTTATGTTTTATAAATAAATAAAGTTGTATGTAATGGAATTAAGGATTAGGATGTATAAGCAATTGCATATTATGTAGCATTGTAGCCATGTAGGTACATAATTATAAATTTAAGTAATTAAATTATAACATGTAGCCATATGGATAAACAATTATTTCCAATTTTCTTAAAACATTTATCAATCCTTACTCAAATTTAATATCATTGTATGTATTTTTTTTTGAGATTGCAGCTGTTAGTATCTCCATTTTCTAGATATTTTACTTGATTTGTTTACATAACAAATATTTTTAGATATTCCTTAAATTTTTTTCAACACAGCCAATCCTTTTAAAAATATGTAACTATTTGATCACTTTAGATCAATAACTTGTTTTCTTAATTATACAGCAAACTTGTTTTGAATAATCTGTCCTGTGTTGTCGTTTGGATATGCTTTTAATAAAAAAAATAAAGAAATATAAAACGTAGGTTTATGTATTCTATTTTGTATATTGGGTTGGTTACTATTTTGGGAGGATCACTTGTACGAGTAACGAATGTTCTCCAATTTCATATCACTGTGCTACTTCATACTTATTATATTATCACTCCTATTCTAAAAAAATAAATCTTTTGAAATGTAATCGTTTTTCCAAAGAATAATAGACATTTTAGGTATAATTTTAGAAAAATTATAAGTACACCTAAAGAAAAAATGGTTTTTAGAAATTTAAAATAGTATCAAAAATTAATTTCTTCAACCCGACGTATTACTCGCTCCACTCTCGTTTTAATGCATTAATTACCACAGTATAGGTAATATCGAATCAGTTTAAAAAAAATCGTTATTTTTTTCATACGCGTTATAAATTTAATAGAAACTGTTGGAATAATAATTTAAAATGGCAATGCCTATCATAGCAATCATTTACTTAATAAAATTATAATTAAATACGTTCCGATAACAGGTTACGTATGTCAAAGAAACGATCTCCTAGCGAACAACTGTTGCGGAACTACGGAACAACGTTATATGTGTGATACGTGCAATTCGGATGGCTGTTGTGTGCTGTACGAACACTGTGTGTCATGTTGCCTCAATCCCAAAAAGGTAAGTCCTGCTAATATTAAAATAACGATCACCATACCACCTGGCCATAGACGCCGCGTTTTAAAAAATGTTGATAAAGATGCGGCAAACCCAGCTCAATAAGCAAAAAAAACCCCTCGTATTTCTTATCAATTATCAAAACATAATCGTTTTGAAATCGATTTTCACGTTTAAACTTAAGTAATATTTCTGTAAAATAATATTATATAACTATTATATTAATATTTCTAACGCACGGGTGCCTGACACAGTGACACCCCTCAACAATTTCAACTAGTGGTCGGTCCCCCGGGCACCCGTGTACATGGCGCCTATGCACCTGACAGACATGTAATAATTTAAGAACCTTTTAAAATAATTAATCAACGAATTCGTTTTTATGCATCCGATCACAGAGACAATTATTAGAAACCGTGCTGGGTAAGGCTTCGGAGACGTTCCGTGTGCTGTTTTCGGCGATCAATAATCATTTTGAACTGTGCTTGGCCAAATGTCGAACGAGTTCTCAGAGCGTGCAACACGAAAACGCCTACCTAAAATCGAACAAACACTGTTACACGACCGCCGACAAAGTACCTTGACTACAGTTGGACACATGTGGATTTTTTTATTGGCTGCATTCCTATATGCACATTTTATACATAAATCGTGCTGGGTAAAGTGCAATAATTGCAAACTGTTCTTGATCCAAAGTAATCATGTAAAGTTTGACATATCCATGTGTCGAGCACATAATTTTTATTATTCATAATGACTGTCGATTTTATTAAGACTATAATATCATTGTTATATTGGCATATGGTGTTGAAAACAAGTCTGTGTAATGTACCTACAACTAGGAAATTAAAATTATTTTACTTATTTTTTTTAAAAACATTTTAGGAGTTATATTTATGTTTATATTTTATAGAAATAGATAATTTAACTGTTGGTGTCATTTGTTTGTTAAGCAATGTAAATACGAAATACCTAATACTTACTAGTTTTGGTACAAGCAATTTTTTAATATTTATAATTATTTATTACAATTTACTAAAAAATAAATCCAAAGAAGAATTGTTCGAAAACAAAATTATAGTAAAAATACCAAACGAGACTGGATATTAAAATAAAATGTATCATATATTGATATTATAATTTTTGAACAAATTATGTGATTTCCTATAAAAAATATTGTTAATATAAAATATACCTATAGTAAATACATAAACTAAGTTATAACGAACTTTTGTGTTTTAGTTTTATTTTCACCATATATTTTTGGAAAAATATTATCCTCATTCAAAATAATGCAGCATAGGTACGTTGTTATATAGTACTTATAGCTGTATAGCTAGCTGGCAGAAAGGTACTTATAACCACAACTCTATTTGCTAATGTTAATACCCAAAAATGTATCGTATGTACTATATTAGGTACCAATTGTATCAGGATACAAGTACCATGTTCGGTATTGTTTTCATTACCTACAGGTAATGTTATAGGTACCTATGGCAAACTGTCTGGGTGAAGTGAAATGTTATGTCGGACAAACATTTGAAGTTCCTAAACATATTGTACATGCCTATAGTATATTATGATAAAAAACGGATTAATTAAAGTCACGGTTCTTTAGACATTGTACTGTTTATTGCATATTGAGTTATTACCATAAAAAATACAAAAATATCTTATTTCTAAGGAATTTAGTGTTCTTATATCTTAAATGAGCAATAATTTATCCATACAATACTTAATATTAAAATAATACACTTTAGAGTATACAGAAATAAAAAAGTTAAATGTACAAGTTATTAAATCGTATGTCTGGGTAATGCTTAGGCAATAATTTCTTACACTTTAGCAACTCTAAATTTTGTACGCAATTTTAATGGTAATCGTTACCAAATTATTACTACACAATTATAAGATACAATATTTAATATAACTGGATCAATGTGAAAAATAAAAGTAACAATCAATATATTTCGAGGACAGTAGGATTTATAGTAATCCATTGTAAATGATTATGAAAATAAAATATTTATAATATTGGACGAATATACACAATTGTATTATAATTATGTAATAATATAAATGGTTCTAAAGAACATAATATATACATTTTGCCTCTTAAAAAATAAAATAGCTCAAACTATAATTACATAAAAGGACGCGTTTATATGGAAGCGCATCTTTTGGCACTGAAGTTGGTCTTAAAAATAATTTTTATTTTCATAATCGACAAAAAAAAAAAAATCGAAACATAAGAAAACTTAATTGGTTCTACATATTATATACACGTTGAGAATATAATATCTACTATACAACTATTATAATTCGAATCTATCCGATGGTATTTTTTTAATATATTATTATATAATATTATAATGATATACACACAAAAAAAAATATAATAATAATATCAACAATATGCATCTCATAATATTAAGTACCTACGTATGTGTTGCTGTCTCGTAACAAGTATATATACATATATATATATAGCTTTTATAGATAATAGCTTACATAGTTATAATATTATTCTCTAAATTGAATTCGTCAGACACGAATATGCCTAGTATTATATATTTATATGTTAATATACTATATCTAATATGTACCTAATATGTATAAGCATAGTTATTAAATCTAAAAAAATAGAATATGTATAAAAAAAAAAAAAAACACGAATCTTATCTCGAACGAATATCATCGTCGCGATTGAAAATGGCATCGAATCTCGTCGGCACAGCGACTAGGCATAGCGCCGCCGTAGGTATAATAATACGTATATTGGTACATTGCTGGTACGAACGGTATACATTTCCCGCGTGGTATACTATGTGCGACGTGGCGTTATTTTTCTCATGGAATTCGTCGGATTTCTTTCACGTCATTCGTTTGCTGCGGCGATCAGAGTGATAAACGCGATGTATGGTATACCGAGGGTGGGTAATATCGGTACAATATCATACCGGTGTATTACCCCATAGGCATATCGCATATGGTAGGAGGAGAAGGCCATCGCGGACGACCATTGATTATTGCGAGAGATCATGACGCGCTTCCGGCCCACCGATCGAAGAGTCCTTCAGGATATGGTCGAATAGATATTATTATTGTATTATTATATAATATTACGGGTAGGCATTACTGTATTGTGTACAGTCACTTTGTGTAAGATTACGTAGGGCGCTATATATATGTCGTCTATAGTTTAATATTCGTTTACGCGACTACTATATATATGTATATATAAATACCTATGTAATATTTAAATATTTTATAAACAATAATAAAAAAAAAAAAGAGTATAAAATCGGGAGAGAAAAAAAAACATATAGTCAAATATATAATATTATAGTATTCACTTAAACAATAATCAGTACATCATTCCGGGGTGGATACCGGAACGGTGGAAAAACACGTTGGGGTTGTTGGACATGGTCGGCTCCATCGTAGTGTAAATGCTGTTGTCCATTCCCGAGAAATTGCACATATCTGAAAGCGAAAAATAATACGATTAGTTTTGTTTAAATGGGGGCGAAAATATATGCTTGGAATCGTATTTGTCTGGATCGTTGGTATAGCACATTAACGTAGAGTATCGTCGACTCTTAAGTCATATTATACGGAAAACAATAATAAACCTAAAAACGTAGTGAGAATAAATTTATAGTTAATCCGGGTAATCCCTAAAATCCTGATTTGTATTCCGCATTTCGTTCCAATCCCTATCCGGTAACCCCCAGCTGCAGAGCTGGAACATTACTATTGATGATATAGACAGCGAAAACGCTTATAGATCGACAGTCGGAGCTCTAAAATTTTATTTGGAATTGAGTAAAAAAAATGTACATACCTCCGAGTCATACGTGCCAATGGAAAAAACTATTAATTTAAATTTGAAAATAACCTCTGAGGAGTTTATATCTAAATAAATCAATGGGGGGTATATTTTTTAATGGGGTGGCTAAATCTTAGTTAGCTGAGGCCAATCCTCCTAGCCCCCCCCCCTAGTTGCGCCACTGCGGCGATGGTGGGCATCTACCATCTACCTAAATGTACTTATAGTTTATACGACGTCGACAAAACGATGGTATGCATATATAATATGGTTAATCGTATAGAAATATTATATAATATACCGGGTGGACATCTCGAGTAAATGGGCTGCTGCATGTGACCTCCATGGTGACCGCCTCCTCCACCTCCGCCACCTACCAATCCTCCACCACCGCCTCCACCGCCACCGCCGAGTCCGTGGTGCGGATAATAACAGTACGGGTAATAGTGGTGAGCGTACGTCGGCGGGGCTACGAGCGCCACTCGGTCTGTAAAACAAACGAAACGGTACAGATAAAAATATGATATAATAATTTTGTTATTATTATAATATTATGTAGACGAGAAAGGTTGATGAAATTTAAACTGCCACCGCCGTTCCTATATGTCCGGTGGACGTCTGCATGCCCCAGGTATAAGTCATTATTGTTATAGGCGTATTTTATAATTGCTACTATGCTTATAATATAATTATATAACGTACGATTTTCACGTGTATTATATCCGTTTTCATGATATGCTAATTGTTATTAACATCAGATAGGTAGGAACGATGTATTTTTTTTATTTTTTTTATTTTTTTGGTCTTAGAGAAATCGTTTTCAGGAGTACCCATGTTTTCACTTTTCGCCTTTTAATTCGTTTCATATTCCAAACATTTATCCGGCATACAATTTGTGTATTATTGGTGTAGTCTCTGGGTGGAAATCGTGCGCTAAGAAATGTGAGAAATGTGAAAAGAACCGTGTCTTGACGACAACCTTTAAATATATTAATTTATACAGTTGTAATTTATAGAATCATCGAAAGGTTGTACCTACATCTGTACGAATTGACGTAGCGATACATCAATTCACGCATAACCAGCAGCATGTTGAATATATATTATATTTATATATTTATATATAATGTTTATATTATATGGCATAAATTATAATTTGATATTTATAACGCGTTTACGGCTTGTTGGTAAATGGTAATAGTATAATGGTATACCGATGTACACCTACATACCAAATAATATATTGAGTAAGTAGTCCCGCTTACAACGTGTGATCGATTACAGTTATTAATATATTTTATGTTTTTATTTGGTCAAAACGTTCAAATCTAATGTGAAATTAGATATAGATTATTGACTAATGCCTAATAGCTTTATATTGTAATTTTTATGACGACATTAATATCTTGCTAGTTGAATATTGGCATATTATACCCACGTTATTTGATAGGTATATAGATCATAAATGTGCATTAATATTAGCTGTTAGACTTATCGCTTATCTATATTATGTCTTTTTTTACAGTCATACATACTGTACACGTGGCGATATTATATTATTACAGAAACTCGATATTCCTACAACTACATATAACCTATCCTAGCTTAGATAACTTAACTTTTGGATTAATTTAGGTTCAAAATATGTTGGAATAGGTTAGGTTTAATGGAATGTCGAGTAAATACATTATGATATTGGAAAAAAAAAAATGTTGAACCGATTTAACCGAGACCGAGAAGTCGCACGAAAAAAATGTGATCGCCGAAATACGTTGACGCCCTGCAGTAAGTACATCATGCGCTGCTATATTATGGGTTGTAAATATTGTAACAACGACCGCGGTTACACTTTACTATTATACGTGATAAAATTCGTCACATTTGTCGACGGCGTTTATCGAACTTAGCAAGTCGCAGACTCAACGCACATATAATGAGGTCCTTTAATGTGGGTCCGCTCCAATAAATATATACCGACCCGGTGGGTATGCGATACAATGAATTCCAGAACGAACTCGTTCGTTTGACAAAACTTCGAGACACCACGCGTTAAATAAATAATAATAATAATAAGTCATATCGCGAAGACCCGATCTTCCGACGGTGCCTACTTACGGTACCTAATTGAAGTTTTTGTCTTTTGACCCACTTTCCAAGTTCCCAATGACCCCTCCTCGCAATTGACGCGAATAATAATATTATATGATATTAAATCAAAGTACCAAAGTCGATGGTATATTATTCTATGGAGAGTATTACTTTTGTCCACGATATAATTATATTATAATTAAATACCGAAACACCTTCGTCAATATACGTTATAAAATGATTTAATATTCCGTTCGCCTCTTACATGCACCGTATAGTGTATAACTACGATAAACGCTTGTTTATTCTATTGTAATACCTAATATAGACGTGCGAAAACGGCGCAATACCGTTAGACGGAAAACAATATTCCTTATTTTATTTCCAACACTTTTAAGTACCTAATTATACTTGCCTATACTGCAGTGAGGTGGTAAGAGCATTTTTTACTCAAATGCATTGTACCTATATTATATTATTTACGTATAATATCTATTTTAGTCTTTAGGTATTGATTAAAATAAATATTAAAATTTGAACTTCTCAATATTATTATTATCGAACACTGTTTTTAGTAAGTCATTGGTTGGTATTTGATTTATATTAAATTGATTAATTTAACTCTCTTAAAAGAAAACTCGTTCTATTCTTTACCCAACGACTTCTTATTAATATTATAATCAGATACTTTGTTCGGTACGTTAGAATAATTAGCCTAAATTATCTCAATAATTCCCAACATTCATACACACATTAACAATTTTAAGGAAATTATTTTGATTCAGAATGTTTGTCCAACGTAAAAAACTATTGATAACATAAGTCTATGATTGAAAACAATCAATTTGTGGAGCACATTGCACGAATAGTTAAATAAAACAATATGATATTATTTTAATTTTATATAGGTGATTTAAGTGACAAATAACAATACATATTCAAATCACGAATTAAAATTGTATTTATCATCTCAGGAACCACTAAAAAGGTATACAAATTACAAATGCAACCAGGGACGCGTTTAACTGAATTTTTTTATTTTTCAGTGCAAGAGTAGGGCGGAATTTTGGGGATGGGGGACGCAAAACCTTGATTGCACTCATAACACATAACGTGGTATGAATCGCGATCTTATTCTATTATTATTAAAATGTATAATGCGTGGATGGGCGGTTTACACATATACGCATACAGAGTTCATCTTGCGTTTTAAACACCTGTTAAATCGGCCTGTCCACGAATATTATATTATCATGCCGTTGAAAAATGAACCGCGTATACGGTTTATTTTTCTTACGCTGCAGCCATAACCTAAGTGTTTCCATTTCGTATATTATTATTATTATTATTATTATTATTATTATTATTATTATTATTACTATGTACATATAATAAACTATGTTAGACCCGGCGGAATGCGGTATATTACACGTGTATAGGTATATAATAATATGTACAATAGCGATATACGGAATCGTTAAAAATAGATTAGAAGATAAAAGTATCGTCTGGAAAAAATTCGACTGCATCATATAATGCATATATGTCATAATGCAGCTGTATAGGTGGGGTTAAACAAACGTGTTTACGACGGCGGACGGATGGGATTTAGGAAAACAAATGGTCCACCAGAAATGTGCTCAGATCGGCGAAAATGCAATACAGTTTCCCCGAATAATACACTTTATACTCACGACTTTTAGCTTTACGAATGTACAATTACCTACATACATATTTTATAGCGGGACTTTGAAACCGTAAATCTACGATGAGGAAAGACGCATAAATATTATGATTAAAAATCTTTGTGAAGAGGGGTGTAAAAATATAAATTAACAGGTGTCAACATAATAGGTACTTACGAAGTCAAGTTAGAAAATGTTTGTGGGCGAATCCCCCATTCCCACTAAAATTTTACGCCTATTGGTGAGGGATGACCTGGGTTTTGACCTGACATTTTTGTAACACGACCCTAAAGTTTATTATTTATATTTATTTTTAAGACGACGTTTTTACCCTAATTCCGTCTTATACTAACACAGTTACACACAACATTGTAAATTTATATTCTGCATGATCTATTTTGTGTCATTGTTTTTAAATGTTGATATAATAAGGGTGAATTGACTTACTATACAATTTTGAGGTAAGAATATTGACTAACTCAAGACGTCTGGTAGGTTTTTATTAATATTTAAATTGTATACAAATTGTAGCTAAGGTATAGCTCAGTTTGATACTTTAAACCTTTTATATCAATAAATAAGGCTTTTTTATATTACGAATAGGTACACCAATGTCATGTAAGTATGTTCTCATCTTTGATCGAAATATAATTTTTTAAAGGGCACACAACCTTGTTATCAGCCTGCACCTGCAGCAGTAGGGACTTTATCAGGGCTTGAGCACGCAATGCGTGGGGGTGGGGTACTTATAAATTATTATGACATATTATGATCTCCACGGCGGCTTACCTCCGAACGTGTTGATCGTCGACGTGTGCTTCATTGGCGTCATGAACGGTTTGAAGTGGAAGAAGGACGGGGACGCGGGCCTGCTGAGCGTACTGAGCTTGTCCTCGTCGTACAGACCGTCCCGGCCCATGGCGGCCAGCTGCCGGCCCTTGGGCATGAACATGACGAGCAGCACTAGTGCAGCCGTGGCGCCCAGGCCCAGCGCCAGACATCCGTCTTGGTCGCCTGGCTGCGTGGCCCACAGCCCGGCCACGGCCCAGCCAACGCACAGCGGCGCCGTGCAGCCGACGGCCAGCCCGATGTACATCGCCTCGCGGTAGTTGTCCCGTATGTGCCGCGACTTGATGGCCAACACGGTGACGGCCAACAGCAGGCCGGCCGCGTATACCAGCGAGCCGAGCATGTGCTGGTACTTGGTGTCGCAGCTGTTGTCCAGGCTGCTCGTCCACTGCAATACAAGTACGTCGTTAGCATACAATTTCAGTTTTTATATTTCGCGATACATATAATATTATCGTTATGATTTTATAATATAATATGGCTTATTATTATAATTTATAATATCAACTTTTAGTTTTTACATTGAATGTCTTTTTGAGTTGGTACCTACCTACCTAATTTTTTTACATTTGGAAATTTTTGTTTTTCAGACGTTCTTATATAATTATAAAATTTAGTTTATTTATTTATTTGATTTAACGCCTGTTGGCTATTATAGGCTCAAGTATAGGTATATAATATATATTGCCCGTGCTCTGAATGATTGTTACGCATCTACGATGATTAGTGTATTAGTGGCAATTATATAATAACATACATGGATTAAAGGGGGGAGGGAATTCCATGTTATAAGCGTTTCATATATAATTTTATTTTTAATGTTTAATGAATATTTTGTAATGTATAAACAGTGATTGTGTAAGGATTCTCAATACTCATCCCTGCACTTCTAACCCTGAATTATGTTAGTCCTAATTTTATAAAGGGGACGCTTTTTAACCTCCGTCGGAGGTAGGGGGACCGAGTCCCCCTGCGCCCTCCCCGCTTTCACCTATGATGACATAAGTCATAACAATCAACAATATATTGACTTACCTGGGACGATAGGAGTTGCGGAGGTGTGTAGATGAGCCATTGGACGCCAATGGCCAGCTGTATGGCCACGGTGAAGAACAGCAATAACGCCTGGTACGGTGCGGGCAAATAGACGCCGCCGTTGAGGCTGATGAGGAACACGCACTTGACCAGCAACGTGCCGAACACCATCGAGTACCCCAGCCCGGTGCACAGCCTGACGGTTGCGCACGTCAGCACAGTTGGCTGTGTGCACATGAGCCCGCTGACTGCCGCGCACACGAACAGCCCGCCCAGCAATGCCTGTCCGAGAAACAGGTGTCTCCTGCTGGGCTCCGTTTTTCTCGTCTTGCACAGCACGAACACCTGCAGAAATACAACGACAGTCGTGTCAGTTTAGCGCACTTTCTTGCGCCGTTTCCTACTCCGTTAGTGCGGAAAAAAAACAAATCGGCTTGCAGTATTTCGCGGTGGAACAGCATGGTCAGAATAGAATTCGCACTCACCGCATTCACAAAGGACACGGGGATAGAATTCTTTATGTTCTATATCGAATCAGGCCATGTCCCGACATTGAACGACAACAACAATATTATTGGAGTGGACTTACTAATAAAATTAACTTATTGAACTTGGATCGAAATATATATTTTCTTTTTTTTTAATCTATTATAATTGTCCACCCTCAAACATGACTTCGTGACTTCTCAAGTTCAAGCATTGAGTTCTAATCTATGCATATTGACAGGTGTTAAAGACGACTCAATAGCGTTTCAAAAGTATTAATTTACTTAATAATATAAAATATTATAATATTATGTGTTGGTAATAAGTATAACAACAAAGTATTGAGAGACTAGATAAAAAAATAAAAACTTATTTAATTTGATAACAGAATATTTTCTCATGACATTTTTCCTCGTTCAAATGTTATGTCTTACAATACTGAAGGTTTAAACAAAAACTTATGTAAGGGCACCGAGCAATAAACATAAATAAAGAAATATTCTTTGTTGATCCGGATCATATTGTATAGTTACAATATTAGTTTCATATTAAATTATAAATTTGTCGTTTCTCTAGACTTTTATTATTTAAGATCAAAATGTTTATTTTACACATAAGTTATTATAATTTAATTATCTGGATGGTTTATTATGTAGCATTGGACTTCCGCACGGCCCACGACTTGGAGGTGACCCGCCATATTAGCTTCCAACTTCAGTATAACAGACACAGTGTACTTACATGTTTCTTGTTGAAAAATCCAATAAATCCAAATGGAAAACAGTGAAGAGAAATTTTTTACTCAAAATTTCACAGCCTCTCCGGCCACCACGAATTTCTCTTACATATATGTATACCTAACTTACTAAACCCAACTGTAGCGTATTGTGCGATGTTCTATTATTATAAAAATAGGAAATACTGAACATATAATCACCTCAAAAGTCATTATCAGCGTCATGGTGAGCACCGACAGTATGAGCACCGGCAGCACCCAGGCGTCGCGCCGCAACAAGGTGAGCGTGGCCGCGGCGTACTGGTGGACACCGGTATTCGGTGATCCCGTCGTGACGATCACACCCGGCGGCGACGTGAACGGGCCGTAGGACGGCAACAGGAACATGTCCGTGTTCATCCCCACCCGTCCGCCGCCTCCAGTCATCTGTACCACGCTGGCTGCCGCCTCCATGTCATCGCTTCCCGGTCATCATCGCACCTGTTGACGGCGTTAGAGTTTAATATTTGGGAATCGTTTCATTAAGGCTAGAGTAAATTTCCGTAATCATAAGGTAGCTGGTACTTAAATGTTAATAATACACATTAAAAACCAAAATTCAAAAACATGGTCGGAAAAAATTATTTTATTAACTGACCCATATCGTAGATCTGAAACTCGTAAGTACCTAACACTTTATAATATTATTATTCCAATAGAGATTATACCCAACGCGACACGACCTTATATAATATTGCGAACATTTTTATCAAACTCGGGCGGTAGGGACTATATAGGACATAGGTATATGTTTACGGTAAACCTATACGGTATAATCGCATTGCCTCGCGTCATTAATATAGAGTTTTTTTTTGTATTAATTCTCCGCAGCTTCAGCTGAGTGCGCAACATTCTTTCAGAGATGTGTTATTTTTATATATTATTATACTCTAATGAAAAACGGATTATATTATATTGACAGATTCGCATGAACAGAGTAATTTATATTTTATATTTAAGTCTGTGTCGTCTATATAGTCCATAGGTTTACGTTGCGGGTAACTCGAAGGTATATAAAATATTTAATATTATACATAGATATAAGCCGCGTTGGGGGCGCGTTCGGTCGGATTGTTATATATTACATTAATACATTATTATATATAAATTATATTGTACATCGATAATGGACGTTTAATGGATTATTTAATGCCCCAGCTGCAGATGATAATAATACGTATATAGTATATACATATTATATAATTATACGTGTGTGTTTTTTATCATCTGTCTTCAGTGATCGTCTCTCGTGTATTACTATATACAATACTATATAGTATACAACATAATATTATTGCCATACCGCTCATACCTATAACCCGCAGGGTAGTGTACGCTCGCGCCAGACTCATGCAGAATACGGTTGGTGAACCAAAATAAATATCCAAGACATATTTTCAAAGAATATTTTGGATCGTTAAGTCGTTCTAGATAGTAAAATGAAATAATAAAAGTGTTAGTTTATATATTTCTAGTTCGATTACTATACAAAGGCCACACAATTGAACGCCCGGAAAATTCCAAAACATGAAAACTCCGTCTTTTTTAGCGTTGAGTTGAAATCGTAGAATAATATAATTGTAATAATATATAATACATATATGTTACGGGGAATATGATACACAGTCCTGTGTGCTATGCATACTTTTGTTTTAATACTCTCTACTTGAACAGTATGTCCACAGTATTCCCCGACCCCACACATACACACGCACACCGTAGACATCATATTCTATGTATAATTTTAACAATACGGCAACGATTTCATTTTGGTGTTCCGCCCATAACGTTTCATCATCAGGAGTGTCTGTTATTGCAGTGATATAATTATGTAAATACGATATCACAAGTCCACGGAAGTCGTACATAAACTATATAAGGATCAAATTTCATCGAGTTTGCGCTTTATTTTTGGTTTATTAAATCGTTTAGATCATTTATCAACACCATAAAATATGTATTTCAGCACTCGATAACAAATACAATTTTTAATATCCATAGCAATAATATATGCATACAAAATATTTAAAAAACTTGGTAGTTTCTAAATAAATACGTTGATTTAAGATATTAATCTTATGGTTGTATCAAGAATTCACGACCAACCATAATTTATACTTCGAAGACCGTTTTTATATTTTTATAATACGTAAATCATACGATTTTATTATAGGCGTGTAAACTGATTTCAATGCATAACACGCCTATCCAAGAATAAATAATAGATAATAATAATTTGTGTACATTTTCTTGGTTTTTGAGTGCATATTTGTATGCTTCACAAGTGCACAACTGCCTTCGTTTTTAGAGCCTTAAAATAATATGTAAGTATATTATTGCAATAGTGCAATACCGTATAATATATTATCGACGACTTTTTATTACGATTATTATTAACATTCGATACGCGAACGACCCCCCGGCCGGCAAACCAAACGGGGCAACATAATAATAATCGTCGCTTTATAAATAGTGAAATAGCTGAATATTATAACATCGTAATAATATAAATGTTATATAATTCCGCTCAGTAATCTATATACTAGTATTCGATAGGTATGGTAATAATATTATTGCAAATTTCAATAATAAAACATACCTTCAAACGTGTGGATGTAATATTCTCAACGCGATATTATTGCGCTCCGTGAGTGTGTAGGTACCTACTTACGACTCGCCTTATTTTTATGTATAACGTTTATTATGATATTATACTATAATATGTGTGTACATATTAGTATTAGTTATTACATAAATGCGATACACGCGATATAGGCGAAGTAATCGTTCGTATAATTTCAACCAATAATAATTATAGCACGCGACCAGTCAGCCGCACACGAACGCGACGCTTTATGTATAATATAATATGATATTATTATAATTATTTAATATCTGTACGAATACTACGAGATCGTGACAGTGGAATTATGTACCTATATAGGATGGACCACCGTGTTTTTACGTTCGTGCGTTTTACTAAAGCTGGATTAGCCGGGTTCACTGGGTCGTCGGTCGTGTGGTGTCAAAAAGTTGAGCGTAGTCCGGTTGGAAATTTATCGGTAGATCGTGGTCAGTGAATGATACCATGATTATAACAGCCAATAGATTGCGATACAAACACAGACTATAGTCTGTGATACAAGGTACACGAGACGAAAGACGACGTGGTTGTGAACCCGGCTTAACACGGGGAAGCGGCGGGAGATCACGGCGTGTCACCCTATATGTGTGCAAATATATCGTTGCAGATAGCAAATTAGTAAACATAATTATTTAGGTATGTGAGAAACGACTGTTAGAAATAAATTTCGGTAAAAACGTGTTTGCACTTTGTGATGGTTACGAGTGTTTAACATTATATAGTATTATCATTTATCATAATAATATGTTGACGATATAGTATGACTTAAGTTAAGTATAACTGTTGTCTTAAGTATTATTCTTATAGGTACTCGTAATATTATCAAAACTGAGTAGGTAGTTAAATCGTTATGTTATTACAGTATATTATTACATATTTTTAATTCTTAAATGTGGTCAAGTGGTATCGTGTACCTGTAGTAAATAGTTATTTCAAATTATATTAACGCGAATGTCCTTCATTAGAATCAATTTTTTGTTTTATTTTTTTTTGTGTTTTTGTTATTGAAATAATAATGACGTGTTATGTAAACGTAAGCATCCATAATAGTTATTCGAAAACAGGTGTCAAAATGAATAATAATTAATAACATATTAAGAGGACGTTATCTCACATATGTGGTAGGTCTAACTATCCGTCTTACAATACTAATGCATAACATGGCTAATTTTACGTTAAGAAGGATTCGTTTTACCATTGGTTATAAATACTAGTATTTACCTAAGATAGAGTAAAACGAATTTAAAAAATGGCATGTTATACGTTAAACGTTGTTATAATATGTATTACGTTTCTGCGTTATATAGTAAGATGGAAACAACACAAAATTCTGGTATAACGCTCTCATAAAACCTAATAATAATTTCTAGAGACTAAAATTATTGTTGAAGATACATATTATATATTAATAATATAATATTATATTATAATATCGTCGTCAACAACATGTCTCGTTACATTAAGTATATAGGTACACTTGCTATAACTCTACAATTTTAATATTATTTTTTATAAGTAATAAGTAGGAAACTTCTCATTAGGTTTTGAATTTAGACACATCAATATTTTGAAAAAAAATAAGTATTTGAAAATATAGTATTTTTCTACTAAGAACTCTTTAAATCAGAATTTAAATATACTCATAATTGAAGGATAAAATTGGAGTGAGCACACTCAGTGAATCGCCTTATAATATAGTACATTAATACATTATAAGATATCGATATTCACGAGTAGGTAAACCGTATAGTTGCAGCGGCATCAACAAGTCGCGTCATGATGGGTTAACCGGTCGTAACTACAATCGTATATTATTATACCCATATGACCATATAAACTTATATTGAATTTAAGTCAACTCAGCGGAGAGCTACGACATGGGAAAAGAATTTGTTCTGCGAACAGACTGCACCGAGAATGAGAAAAAAAGTTGATGAAAAAAAAAATGGACAGTGGGAATTCCACATTTTTATTTAAAATATACCGCGCGCACGTGCCCGCGTGGGAGTTTGTAGTCCACGTGCGCTTAATGGAAAGACCTGTATGCTCCTCATCTGTTACTTATCTAGTGGTTTCGCCCTCCCAACGATTGTTCTTTCTCGTTTCTCTCTTTCTTCTCTTTTCACTTTTCGGACAAACCCAAGGCCGCCGGGAAATGTGAGTAATTATACTTATATTTCTAGCGCTCATTTTTTTAAACAATTTTATAAAATATTCCAGAATGATTTATCATTCCGGACATGAGAACGAAATTCAATTTCCCATAAATATTAATATATCAAACCGTTAAACACACCATGCCGCGCCACATACATACATAATATAATATAGTATATGCTATATATGGTTAAACGAGACTGTTAAATGATGTTCTTTTATTCGATCATTCAAATATTATTGAATTATTATTAATTATTAATGCAGCGGTGTGAATGTCCGATGTACTCACTGTAATAAATAATATAATGAAAAACAAAATTATTTTATACACCATATTATTAAAAAAAAATAAATATTACACGAGCGTTTTAATTGCGTTATCTCTGCTGCGTGTACTCCTATAATGAATAGGAACAATTTGAATTTCGAACGCAGCAATAATAATATTTTCCTGTCAAAAAAATGTAAACACAATTACCTATTATTATTGTTATTATTACTATTACTATGTCTAGCTTCACGGTCTGCGGTTGGTTCGACAGGCCTATGTCGATGATTCATTTTAAACGATGTTTTCAATAGGTAATGCATTTAACATTTTAAATGACTGAGAGTTCAGAACAGGTTACGGCGTTTTAACTTTTAATGGTGTCAATAAATATTACTATAAGTACGATTGTACGAGAATGGATAGTTTATTTTCATTTTGTGAAGGATTCACATTTCACACTGGAAAGAAAAATCTTAGTGAATTTAGAATACAGGTTGATTGAAGGAACGAATTTAACGTACCAATAATATCATAATATAAAGTATAGGGTTTCTTATAAGTTATATTATTATGTAGGTATACGTACTGCAATTTGCAGTAACGTTTTGTCGGAAATAATTATTATCACAGGTCATCACTATAATTATATATAGGTACATTGTTATGTATGTGTATGTATACATTTGTTGGGTAGTAAAATCGGGTTTTGTGAAATATAATATATTTTAGACACATGTCCTATAGTGTTCTACACCCGAATACACGTGTATACACCTACTTGTAGTAAGTCGGTGTATATATATATTTAAAAAAAACCAAGGGAAGGCATCAGGTAAATAATTTCAAGAACGGTTTCTTTATGGTTGAACGCCGTGTCACAACATATAGTGTGTTTAAAATAATATTTGAATACGTTTAAATAGATAACCTACCTACAGTGTAATAATAATATGTTCAAAGCGGTAATACATATTATATTAGTTTACTTATTTGGGATCTAACTGTATGTTTAAAACATGTAATAAAAATATATCGATATAACAGTGGCGTATCTGATGCACAACAAGGGAGGGGAGGATTATATAAGTTTAATAAAATTCTTAAGATACTGTGAACTTCCTTTCTCAACGCCACACATAAATCGACTTTTTCAATTTTTATCAGTAATATTCATTTTTTAATTTTGTATTTAATGATATTTTGACAAATTATTATGTTATTATTTGTAATAGATATTCAATTATAAATACATTACCTATAAGATATAACCAAGGCCCATCTCACAAGGTGATGTGGGTAAGTGGCTCTACATGTCAACTCTCCCTTCCCCTCAAATAGGTAACCTACTGTCATGTAAAATTATGTTAAATTTTGTGCAAACGAGAGTTTAATGTATACAATATACTACAGATTTAAATTTTAACAGCTTCATAAATAGATATCACTTATACACATTTTATTATACATCATATTTTCGTACTTCTTATATAAGAACAATTATTTAACATTTATAGCTTAAAACCCAGCAACTCATACATCAGTTATGGCATATACTGCGATTTGTAAAATATTAAGTACGTACATTTAAAATTATTAAGAGAAGTTATTGTATATTTGTAACCAAATATATTTAATATTAATGATTAGATTTTGTTTAGATACTTATAAACGTATAAATTAAATTACTTGCGGATCTCGACGAACTGTTACATTATGGATATTATCGATCAACTAAATAATATATGAAGAGAAAAGCAGGAAATCGATAGGCAGGTAGACATATGTGTCACGTACTCGTACTCGTATTTTGTTTTTTACCAAAGAAAGTGTACACAATACAACAGTTGTACCTGCATAATGTATCTATCGAACGCATTTGCAAGCTGACCCTGTTTTTTTTCGTGATTGATTGAAAATTACCGATTTCGTGGTGTGAAATCGAAATACAATACATAACGAAAGCCCAATGAAATCGATTCCCGTAAAATATATTGTGCTGTGCTAAAAAATTAAATGGTCTTGTTACCCTATACCTAATCGGAAACACAATCTTGAATTTGTTATTGTTATTGTTATTACTATTACTATCGTATACTTACATTATTCTTACTGTAATTATAATTACTATTCTCAGAATCGTGCGCACTAATATATTATATTATTATAATTTATATCGTTACCTACTCATTAAATTTAAATTTCACAATAGTTACGCCAAACCAAACTGTCGTTTGGATTTTGATTTCGATCTGCAGCGATCAAGTCTTCAGCTGGTATATTGCAGTCGTTGTATAAAACAGAAATCATTTTTTTGATAGATTTTCAAGAAATCTTCACGTTTGTACCTAACGATATTAGCATCACTGCTGATAAACGCCGCAGTCCACATACCAACTGTTTGCTGTCGAAAATGACGAAATTTTCGGAACAAACAAGAACAAACGAAGAACAATTGAAGGCCCCGGGTTTGGTTCCGAAATTCGAAAGTGGGGGTGCCAGGGAAATTAACCTATACGAATATTATAACATTGGCAGGCTGCAGCTATTATAATATTATACCCACCCAGGTCGTATATTACATACACTAGAAAAGCCACTATACTGATACTGTCCGTCCGTCCATATGACATAATTTTTGTCCACGACCGTCTAGGTGACTGATTGTGTCACCCGATGGCGGCGACTCGTACCTAAACGTCAATATAATATAATATTAATACCATTCGGCAGCGACCTCGTGCCATATTTTTTACCTGCGCGGCAAATAGTATTATAATTTTTAAATGAATATTACGCACGTACGCGGATATTTTCTCCGTACAAGAGCGCATTACCCCGTTTTGCGTAACTATACGTCCGAGTGTGTCTATGCGTCGATATGTTATTATATTTATTATTATAATCGCATATATTATTATTACTATGCATAATGCAAAATTAGACAAAATTGTATCATTGCAATGACCGTTCCACCGACGTGTGACGTAATCGGGTAGGTAATAGGTATCTATGATGTATTGTATTATTATTAGCGAGATAAAAAAATAATATAATATACATCTATACGTAATGTTTGTAATATGTACTACGCGTCAGGTATATGTTTAAATAGGAAACCGGAAAGGTCGACGCACCGTCCGAATTTTTGGCGACAATAATAATAATTAGCGACGAGAAAAATCGTAATTATAATTATTTATCATTACGCTATATGGGCAGGCATGCATATAGGTATACTCCCGTATAATTATAATAATAATAATTATTGTTATTATTGACGAGACGGCCGTGAAAGATGACCACCACTACCACCACTGAGACTGCGACGTCCGTGTTCTTAATATTAGGTATAGGTACTATAGTAGAGTATAGAGTACACACAAATACTAGGCGAGGCTGGAAATGTAATAAATTATTTCGATTCGTTGAGTAAAAATCAAATTAAATAAGTTAAAATACCTAGTGAATAGTTGATTGCGCTTAAAATAACTCATAGGATTAGATTATAATGACAAATAAAAAAAAAAATTTGATGATAAAACTTTTGGGAGACAAATTTATCAGGGGCGAACGTGGCCGTACTGTAATCTAATTAAAAGTCTATAGTACAATATACTATTAAATTAAACTATAGGAGTTTTCAATTCAAATAAGACAACTTGTTAAGTTGAAATGAACTTGACGCTTTATAGAAATTAGTAACAAACACCCAAACCCCTGGGCCCAAATATGAGTATAGTATATAATATACAGGATACCTATAACAGAAAGAACTAACAGATAACTTAACCTAACCTATATAATAGGGTACAACAAATTATTCAGTAGTTAGTCGAATACATTTGTCATTTATTTCTGACAGTTTAGGTCAAATATAATATATTATATTATACCAAAGTATATATTAAGTCCTAACACTATGCCCAAGTCATACACATGTATACAATGATAATATTCGTCACGACGTACATAATACATAGATACGTCATATATTGTGTAATACTTGATAATTTTTATTCGTTTGGTCATATCATTATAAATGGGTATTATTATAATGTGTACGAGTATACCGCGGAAGGAAACGCGTTACGCGGTATTCATCGTATACTTATAATCTCTCTACAATATATATATATATATCGAAAAATAACACCGTAAGTCTTAAACGAGGTGATTGATGAACGGTTATAATATGTTATGACGGACATCGCGATGCGGATAGACCCGGATCATATGCGCGTACAATATCATCTAAGTATGAATACCGATGATACGCGGCGATCCGAAAGGGTAGAAAGATTATTATTGTTATATTGTGCTCGTGACCACTCGGCGATGTGACGTGCGCATGCACGACGATATATTATAATGTTATATGTATATAGGAGGCGGTGGTGGAGGCGGCTTGAGGATTATTATATTACATAATATGTGTACCTACGTATAATATAATATATCCATGTAGGTTTGTACGCATACCAAAAATACACATAGTATAAAATTATGTGCCACGGATCCCAGCAGCGTTTCCTCTGGTGAAAAGAGATATTATCGGTCACCCAATGTCCCGAGACAAACGGCATCGTTTCTTATTCTTCCTCGTATTTATTTTATTATTATTATTTTGTTTGTCTTTCTCTTCCCCGTGCCGTGGCGGACGTCGCTTAATAAATTACCATAAATAACTCAAAACGCACACATTCGGAAGAAATATCCCATGGTATAATATCTAAAATATTATGATATACGTAGGTACATCAGCAGCTATAAGCAATCTCTATTATATTACTATTAGTCTATTACTATTTTTGTACAATATATTTTATAATAAAATAATAATAATAATAATACGCCTCTTCCGTTAAACACTCGTATGGAAGAGACAAAAAAAAAAATAATAATAATAATAATGACGGCCATCACAACCCAAGTTCACGTCGTCGTCGTCGTCGCTATCCGGAATATTCATCGGGTACAGTTGGTTCGAATGCGCGGCTTTTATATAAATATTGTTGTATTATGTATTAGGCATTCACGTCGCAGACGCACTCACTATAACATACGCATATAATATATAATAATACAATATATGTATAATATGAACACAGCGCTGCTGCAGCCTGCAGTATATATAGTATAGGTACATACGTAATACGACAATACCGCTCCGGCATTATTTGTATATTATATTATACCCGGTGCGTATTATGTGTGTTATATATACTACCCATATTATTATGCGTTTTTATTGTGCGTCTGCGCTTTAGAAGGTCAATCGGTGGATAGGACGCGATGTCTCGTATCGATATACCTATATGTATAAAATATACTGAGTAAAAATAAATAATAATATGTAGGTATACGCGTGTATTATAATTTACGAATAATTATTTATTTTTTTATTTTTATTTAAATCGTCAAAACACTGACCATAAATTGCCCGTTTATACAATGCACATAAATATATTATTCATAATGAAAATAACAGTACATATTAAATAATCATACGCAGTGTGCGGGGGCCGAAAGAGATTTAACGGATTTTTTTATAATGCGCGGAAATATCATTGTTTTTAATTGATTCGATCTGATATTGTACAATATGACATATTGCGTTTGTACAAATACATGGTACCTATTGGTTTTGTATAATATTTTTAATTTTCATTTTATATAATTGAAAATCCGTATGAAAATTTGACAAATCAACACACTGCAGCATACTATTCAACTCACACGGATTTCTTTGATTGCGGCAAGTTTATAATATATACATATATATACATACATAATACATACATATACATATGTCATATACATACATACATAACATAGTACCTATATGCGCGCGCGGGCACTTATAAATCAAAATTGCCTTGGATATTATTTTTATCATTCTTATTACATTAATAAATAATAGTGTTTCAAGATTAATGGATGGAAATTTTTTTCTAATGTGATGTAATGTCCCATAATTTATAATTAATACGATTTTCATACAATATAAATAATATCTAAACGTAAATTAATAAGTAACACGAGTCGTACCTACATATACTCACCGGTCGCGTCAGTGTAAGACCATCACTTTACCATATTATACCATGTTATGTATGTGTACAGAAGCTTATACGTATGGCCACGTAACAGCATACATACGACGCCAGCGCATTATTATTTACAATCTCATAAAATCATAACTACACCCTATATGCTATATATTATACGTATAAGAGTATAACCATATCGGTATATATAGGAATATAATAGACCGACATTGGATACTCGTCATTTTTGTCAACATTTTTCCATTACAATATGATTTATATCAAAAGACCCTATATCGAAAGCCGAAGGTCGTCGGTGTCATTAATTTCTAAAGAAGAAAAAAAGAGCTCAAATATAATGGTCATCCTCAGACCTCGACCGTGACCCATGCCTTTGGGTCGTATACCTACCTAATATAATAATATATGGTTAGGTTATATCAATATCCAATTTTAGTTCCGATTTTATTCACAACGTGATTTATCACAGGCCACCAGACCGGACACGCCAAATATTATATTGTAAACACAACAAATGATTAAATGTTTCGACTTTCGAATAGTTATTTATTTAATAGGTAATTTTAAGCAAAAGACATTTTAATAACGTAATCTCAAAAGTTTGTTAAAATCGGAGTTTCCTTTTACGACATAATCATACTTTCAACACACACGCATTGTCATTTATAGGTAAGTCGTAAGTATACGATATGTGATGAGTATATTGGTAATGTTTTTCGAGACAAGTCAGAATACAATATTTAGAACCTATAAGTATTATTACAATTATATTATATTAAACTAATATTCTACAAGTACATAATAATATATACGTATATCGTGCATGTCAATGTCGTGGATACCTAATTACTCGGTACTGCTATTCAACTGTTATTATGCTTTGAGTAAACAGCGTGCTAATTTTTATCGAGTAGGTTATAATATACCTACCTAAAAAGTTTCAGTCCGAGATCACGCGCAACAAGTGTGTACACCTTATTGAAACAATGTTACGTCGGAATTTTATCCGTGAAAAAATATCATTCATCACCGTCTACAAGTAGATATGTACGATTAATGATAAGTTGCTAGTGAATTTTTAAGATTACTTTTTTAGCCTATTTTAGAGCTTGTAATCAAGTTTATAAGTGCTTTTAAAAGTGCTTATTCGTATGTTCAAATATAGGCGTTTGAAGTTCCAAACCCTGGTGATAGATAATATAAGGAACATGTGATGATCAATTCGAAACACGACAGAATTAACCAGACAGTTTCATACGTGGCTTATATTCGAAAATCTATGTATGATCCAAGTAATAAATATTATAATATATAAGTACTTTATTTCAGACTTGAGTGTAATATACAGCTGCAGCAAGACAGATCCGACGATGTCGCTGCAGCAGCAGAGGAGTTTCTAAAATATTATATAACGGCCCTAACGAGCAGACCTTTTTCGCGACGACGACGTTATCGCGGCCGGCCAACGCAGCGTTATAAATAAAGCTAGAGATACCTATGTAAGGTATAGCTGGACGAAGAGTTGCCGCAAGTATATTAAATATATACGTCTGACGTCGCCATACACGACTCTTTTGTCCCTGAAGTCTGAACACACTGCGGGTACCCGAACGAGTATATAATAATATGTAATAAGTATATTATAAGGTGCGCACACGTCTATATTATTTATATATGTATTACGGTGTGTATATATTACACAGGCAGTATATAGGTATATAGCCACCCACGCGGTCACTCACTACACATATACAGTCTGCCGATTCACTATTGACACACACACGCACACACGCGCGCACCTATGTGATGCCGACAACAATGCCGACCCCTCCCCGCAATAACCCTTTCCCCACGCCTACGATGGGGTACGCTGAAAAAGAATGGAATTAAAAAAAAAAAAAAATCATCGTCTACATAATATAATAATATATATATACGTGTGTACACAATAAAACGTATATATTATATATTACATTATTATGTGCACACGCGCTCGACGATATAATAATATAATATAATGAAGAAATGAAAAAAAAAAACATGTAGGTACATTAACGGCCGGCCGTATGTCATACATATCGGCGTACGATAAAAACGACCCCCTTCCGGGTTAACGAACCTATACAGCTTATTGTCTTTAGTTTTTCTTCTTTTTTTTTTTTTTTTTTGTTGATTTTTTGATTTTTTTTCCACGATCAATTTTCTCGCCCGACGCGTAATAATTATAAGAAAAAAAACCGAGCACAATAATGTTTTATTACGACATGTAAAGCGCCCCGGCCGCATCGTCGATGGTCGGTGTGGAGCTTTTGTGTGGTGCAGACTGCCGAGACACGTGGACCCGGGGCAGCTGCAGCTATCGGACCGCCGACGAGGATGACAATGGTATCAGAAAGCCTAAGACGGACTGCCGATGGGGTTTAATTAAGACCGACGGTATGACCGCGATCCAGATGTGTATAAATAAAAAAAAAAAATTATGATAATTATAAAATACCTTGTACACTGCGGTTTGTCTGTCGCCGTCCCGACAACCGTTTCTATATACATACCACCGAAATCCAGTCAACTCGCAAACCTTCGCCTGCGGTGTGCCCTCCTACAGTGGCGACGAGTTCAGCTCAAATATTATTATAATGCACACGCGTGATTGGAGTGACCTATAATTTCGATACACTAGCCCGCCAAGTGTAAATTGAGTATGTGTGCTAATATATAATGAATTTAATTCCGTTCGGGTATATATCAAGTAGGTATATGCTTCAGTAATGTAATATTATAATATCGCTCCACTATGACGAAATTAATCTACTTATGTAACGTCTTATGAAAAGCCCAGCACCCATGGGCCTTATATGCAGGGCGCCATGGCATTTCATCCCTGCCATATCCCATATCATAATTGCGTTATCAATCCATATTATTTTATGTTTATTTCTTACCAGCGTATTATAATATACTCGGCGCTCGCAGCTACAAGGGCTAATGCCATTAAATAATATTATATTTCTGATAAATCAGGGGAAGGATATATACGGGAAATCGTCTAATTAGACACACGTCATCGTCATTCCAAGGCGGTCAAGTATCTGAGTCTGGCCGGGCGTGTATAATATACTATGTACAGACAATTATTATATATGTACTAATAATATTATTGTCCCATACGTAGGAATAAGTTCGATTATTGTTTATCGATTTTTTTTTCTTCACTAAACACACAAAAGGCGAATACCTATTAACTTCCCATCTACAAAATATATGGGTATATAATCTACCTGAAAACAATACACCAAGGTTGAAAGCGTTTTGTTTTTTTCCTCGTCTTTATGCATTATAGCCTATAACTTGGAGACCTGTCCTTCGATCATACGGCAGATTCGTGTTGCTAATCCAATAGACGTCGAACAGCACTGCACTCAAAATCGTATAACTATAACCAACACTCTTAAGTGTTTACTATGATATATAGTAATAGATAGGTACACGTCGATCTCATCCAATTTCTATTATGTACAATAATACACTAATACACATACCTTTAAGTATACTTACTACTTAAAATATTAAACTAGTAATAATATTGATTGATGAACTTATATAATAGTACCTATATAATTTATTTATATTTTTTATGTCGTTTACGTATCGACAATAATGTACCTATAAGTATTACCATTTACCTACCGGTGATTGAATAGCTGTATGTAGGGTACCTAACCTAAGTATTATATGTGCATAATGGTAATAATACTAATGAGTAGTATGTAATAGATCCTGAATCTAACAAGTTGCACAAATTTAATTGTTTAAAAAATAATTATTGATGCGTGCTTTCAAATGTACGAAAATATTTAGGTTTGCGAATGTGATTATTTAAAAACATATAAAATATTTGTCTTGTAAAATATAAAATGAAATAGGCTGACGCACGATGATTTTATAACAAAATCTGACAGTGATTAAACGATTTACTGTACCGTAAATATATATTTTCAAAAAGAAAAGAAAAAGAAAAATGTAATATAAATATTTTGTATTTTTAAACCGGTAAACGCTTTAATTTTATCGAGTAGATTGACATTAAAATGTTAAACTTGGCACGAATAAATTATCAACGTACGCCGAGGAACGGGTTTCAACGTAAAGCGTTATAATTTTTTCTTCCTCAGACCACGCGATACACGCAACGATCTCGAATCGTAAAACGGACGCGTTTTAATAATATAATAATAATAATAATAATAATAATTGCACGGAAATATTCGACTCGTCGGAGCAGCGAAATTTAACGCGAGCGGGCCTGGCCGTATGGGAGGATGACGACTGCAGCAGTGTTCGAACCTGTTTCGGAAAACATAATATAGGTATTGACGAGAATACAAAATAAAATACAGAGGTACATATATACCTATTTTAATGCACTAACCTAACCTATAGGATGCGTGTGCTGCAGGCGGAGTAAATTATTTTACTCTCCTTCTCCTGTTGGTGTAAGTGAATTTTGCAATATAATATTGGTTCCTATCGTCATATCGCAACAATCAATAACGGCTCAAATTAATTTGTGTCGTTTATTTCCGGCTGTATTTGTTCTATATATAGGTAGGCAACACGACGTGTCGTACGTATTTAAAAATATAGAATATAATAACTGCGCGTTAAAAGATTTTTACTCGAGTCGACTTTATTAATAGCTTCCGTGGGGGGAGGGTAGCGAGAGGAGGGTGGGTGTAATTAAAAAGTACGAGAGTCGTGGCGTCGTCTTTACGCGGAGATAACATATGCGCGTGTATCGCGGTGATAATTAAACACGCTGTGCAAAACTTGTACATAATATATATAAAGCATTACAGAGTATGGGCATAATAAATGTATAATAATAGTACGAGTTATAATATATTATGGTACATTATATAGATACATACTACCAACATATAGCAAACGATGAAAAAGTATAACGGTAAATAATACGGTGCGCCTGGTCGTCGTGCACGGGTTCACGATTTGCTATAAATTTCGATAAAAATGTTTTAACACAGTAAATTAGTACGGTCGCGAATAATATTATATTACTACCCTGTACTGCACCCATATAATAGTATAGGTTTGTAGCCATGCAAGTGTAATAATTAATAACAGCAATCCTGGATCGGATACTCTAGAGCAGTGACACTCAACCGTTTTAAAGTTACGTTTCCAAACTCCAAAATTAGATTTTCAATTATTTTCATAATTATTTCCATTATATTTATGCGGTATGCATGTTGAATCACTGCTCTAGAGGCCAATGCTTGGTACCTATATTAGCTCCTGCATCAATTTTTACAGAAATCCATACGGTATAATATTGTTATCAAAGATTTAATATAGATAATATAATAAATTACTAGCTGATCCCGTGCCCTATGTTGCCCGTAAAAAATGGCAAATCTGAAAAAAGATTATGATTGTTCAACTCCCTTTGGGTGTACCTAGATGCAATATAAGGGCAACTCAGCCACTACGTCGGATCATGGACAAAGGGCAACTCATACACCTTGGTAGGCAATGTTCGAAAATGTGTTTCGGATAATTACGTTGTTTGAACATATTAATTTTGTACTGCGGTCGTCCGAGTTACTACCATGATTTTGCATCTGATCTGCCCAATTAACCAATGGCAACCAAATAATAAATACTAATTATTTATCCTATATAACCAACAGCAATCATTTATAAACAAAAATTCCGCCATATATCTCAAAATCAACGTTTGAGCACCTCCTAGGGAGGTGGTAGGAGGGTGAAAAATATTTTACAACCTATTCACATACCTACCAAAAATACAAAAAAAGCTCTATTAAAATTAGTCTAGCCGTTACGGAGGAGTGCGACCACTAACACCGTGACACAAGGTTTTTATATATTAGAGAAGATAACATTGGCGTATACCCATAACTTTATTAAATTACCAGCTATATTGTTGATAAGCAACATATTATATTATACCATGATTAAATTTAAAATAAAATATTTAAATGTCATCCATAATATAGATATTGACTATAAAAATAATTATGTAGGTTCGATACAAATTTAAAATAATGAACTGATATTAACATGGTAAGATAATTATAAGTGTTTAGAGAGTAAGTAGAGTAAGTACTTTACAGAGTAAGTACTGTAAGTAGATATAAATATCGTACTCCGGTTTTAAGAGACATTTAAAATAATTTGCATAGTAATATAACTAAGAATTATTAACAGTTTTTCGATATATTACAATTTTAGACTAACCGCAGAATTACTCCCAGAGGGTAGAGACGTGACCGCTACAGTTGACTCCCTTAATCCAGGCTTGTATAAGCACACTTCAAGTTTCTGTAACGTATATTATATAGTGTTATTGTACGATTATAATAATAATATGGTATATCCGCGATATCGGTGACTATAGGCTGGTCGCGAGTCGTGATAAAAGTGGACTACCTATATCACTGACGAGGCATAAATCACGAGCGTCGTGCGATCAGCGTGAGCGATGTACCCATGCGGCCATGCGATTCTTAAAGTCCCGCATATAGTAATAAGCTTATAGGCGTATGTAACACGCAGCGTATACGGGTATATAATGACTAAGCCTCGTTTTTGACTTAAACGATATATTTCCAAGGCTCTGAGTTATAAGTGATAAATTTATAACCTAATAATATTCATTTCACAGCTGTTAAACAACGTCAAACGTAAACGGTATCCGTACCTATATGAAAAGAACGCAGTGGCGTACCGACGGTGGTATTAAGGGTTTAACCCACCATAACCTCCCTCCCCCATATGAAAAAACTTGTATAATTACTTTTTCTACTATGAAATATTCTATTTAAAATACATAGGTAATAATAATAATAATAATTATTATTATTACTATTATTATATTTATGTTGACCCAACTCCTTCCCACCCATCAACCAACTATAAACAAATTCTATCTGCGCACGCCACTGAAGTATCAGAATATTGTATAACTGCGGCTGAGATTAGTATATCTGCCATATCATAATATTTATAAACTATAATCCTGCAGTGTGTGAGTGTGTGCCGTACATGTATGTGTGTATATGAAAAAACAGACGTCCAAGAACACAAAGATACGACGTGTTTGTTTGACACGCGTTAAAATCAAGCCGATACGTCGATAATTCCTGTTGTAATTTTTCCAAAAATCAAACACCGCGGAGCTGTCGGTGGCGAGCCTTTCAAAACGAAACGCCATACCGACGTACGTCGTTTATATTATATACCTACCATAATAATTTATATTATTATAAAGGTACGCAATGAACGTGACTTACAGAACACAAAACGTTTTTCGCTTATTTTCGGACGTTGGCGACGCGCGTTATATGCACGTAAATACGATATAATATAGCATTATTATTTATTATAATTTATAATAATATCGGACACAGCATCCCGTCACCACGTCGCGAGTACCGACAAACGTTCCTTTAAAAATTATTCTTAAATAATATTAAAAACCATTCCGTAATAGTCGTAGAGTATATTAGCATGGAAATAAATATGCAATATTCGAACACGATATTAATATATTATATTATAACGAGTGAACCACACAATTCCGTAATACTCAAAGAGCTGTAAAAAACCGACAAAAACGCGTAATAAAAGTATCTCTCACGCAAAATACTTTACACGCACAATTTACTATAGTTTGAATGAAGTATATCTACGATTTATTATGATTATGTATTTATGTAACAACGTGTGGCGGGAGGACATCGGTTTGAAAACGACGTCTTTAATATATATCGCTCTAAAAGGGTGTAATGTGTAAACAAATTGTTTCGTGTTAATATAGCACGTAACCTACAAAGAATTTGTATTTTTTTTTTTCAATAGATTTTTATCTCTCTACCAGGACAAGTCGTCCAAACATTCATCTCTAGCCGCTTAAATCCCGAACAGTATATATGTATGTATAATGTACATATAGGTAATTCGATACCGTCGTTTTGGATCGTATTTCAACCAAACTATTCTACATAATATTTTAAATACTGCAATATTATTATATACGAATATACGATCGATACGAGAGTATAATATTGATCTAGAAACGTTTGACTACACTGCAATAATACAATAATAATATATTAAATTATATCGCTGCAGTATTACGCGCTCCGTAGATACGCACGAAAAAATGGACTCTTCGTCTCATTACAAGTGGTTTTGGCGAAAGATAATAATTAATAATAACATATTATAACATTAAAATCGTATAATATATATAATTTATGCAAAGTAGGTAGGTATCATCGAAAAACGATTAGACAGTAGACACGTCACACGTGTTTGTAATATTATATTGTGCGGGCGTGTCTGCTGCAATGCTGCAGCCTGCAGCATAGGGAAATGCGTCGTCGCTATATAGAAAATCGAAATACATACACTAATATACATAGATATTACTATATTAGGTAGGTACACGAAAAAGGAAAGAAGCAATTTTCTACAGAAAGGCTGTGGCTATTTTTTTAAAATACAATGTGACCAGAGTGGAACGGGAAACTTATATATTTTTTTTATAGAATTATTTAAAATCATGAAATAAAATCCTAATTAAATTCTATAATTGTAAGGCAAACCATAATTTTGTATAATTCCATAGAAACCGAGCCTTATATACACATCACATAATACATATATCATTATTTGTTAAAAAATGTCTGGCGGCGGTGGCATTATACAATAATATTACAATATATTATAATCACTTGCGGAATAATAATGGCTCATATACGTGAACAAAAAAAAAAAAAAAAAATATTAATAAAACTCGTAATGACTTCCACAGAGATTTGCGTGTTATTGTCATTTATCGTTACTGCAGAGTGTAGTCATATATATATATATATATATAGGTATAAAGCAAAATAGGTATACCTAACGGGCTATAGTGCGTACGCGCGCCAGTTACGATTACGGGGTTGCTGCGCCAGACACGCATAAAGTCGTAGGGGAGTGGTACGAAAAACGAAAGTGCGCCAAGTACATGCCAACGTATAACATAGTAATAATAATAATAATATAATAGTAACTATAGATATACTGATGATAATATAGACGACGGTGACGCCAAACCGATGTACAAACTTCGATATCGAAAACGCAAATTGGCACCGGAGACAAATACCCCGCGATGGCTGCAATGCTTACACATAATAGGATATATAATATGTTTGTATTGCAGTTACACGCACACATTATTACACGTATTATACGCTCGTCGTGGCGTTTAAAAGCGTATTTTATTTTTATTTGTTTTTAATCGCGACGCAGACGTGTGCGCGTAAAAAACGGGTGAAAGTCCGAGGGCACGGGGCGTAAATCGGCTAATAGACCTACGTGTAACGTACATACGTATAAATATTATACATCGCTTTGGAATATATTATAATATTATTATTGTCCTGTCGGGAGGCGATATGCTTATGTAAAAAGGTCAATCGACCGGGTTACTATAATAGTATAATATAATTCGATCGTCGACGTGTACCGTTGTTTTTTATTTTTTTTTTACTTGTATACCTAATACGACGCGCGAGAGAACACGAAAAATAATTATCTATACGCTTGTAAAGTGCACACACACATACACACACACACACACACACATCTACATAGGTTTACATACCATTATTGTAACGTAGACTCACGTCACACACACACCACGCCACCGACCGATCAGGTTGGCGGGCGGGTTACAGATTATATTATACACACAAGTAGGTAATATTATAATAATATGCGCGGCGCATTTAAATGTGGCGCTGGAGACCCCCCCGTGGGTTGACCCACAACCGCGTGCGACAAATCGACGTACGAGACGTAGGCGCCTGGCCACACCAGATCTGAGATCCCTTACACAAAACGTTACGTAAAATAATTAATAACGATACCAATGAATTGTTATATATTGTATATTATATTGGTAACGAAATCGTCTTTCGATTCCATCATACTGCGCTGTGGTTTTTAGTGGTGAAATCGTGACGTATAAAGCCAAATAGATACTCGAAAAAACCTGCAGAATGCGGAACACTTATCTAATAACAATATTATTATAATATATAAGCTCGTACGATATATTATTTTGTTTGACTAGACTGCGGGCGGACGCGCTTATCATAAAATAATAATACCGCCTATTACCAACCTAAAAATACTTGCGAGGCATTTATGATAGTTTTAACATTATACGAATATACGGACGGATCAAAATGACAATCATCGAGAAAATAAAAATAACAATATGTTATTACAGTGCACCGTTGAAATGCGTCCGAGACGAGTAGAACGACGAATACGGAGGGAGTGTAAATGTGTAGGTTAAACCCTGACTACCCGAGCCCCGGGAATTAAAGCAAAGCTGTATGAAAATTCAGTTTTTCATTGTTTTCGTGGGAATTTATCAAAAGTCAAATCTACATGATTGCGGCGATTGATGTAGATTATATAAATTATACAGGTTATTAATTAATGAAAATACTTAGTTCGATGGTGGTGTACAATTCAACAAGTTTATTAGAAAACCGTGTACACGCGTCGCATTATTATTTCCATCATTATTTCTTTGAAAATTCAAAAAAAAAACTACACGTTTAAATTTGTGGTTATATCTCAGCCACTTTCATACAATTGTTTTCTTCAATTTTTACTGAGTACGTATTTGCGAGACCAAGATATTTAAATATTTTGGGCCGAGGGTCGAAATCTTGCTGGCGCGACTGCGGTTTTTCGAACACGGGGCAACCGATGAAACATCTATTTGACAGCGAACGCGCAGAAGGAGTTCTATGCAGTCTCGATAACCAAAAATTAAAAAGTATGATATTGTGTATTATTATAGACTAGTACTTATGTAGTGGCTTAAACGCCAACCGCTTTTGTGGTATAACTGTTCGCGAAGTGTAACCGGCTTTCGCTATAAACGCAAAAATACAATAATCAATGCGTGCAGAATACGATCATAGTTTTGTTTTTTTTTAACATGCTACATTATATATTACTATTATAACTTAATATCGTTGTATATATATAATAATCATACACATAAGTTCACGACTCACGTAATGTTTTTGGAGCGTCCCATTTAGAATTTCACTTTTTTAGTTTTTTGCGATGTTATTATTTTATTGTATGGTAAACGTGGGACTCGTGTTTATTATATGATTATAATGATTACATATATATATATATATATATATATATATATATATATTATATATACGTAGGTATGTATGTATCATGTATGTATGATAACCACTGTTTAGATGGAAACGATCTATGTCATCAAACAATCGACTTTTAAATGTGAACGTCCACAGATCTATACGCAGGACGTAAGCAAGGTGTATTACGGAGTCGTAATATTTTCAAATACCTAAACGTTTTAAAATCCTTTTGTTTCAGATCCAACAACCTAGATATTATTTTAAGCGGTAACGGTACGTGGTTTAGCAATCGAACTGCAGCATATTCCATTATTGTTTTTATTATGATTATAAGTCGACCTATTAAATGCGATAACGTCATTGTTGGACAATTTACGACTCTGGTCGACGCCTACATTTAACATGAGGTATATTATGATTAAGCGCATATGCCTCGGTTAAGGTTGATACTGAGCGCCTAAAATTTCTCGAACTCCGTACTGAATAATATGGTGCAAGAAGGTAACTGAAATATATGACACACATTGTATGCACGAGTGTACTTTATATGCTTCCATAAAATTGGAAATATTTTTTATATTATATACATTAAATAACTCCAAATAATATTCTGCTTTGAATTAAGGAATTAAAAATGCATGTTTCCACGAAAAAAAGTTCAAAAAAAAAAAAAAAAATTATGACAATAAGTTTAAATAATGATGTTTTATAACAACATGAAATCGTGTAAAAAAATTTTTATAGTTTTTGATATAATAAGTATCTTACGTTAAATGGATCACCCGGTATTTACTCATATACGTCAAGTAATAAAATATATGAATACCTAACGGCGTCCTTAGAAATGATAAATAGACTTCATAGGTACATAATAGGTCATACGAATTAACAAGATGGAAGAAGTTTTACAGAAAATGAAAATCACGTTAGTTCATTATATTATTAACTTGCGTTTTATTAGAATGTACCACGTTAATACATCTATAACGGTGGTATATGTATGTCTACAATTTTTAAAGAATTAATAAGTACAATTATTTGCTGAAAATATCGTTCATATAAGAAGAGTTTTTTAAAAATTAAACACACTATTAACTATTATAATAGTGATGTATAATTATCGATATTTTCGATCACAATTTATTCTCGTCAATAAACTATACTACATATAACGTACTATATATTCTATAAGCAAATTCTATTAAAAATCATTCGTGCATAGCAGCTGTTACTCGAATTGATTATTTGGGCAAGAGTCGTTACCGGAATGACGGCCAGATGGATATTGTATACTAGGTATTTTATGTAGTGCAGTAGTCCTTTACATTTAACCATAGCTAAAGTATTTGTAATTAAAACTGCAAAAAAATCCATAATATTTGACACAGCATTTCATTATTTAGTACAACGATGACTAAGGAAAACATAAGCTATTTTGCTTCTGCGGTGTGACAACCTATGAATGTATATTGTATAGGATGTCCAAATTTTACAAAGATAGACGAATAACTGCGAAAACGTCGTTATAATATACAGAGTGGTAACAAAAAGGAAATATGCATATATGACGTCGCATTGCATAGTTAAACAGTATAAGTTAAATGTAGCATTCTTGTATCTTTTGATAATTATCTTAATAATTGATGATTAAACTTCACACTTCCATTTTCAAACGGATATCCCACATCAACATGTTTATAATTTTAAAACCTCTTTATATAGCTTACACTATGATTGTATTGCTTGAATATAACTATCTATTAACAAACTATGGTAAATTATCATCGAGGACATACAATGTATACGTTTGTGACAAAACAAAACATAATTATAGACTGCAGAAATGGTGCAATGAAAACAATGTTTTAAACAAAACTTAAATTCTATTTTATACTTGTTGTGAAATGAAAACGAAATGCGCAGCAAAAGAATTATCACGCGTGTATTATAATATAATATTATCATGATAATATACCGAGCTATATGTATAATGTATATGTGTGCGTCATTAGTTCGGAATCCATCGATGAGTCGATAATTATTCGCGGAATGAGAAAAGCATTGCTCTTATGTAATATATAAAATAGTTACACATTATTTTATAATTTATTATAAATTTTAAAAATATTATAGTATGTAGTTTGGCATCAGATGTGACGACCTTAGTTGATTCTCAGATTCCGCGATGACACAAAATTTCCGATATTCCGTCATTGGTATTATTGTATTATTCGATATATAACGTAAAATAATATGTACTTACATGCATTTTTCAAGACACAGCCGTTGTGATCGTGATAACTACTTATTAGTGATTTGTTATCACACCAGCCGAATTCAAAGGGCTGCTTTAGATTATTGTACAATGTACATATTATGATGTTTTTTTACACATTTGTTAAAAAATAATTATTATTTGTTATTTGTACAGTGTTATTCGACTTTTCTAAATTGTACAGTCAATGTATAAATAATATTGCATATAGACATGTCAGTCTAGAATAAGTCCGAATAACGCGTATTCTGTTTTTAACAATTTATTGTTGTGAAAAAGATGATTTTAAATAAAAACAACTAACCATTAAGGGTAAAATAAACCTCTTACAACCAATATAACATAGTATTACGAAATTCAATGAATTATTATTACAATTTAAAAATATTTATAACCTAGTTAGAAAGTAGGTGTATAGGTAATATATTTACCTACATAATACGTTAATTTGAGTAGGTATTGAGAAAAATCTGTATTGAAAATATAAACGGACGCATGTCTAATCCTAATGTATTGTTATGCAAAATTATAACAAGAATAATTAATAATTTAAAAAATGCACTTTATAAATATTACATCATGGAAATACGTGATAATATTTACTTTTAAAATTAGAGAGAAATAACTTAAATATATCTCTTGTATACAGGGTGATTCACCAAGCATGCTCACCTTTATTTATTCGTACAATAATTAATTTATTCAAATTCTGACTTTTGGAATTTTTAAATATACCTACTCAAAAGCCGTATTTTCAAATTCTCTACTTTTGCAGGTGATACAAACTTCAGTTTTTTACATGAGAACCCCCCTTTTTACTGTACATTATTTAGATAGTGAATAATTTTTTTTAGCATTTTTATGTCCTTAATTCAAAATTCGAATGAGTAAGTATACTAATATTTATTATTTATGCCCTGGTATCAAGTAAGTCATTTATTATAGATTTGTAGACATTGAAGTCTTATAATCTGCAACGAATTAAAAACTATTTGAACCTTGAAAAATTATGCTGTTGAATAAATGCAACGAGTAATTAAATACACATTTTTAGGTAGTTCGATTTTTAAAAAACTAAATAAATACTGATTTTACGAATCTTAATGCATACAAATTTAAAAAAATATTTTTTTTATACAGGTGACATTTTATATAGGTTCCTACTAAAATACTTAAACTTCCTACCTATTATAAAAAACGAAAAATAATCCCAACGTTCACTCAGGTCATATATGAAATATTTTGCTCTTTGTAATGTTAACCTTTGATTCAAAATTTCAAAAGACCGATTGACGGTCGACGATAAAGGAATTGCTTGTCGATATTATGATCTTACTTTACAATGGCGCAAGCATCGAATGAAGGCCAAAATTACTAAAAAGTAAAAACAGAAAACTATTTTGTCATATGTAGAGAAAGAAAATACAATATAAAATATATACCTCCTAATCTCTTTCTATTTATCATTCGTGCACGTCAAATAAACTCAGCGTACACACACTCTCGTAGTTTCGTACACACTCACACACACTACGCCAACACACGTGGCTAGTGGTGAGGTTATTCTTCGGGTCATCTCCTCTAGTCATGGTAGTTCATGTATATGATAGTTTTTCGCTTCGTGTCCGTATCACATATTATACTGCAGCAGTTTAATAACAGCGGATACTATTTGATAAGAAATACGTGGCTTTTCCTTTTGTCGTTCAAAAACCCATAAAAAGAAACGTTTCGTCAAAAGTTACATAAAAAAAGAAGCCTACATGCAAACACACTCAGTACACGCGGTACAATAATTCGTTGCAATGGTCTATCCATCAGCAGCGTGCGTTAAACTTCCCAGAAACACGAATGATTTATGCAAGCACGTCTGTCAATATATATGTACAGTGGTTTTTGGTCACTATACAGCGATTCGTTGATTGATTACATGCGTGTTTTTTTTTTATTCTATAAAATCCGCGTAGGTACAAAATACGAACTCTATATACATATATGTATAATACTCTTTCGCATGTTGACAAACGCTATAATATTTCCTATGTATATTGCAACGTTTATTATTTTTCATTTAAACGCACCACGCACGCCAATAACGATGACAAGTCGACATCGGCTAACGATCGAGACGTTTTTACGATGCATTAGATGCAGCCTAATACTATTTTCCGGTATGTAAACATTTAAATTATCTGGTCTGAATACGAATATAGAGGCGTATATTGGAGTAGTCTAAGTCTTGTACCACATTTTTTTCGGATTAAGTTCCATAATAATATAAAGCGATGTAGATCTTAGGGGTTTTTAAGATGGCTGATCTTTATTGGCATATTGGTCGATCTTATTACAACTAATTATACTAATATCTGTTGATGGCGTACGTATAACCTTATAGTTTACACACTTTTACGCTTTATATACAAGGTATATAGCATAAGTATTTATTAGCTAAGGAAAACATACAGTTTTCCGAATTCCGATTTGGAAATAAATAAATAATGAAAGAAGAATATTACTATACAATTTCTTACTATGTTGCATGAATTAATATTCCTAAACAAATAGTAGTCGATCGATAGATACTTAAAATTTTTAAGGTGGCTCAATTGTTGGAAAAGGTTGGCGACCCCTGGTGTATAATATATTAGATTCATTAAATAATAGACAATAATATAGCCAACCATGTATAAAATAAATGAAAATGAAAATATATGTATCTCTACAGTCTACACTCAATACACTATAATAGTCTGTGATCACCGTAATTTGTGGACATAAAACAATCGTTGTACATATTATGGAATCGTCGAACAGCGTAATAAAAAATTATATAATACACTGAAGAGTAAATATTACTCTTTATGTGTCACCAAGTTAAATTAGTAAATATCAGAACAAAATAATTGAAATTCAAAAGGATTGAAGTGTTTAGACGTCAGACCTATTTACCTCATAGCCACAAAGGTTCATACTATCGTAATAGCGTAGATTAATTTCGATTTTAAAATATAAAATAAAATAATAATTATTATTATAATACATTTTTTTCCTTCATACCTAATATTTCAGATTTTTTCACGATCCTCATCTATTCCTATATAACTTCCGACCAGTGTATATTATTACTATATGATCATAAAACATATTATATATTCGTATATCATAATAATGATATTAATGATAAAAATATGTGTTCTCGTAATGCATTAAACTAAAAGCTATTTAAAAAAAATATATACATAAATATTCCTACACCACATTTTTTTTGTTTATTATTTGTATCTCAACTTGTGTGTGTGTGTGTGTGTGTTTGATATAACATTAATTTATTTTTGACCCGTGAAATAATTGATATTACATAATTAGATACACGTATACGATGAAAATACCAGTAGTAACTACACATTAATAATACGCGTTGCTTCTCACGATTAAACGGAAATATATTTTACGGATCATTATTATTATTAAATATACTGGAAAGACAAGATGTTAACGTAAGAGTATTGTGGGTATGTATCCAGCCATTCCAGCCACGGATACCGCCTTCATTCTAATTTATAAACTAAGTTAATAATAATAAAACAAAAAAAAAACAATTATTTCAAAACACCACCCGAAAACACAAATCAAATTTAATAAAACAATAATTAAATATCTTTAAAGAATTTGTCCAAAAAAATGTAACAGCCAACAGGCTGACTTTAACCATGTATATACGTAAACGTTTATATGCGCCGCAGGCCAACTACCTATACGAGCACCGCCAGCTAATTACCTATCACTTATTCAACGTCGAGTGACCGTTTCAAAAATAATATATCACAACATGTCCACCGTTCGAAAAAACAACTAAGCGAGAACACATATAATTGTATTACGTAATACATAATGGTACACTGTTTACCATATATTCGTTTATATTACATATTATTTAAATGTAAAATTGTATCTTATATTGGTTTGCGTAAAAATATAAATAAAAACCAAAAATAATTTGTGATATGATATTATACACAGTGTTATGCTGTTTATGTATAGAAATGGAAAATAACATGATTATTTTGTAATATCGGTGTATTCTTAAAGAGATGTGAAAGTCATAGTGAACAGAAAATCGCCAAGTGAAAATCCAAAAACTTTCAGAGACCGCTCCGATAAGTAGGTACCGTATTTTATAATATTCTAATTCTGCTCACGCGAATCGTCTGTGGGAACCGGCGCCCGATGCGTGTGTACGGGACACGTCTAATTTTCTCTCAACCAACACGGAATAACATAATAGAACACACATCGGCATAACGATAATAATACATAATACTACACACAGTATTATCGTATTGTTGGCAAAATAATAATATTATATGTGTTCACTTTCACGGGTCTTCACTCTTCTACCGTGTATATAATATAATATATTTCATTACAATTGTGTCTGCATATATAGGTACGGTTTTCTCGTCGAGGGCGATACCATTTCGCCGGGTTGTGAACGGAAAAGTCCTTGACTGTTTTAGACATTTGTACGTGTGCTAGCCCCACGCGGAAGAGACGACCAAAAACACTGACAAAATTATATCGTGAACTGTCTAATAATAATATGTACCGAGGAGTAGTAGTGTAGTAGTAGTAAAGTAATAATAGTATTATGGTGTCTACATAACATATTATTATGACACTGTATATTCCATATTATAAACTGGACGTGTGTACGTATGGTACTTGTATGAAATTCGCGACGTGTGTTGTGCAGTGAAAACTACGCTGCGTATCCTTGATGCGTGGAAGAGTGCCCTTGTCGGGTGCTGCGCGTACAACACAGAGCGTCATGATGGAGTTCTGTTGTTATTATCGTCGTGATTATTATTATTATTATTGTTAATATTGTTACTAACGAACGCGTGTCAATATGATATTTTGTGGACAGCTGTAGTACCGATAATAATGATAATATGTATTATGAATTGAGCGTCTGCGGACACGCGCACGTCAACGACACGCGGAAACCAGGTGTCATTATATATTATTATATAAAATATATGATGTGCGTGTACAACGTATATATGTATGTATACTGTACAGTGCAATTGAAAACGATCATTTTTAATTTCCACGTTTTTCATTTCTATACAAGTCGTAACGATATTGTACTCGTAGTAAACAACATCATGCATTATATCTATTTACAATATATTATCTACCCACATTATATTGTACTTTACCTACTTTTGAAAAACCGGACTGCAGAAGGAAGTTACAGCGAAAATTAAGTGTTTTTCCACGTGGCTATAATATATGTACCTAATATTGTTTTATACAATTTAATATTATTGTAACTCGTAAACGTAGCTACGAAGGTAGTAGTTACTAGATAACATCATATTAAATAGGTATACTCGTATATTGATGTACGTAACGTACACGGGACAGTGTCTATATTAGAATATTATAATATGATATGAAACAAACATGCAAAACGTTATGTGAACAATCCTTGATTTTTTTATATGTATATCGTTATAATATATATTGTGTTGACGAATTTGTATTTGTAAGCTGCCACAATTGTGTCAGAAATATATTACGACAACTACTCGACGACTATTATAACAATATCAATATTATACTGATTACAATTTTCACCAAATTATAAAGAACTCAATGTCGAAATAATAGTTTATTCGATGGTGGGCGATATAATATATATATTAGATATGTTATTAATAACCGGTCATTATTGTTATTATTTTTTTTTTAAACGAATGAAGTGTAAATGTGTAATATTGTATAATAACTGTGCAAATTGTCTTTTATGACAGCGAAACGTGACAAAAAGTGAAATAGCCGAATATTTTGTAATACAATTTGAGTATACATGTGCAATTAAACGTAGCATTAATATCGTTTTTCTTTCATTTAGGCACATTCCAAATCGATCGAACGACAGTACCTACATTCATGCAATACAACACTAAACAACAAAATAAACGTTATTATATGAACAATTAGGTAGTTACATAGTATAACATTTGAATATTAATCATAATTTTTTTTTAATCAGAAATCAAATTTCCATTTTTACATATTATTAACTTTTGGTATGGATATAAAATCAAATTGTCAATAAAAATATAGAACAACTCGTCGAAAAAATGAATATGAAACTGAATACAAATACTAATATAATAATTATCAATGGACGGAATTAATTTTCTCACATTATCGATACAGGAAAATGAAAAATGTGGCTTTTTAATCACGGAATTAAATGTACCTATATGTAATTTTATAAAATATTATATTCTTTTATTAAAAATAATATTTTGTTGCCAACGATCTTTGTGACAATGGAATTACTAAAAGAGTATAAGCATGTAATCCTATTTTTTTCCTATTAGGCACTTTTATAAAGTTCGCTTAAATGTGAATTTTACGTAAACGAGATAATGTATATATATATACTCTCTAGTCGGCACGGTTTCGTCTCAACTAAAAATGCGTTTTAACGAAAGATGGGCGTATCCTATTTTATGTCAAAATTAGTATCGTAATATTGTCAGAGTAGTCTGTGGCCACAGGTAATGTCAGAGATTGTCTGACTGGTATATTATAGTATAAATTGAGTTATTATTTGTGTAAGCAGTGACAGAACAAATACGCAGATTTCCTAAAATAGTAGGTGTATATATAAAATATATATAATATGATATACCAAGTTAAATATGTAGAAAGCAATTTCTAAGAAGTTTCTCGAAAATGAAAATCTTTTAAACCAATGCACTTTAAAATATATAATATATAAAATTAGTTTATAACGGGCCGTTTGCACCATAAAATAACCCATTAACTTGACATAAAACGGCAAACATGCACAATATATAGATGTACATGATAATAAGTTTATTAATAACCAACCATGATCTTTAATTTGAAACGTATGTGCAACATTATTAATGTAAAATTGAATTTACATAATCGATTATTCGCACATAAAATAGTTCTTGAAATATTAAACTTAAAGCATTCATATTCAGTATTGGTATATAAAACTATTGGTTTTACGACGATGGGTCGTTCATGGATGATGGTCTCATATGACATAAAAATATTTTACTATGCGGATCATATTATTATAGGTAAGGAATACGACTATACCGTTTTTAATTTTTATAGTTTTACACTATTGTTAATAAATATTAGGTATAATTATTTATTTAAGAATAATAATTTGTTTATTTACACAAATACGTATACCTATAACAGATGTGTTACCTAACACTTTCCGGTTTAAATAATAAATTCGAAACCTACTTGTACTGTGTAGGTACACGCTATTATAATAATATAGTAATTATTTTATTCAACCAATTAAATTACAAAAAGTTTACGTTAAAAGAGACTTCGGCAAAATATATAATTGGCGAGTACCAATTAAAACCTGAACGCGATATACGCAATTATCGCAACTGGTCAATATTTTGTTAAAAACGGCTAAATCACAGTTTCTTTCAAATATAACTGAAACATTTTAAACATTTCATATTTACCTACCAACATAATATAATAAAAAACAACATTCTATGTTTTAGAAACGTGTTTAGTGGAGTAAAAATAACTACACACATGGTTATGAATGATATATAATCCTATAAAATCAGAAATTCATTACTAGGTTTTACATTTTAATAACATGTGGACGAAATGAAATTTCAGCGGATCTATTCACGATATGAGACTAGTTGTGGACCTTAATAAGAAATCGCTATTAAATAATGATGTTCAAATAATTTCACAATGGAGGCAATCGGAAGACTTAAAAAGGTTCAATCGAATATACAATAATCGGAGGTCGAGATAAAAAATATTTCATTCCGTCGGTGTATCAATTGTTACGAAATGAATGATAATCAACTCGTTTTGCAAATATTATAATGATCCGTGACAATAATGGATTGAAATTGTACCATTTGTACCCCGTTCGTATAGGTGCGCCGGGACTCAGTACTCGCATTACCTATATGATATCACACAGCAAGAAAACAAGAAAAAAATATGACTGTAAAGACGCTTTTGCTAGTTTTTTTTCCAATGTGTATATGATATGAAGAAAGTATTATAATCTGGTCAATATAACAATAATAATGTGTCTACAATACAAACTGCATCGTAACTCAGGCTCAAACCTTGGAGCGATAATAATTATTTTTCAAACTAATTCAAGTACTTATATCAAAACATTTTTTGAGGTTTGTTGTAGGTAATTGCATAAAATGTATATTAAATTTTTGATTCGACCTAATTTAACTACGTTTCAACTTTTTAGTTAATATATAAAAACAGTACCTAGGTATTTTTTATATGATGGGTATAAAATATATATATTACATTTAAGATCCTTTTTTATATCATACTACGTCATGCCATGCATTAAAGGTAACAAATGTATCTAGGTACAACTACATAAAAATATGGCGATTGTTACTAAAATGTAGACATTTTTTTATACAGCGTACCCCTAGTGTATATGACGGATAAAAGTGGTTTTTTTAAAAAAAGTTCTTAAACGTCGAAAAAACAACTAAAAAAAACCCTTGAACAAAACTCAGTTGCGCCACTGCAATACGTTTTATTTATTGTGTACACGACGGATACATAAAATAATATTATGAACCCACTGCAGTGGTATAGTACACGAGCTCCTCGCGTCTTACGTAAAGACCGTGCGCCGGCGATGACGATGTGTTTATTCGGATGATCGCGAGAACACGGGAAATGACACGATCATTTATTATCTCGACAAGACGTTTAGACGACATGCAATTATTATTACTATCGAACAGTATGTAATAGCGGTTTATTTTTTTAATTCACGCGTTATATGTAATACAGGTAGCTGCACAATGTACATACACTTCCATTCAGCTGCACGCCACCGCTTTTGGCGTTTCCGTCGCGATTACGATAAATTATTCGTTTTGCACATAGACGGATCATATGCCTGCATTTTAGTATAGGTAATAACATGTTTTCCCTCTGTCATTTTATTTTAGCGGCTTATTATAATAATATATTATGAGATTGAGGTATTTCTTAATTCGTGAGTATATATAAGTCGGCAAGAGTTAGGTTAGGACGATATAGGTGTCCGATAATCGTATAATATTTATGTCCGTGGCGACAGAGAGAGCCTAAATACAAAACCTTCTCGTTAAACACTTAAAATACATCGTGACTAATAAATAGTTTTAACATAACTTTTTTTCTAGATTTTAAATTTTTAAGTATAGAAACGACGACAATATGATGAACAAAATTTCAAAGATTTACATTTTTCAATAATTGTAATATTGTTAACCACAAGAATTTTTTCAGTCTTAAAATTGTGCCATTATCAAAAATGAACACATAAAAGAGAATCTAAAACGTTTTCAGTTTTTTCCCGTCAATCAAGTTTTTAAAAGTGTACCTAGTAGTGTTTCGATTTTATTTGATTTCTCTTCAAACAGTAAACAATCGTATATACATCATGTGTTTATAAACTATATTCTCATCCTTGTTAAAATATATTGCCTGTGTGGGAACCATTTTCCTTTCAAAATGTTGATTATATAAGTATCTATGTGTGAGAATTTAAAAAAGGAAAATGTTTTGCAAATATTTCCCAAACTAGGTGAAAAATATTCTACTCTCACTCTTTCTCTACGAGTGATAATTAGATGATACGTGATTTGAACATAATTAGGTACTGTTTTCAGCCCAGATGCGTAATATATTACATTTTGCATTATCTAGAAGTTATCTAAGGTCGTAAGATACTATGTAAGGTACTTTTATGATAATACAGTTATTAATTTATTAAAATTATTAAAAAATTAGGTTAATACCTATTTCATTTTTTTTCTTTTTATAATTAAATTTTCTACTGTTGTTTTAATTAATATTAACGATATTGAAAAAAACATTGCATAGATCTTGGATAACATTTACACTTATCATTAAGAAAAATCTGCATTGTTTTATAAGATGTAGATTTTCGAATAATTTGAATTTATATACATAAATGTTCATTTAAAATACTGTTATATTCTTATTCAATTGTTATGAACTAAAATTAATCAAAATGAAATATTTGATCATACAGTTACTCGATTTACCGTTATATTTTTTAAGAGTAATAATTTGGAATAATTGTGCTTGCATATAACAATTGTACTTATGCACTAGAATTAAAAGTCCCATTTATAACTACATGTATGAGAAAATACAATATGTATACGTATAAAGTAAATTACATATAATATATGTCAGGTTTATATTTTAAATCGAAATCAAAACTGTTTATATTTAGAAAAATAGTCTATAGGTAGGTAGGTACTATAATTACCAAACATTATTAAAGTTATTTAATAGTTGTATAGCTTTCTAACTTGGCAAATATTGTTATTAAATCTCGTCAGTTGGATTTATTGTTTATAATTATTAATTTAACTCTATATAAGATTTTAGTAAGATGATATTGGTGGTTAGAAGTATTGATGTTATGGAGAAAAAAAACATTTAGGTAAATGATTCTAATAATTTACGACCTCAAATGTATCAGATGAACATAAATTTGCGAGAAAAGTAAAACGAATAAAACAAATATACGAAAAATCATATTTTATATTAGATACGGTCTGAATGATATATTTCTAAAAAAAAATGCACAATAAAATATTAGGTAGCATGAGAGCATAAATCTACTATTCACGTATTGCACTATCGTATTCAATCTGGAAAATCTGTTAGAAAAGTGAGGCCTCTCTGCTATGGCCTCGTATTTGACACCATTCGGTATAGGAAAATACATCTCTTCGTTTCCGGTTGTATTATTAAACGTCGACGGAAATGGTTATGCCGAATGATTAAAAAAATTATATTAATATAATACGAAACTGCGTTTCAACAAATATAGGTAGATATTTTATTGTACGTATATTTGTATGTAATGTTATTGTTTGATTCAATATAACATATTCATAATATATATTATTCAAAGCGTTGGTACCAATACATAAAAAAAAATTGGTTATAACATTTACGGCAGATTATAATCAAATGAACTTGCCGTTCAAATCGTAAGTCGTATTTACGACCATTGTATTGATTTTTCATTCAACGGTGGTTTAAAATAATATGTTCCGTTATAATTTTATTTGTGTTATTATATTATATTTATCTATATATTTCCATAATCTATATCAAGAACGAGTAAAACATAACAGCTACGGCTGAATTACGTTAGTCTTACCTATACTAAACTGTTGTTATTGTGTATAACATATAATACCACATAATACCACACGACGTGGTATACGGGGACACGGGGCATTATAACTTATAACTCATACTAGCTGTTGTATATCATATTATTAATTAATCGTGTGTTGAAAAATAAAATCGTTATAAGAATAAAAAGCAGGCGTAAAAAATGAAAATGCTGCACATGGTAACGTTGTACATAAAAATCGTATATATACATATACATATTATACATATATAATATACTAAACTCTAAGCTATATACTATAATAGGTATATAATATACGTAGGTATCAATCTAATATATCTATCTATATAGACCTATACGTACCTATGTACGTATACACATCAATTGGTCGCGCTATTGGTTACATGCGTGTTACAGCTCGTTATCGATTTGTTTCAAGACTTTCAAGATCATTATTTCCTTGTTGGTATAGGTAGGTAGGTATATAGAACACACTGACAATATCATAAAATCATAACATATCACATGTACAAATGGTTTTAGTGTTTTTTTATTTTCTTTTGTGTAATTTTCCATCTCGTATTTTTCATATGTAAAACCGAAAATCTTGTACACATATTATATACATCATCACTCCATGATGGCCGTACGTATTTCGTCCTTTTTATATACCTATAGGCTATAGCTATACACACATGCCAATTTATCAAACTATAAACTGAAACGACCTGATATAACGGAACTGTGCAAATGATTTTTTTCTAGATTGAAATTTTAGCAAATATGCCTATACTGGTCAAAACGTGACGCTTTTATTTCGGTAAGTTCTATCACCTTCATGAAAGCTCGAATATACAATTGTTAATATTGGTGATCACCAACATCATCATTACATATAACGTCCAAATCACAACTAATTCAAAAATTATAAATTCTATACTTTATGTTTCCGTTATGACTTCTGAATCAAATACCTTATGAGCTGTAAAATAATATGTTATGTGACAGACAGGAGAATAATACGGCAGGATATAGAAGACCTCGCACTCGGTGCAGAATAGTAGTAATTGTTATACTAAACCTATTGTTATAAATTATAATAAATGTTAAAACATTCAATGAATTCGAAAAGCTATTAAGAGATGAGCTCAATAAAACCAAGCATCGTTTTTATTTTACCTTTTTTTCCTTTCGTTTATAATTATTCCTCGAGGTTGGTAAAAATATTTATAATATCAAAAAAAGACTCATTCAATAAGTACCTATATAAAAATAATGTGTTTAACTAAACTGTTAGGATCTGTTTTACTAACATAGTATTTGACCATCAAAAAAGCCATAATTTCAAAAACAACAATTCTCAGAGTGATCAATTTAACGTATTATTCAAATGCCACTATGAGTGTCTTACATTAAATCGATCACTCCGTATAATTTAGCTGGCTTTGTAACTTCACACGGGAATCTAAATATAAAACATACACAAACTCGTGCGACTAATAAGCTTTTTTAATTTGTATTTAGATTTAATATTATATCAAATATATAAGGCCGCGTCAACCATTGCGCCACTTCACAGCAACCCGACTGTGTAATACGATATAGTTAGTTCCATCAATAACAAATTCGTGTTTATAACGATATAATAATAATTATATTTAAAAAAAAATAATAATAACACTTGAGACGCCGTTTTTACACTATTGTTATTTTATAATAACAATCGGTTGTTGTATACACATTGGGGCCTATATAGTTTATACATGTATACTACATTATAGTAATAATAACAACAATAATAATAATAATAATAAATAGAACGGAGCGCGTTGGACGTGATGTCATTATGATCTGCGTGAGGACCATTACCTCACCACGCTGAGGCCAGCCGGACAATCACGGGCTTTACGCCACCCGCACAATTAGCATGGAGACAGTCAGTGTTGTTAACCACAGACTGAAAAAAAATCATATTTTCATCTATCCATAGCATTTGACTAAACGATATAGATTACTATAGCTAGCGCCTATCCACTATGTGTAATCAATGTGTGTATCAATGTTTAGTATAGCTAACGCCGTAATTGTGACTTATACATATTAAAAAAATGATAAGTAACTTTCAAAATTTAAGTTTAACTTAAATTTGTCATAACTTGAGTCGTTTTAAAGAAATAACAGTTAACTTATCCAGCCTATATTACAGTAATATTGAGGTGACTTATTTCCATGGCTGTGTGTACTTGATCGCGCGTATCAATCATTAAACCGAGGAATAATTATAGGTACTTATAACTATCAATCTAATAAAGTGATAACTATGAGAGGAGAGACGTATAATAATTAATGTTTCTCTCCTCGGACACGAGCCACTACTAAATTGTTCTATCCAACCGATGATAAACCTAATTGGTTTGGTCGTGAACGACGGCGGATGGTATAGGTATTCTACAAGTAGTTACAAGTAATAGTATAGTAAGTTATAATAGTATATAGAGTAGTAGTAGTAGCAATAGGAAAAATACTGCACTATAGTACCTATAGTGTAGGTACCTATAAGTAGTAGCGTCAAACCGAACATGTAATCCAAATTGCCTTCATCTCGACTCTGTTCATATTATTATGTTTCGAATTATACTGTTGTACACCTACATAATATATACATATTAATAATACACAAGAGTCACGATGGCTGATAAAAATTACGTTTAGAGATTACTACTAAGGCGTTATATAAAGCAAATAATATTGTATATTATTATGTAGGTACCTAATACCTATTCTATGTATTATAATATAATGTAAACTCAAAATTGTCGTTACCTTTCCAAAATGTAATACCGACGAACAAATAACGGTGATTATACCTTAAAATAGGGGTTTTTATTTTGTTTAAATATTCCTATACACGTGGAACATTTGCTACCTATATTATAAAATATTTTACTTACAGGTAGCATATATAGCTATAAATTATTATTATAGGCATAATACAACATTATAGTGATCGTTTTTGTTATCCGATTATTAAGCCGTTAAATGATTGCGTATGTAATATATTATACATATTACATACTATGATAATACATTTTGTTATAGAAATCGATTTGAAATAATCAAAATATACAACATTACAACATATGAATAATAATAAAAAAAAATGTAAAAATAGTATATTTACATAATAGTATAATAATAATAATATTAGTTATAAGTCTATAATATATTGTAAGCGAATGTGTCAGACTCTTAATTAGGTGTGCATATATTATTTAAATAGCATAGCTTTCTATAGATAATATTTTATTATATTACTAATGCATATATTTAACAATACCAACCGGCAACCGTGGCAATTGAAAGTTATTACGCGCGTTTATAACTGTTAAAACTTACAACTATACAAATATAATTAAAATATGTTATTTTTCTAATAATCGAAAGATAAAATTGTACTCACTCGTAGACAGTCTTGGCAATGATTTTTTTCGTAATGACAAAATTATTGGTTACTGCCGATTGCGATTGCACTGCAGAAAGCCGATTTCGAACTTCGTGAAACACACTGAAACACGAAAAACACATCGTAAGTTTATCGTATAACAACAATAACATTATATTGCATCTTAAATCTTAATATACTATATTATTTCATTATAACACGCGCTGCAGTATGTAAAATCGAGGGCAACGTCTCTTGCTGGTCCGCGAAGAGTTCGATCGCCACACACAACGCACGTACGTACACAATAACAACAATAATAATAATAATAATAATATAATTTACATGTGTCGGCCGAGACCACGCGCGAATATAATATACGAAGAAAAAAAATCATTACCCGACGTGTGTGTATTGGTCGGACACTTTATCAAAGCTTATCGTCATTATATTATTACATATTATACGTATTCATATATACACTTATATATACGTGTATGTACAAGTGAACTCTTGTAGTTCACGTGTGTTAAGGACACCAGCTGGGATACCCCCAACCCTTACACACACTTCCTGGAGATATAACGTCAGAGCCTAATATCGTGCTTTATGTATAAATATATATTATATTATTATATACTCATCCTGTACATAATGACCCGCGACGTTTATTAGCGTACCTACCTGCGGTAATATTTGCGAATAATCGCGTGTAAATATATATATATATATACTAAAACAAATTATCGTTTGTATACCATCCACGGCTATAACACTATATATGGACCCGGATGGTATAGTAATGTTCTTCGGGATTATTATTTAATTGTTTTTTTTTCTAATAACGCTCAGAGACGTGACCTATACACTAAAGGTACGTATAATAGACATAGGAAGTCGTATATCGTATTAAAATGTTCTTCACGTGGCCCGTAAGAAAAAGTTGATTAAAAGTACAAAATATAATTATAATAGACTTGAAAGAAAAATGAAATACAACGGAAAATGATACGAGTTTTGTAATCTATTACATTTGTTAGACAACGCCATTTCCTACCTATACCTATGAAACAATTTTCGTTTTGTATTGAGTTGTCCTTGGTATACAACTGTCTATATTTACACGAGAGAAAACTTAAAATTGTTTATAACTTATATTTCATATTTACAACTTGTCTAATTATTACTAACATTTTAATATAAAATCCGTATTTTACATAGTTGACGTTTACCTATTATAATGGCTAATTCTATGAAAAATTTAAAAAAAAAGTACATTAAATTTATAAATTACCTATAGGTAATTAAACTATAGTTTAATTTACATATTAAACTGTGAGATGGTTAAAAATTAAATTCGTATTATTTATTGAGAAATAAAACTACAAAAATTAAAATTAAATATCAAACATATTTTAGATGAACAATAATTGTTATAAGTATATGCATTTTGGCAAATTTAATAAAAAATATCTAAATCTTAAATCATTTAAGCATACATTATTGTATTGACATTATAATAAAACTGTTTAAAATATATTATACATGTGTACATGTACAACATGTTTTTTAGATAAAGTTATTTTATTTCATTTTATTAAACATTTAAAGTCAAAAAAGTAATGACTTAATTGTCTGTATAGTTTGAAATTTGAAAGACCCGTTATAATAACAACCAGTGTTATTATGTATACGTAGCTGGTTACCTACCTATACTCATATATTATTTTTGAGATAATATGTTGATGTTATAATAATTGTAACATAATTTAAGACACGGAATAAAAAAATATGTTGTTTCTTAGATCAGTCTATCAATTTAATTCGAACAATATTTTAATAAGACGCAAAATTGGTCGATAAAATATTATCAAAAAGTGAATTTAATTTGACCGTGAATAAAAATTTTTATTTAGGTGCTAGCAGCAGAAGCAACATAGCTGATGTTACCCGAATGATTAGACAAATGTTTAGCTATCGTGATGAACCAGTAAGTTGTAGTTTTTTTTCGCTTGACCGCCGCTAATTACTACCACCAAACTAGCTGGGAACCTGTTTGTTGGTAGGTAAAAAGAAAAAAAAATGAGAGACGGGCAGAAAAGTAATTGATTAGGATTGTAATAATTGCCGACAGAAACCCGTTAACAATCGAGCGGAGCACACTGAACTAGATTTTTTTCGTCTTATACCCCCATCGATTATTCTGTCAGTATATTATAATTTATAAGTTTATAACATAAAACGTAGAATGTCATAAAATATCATGATTGTCTTGAATAATGATGATAATATTATAGATTTTACAAACTTATAATATTTGAATGAATGGATTCCTTTATGGTGTGCAGTGTGGACAAATAATCGACTAGTTCAATCACCTGAGTATTATATTAAACGATAATTTCCAAAAGTAACAATTTCGTAACTATATAAACATAATATTATATCATTGATATTGATAAAGATTAGAAATAACAATTTAAAACGAGATTTTGGTAAACTCATTGGAAAAATGATATGTTGCTACGTTGTTGGTATAAAACATAATCACTACCTACTTTTCTGAAATTTATAGAATACAAATGTACCTATATTGTTTGTTAATTATGTAATGTCTACAAAATTGGATAGGTTTTGGTAAAAGTATAAATACAAATACGGCATAACGAACGTTGTGACTTGTGATGCTTAAGTATACAGATTTTAATAATCATAAAATCTCTGAAATCCCCCAACGTTAAAGTTCCCTATACTTGGTACACGCTATATAACCTAAAATAAAAATCATACAGTGAAATCCGTAAATAATAAGCGCGATTTTGCATATGGACCGATAGCAAAAGGTTTACTAAAATGTTTATGCCTATCACTAAACGTCTTTTTCAACAGTTTACTGCATCTGGTACCTTTGATAATACATTTTCGTTTATGCGATGAACAAACTTCGTATATCGTGATATACTGTATGCCTGTATCAGGTGGTATCAATAAACAGTTATAGAAAACCATTTGCTCATTTTACCTCCTCGGAAACACTCCTAATAGTAATTAATATTCATATAAGAAATAAATAGATTGTATCTTATCTACATCCCACATATTATCTATTTGATAATTTGATAGGTTACATACTCGAAAAAAAACACGAATGATATCGTTAAATAAATACCAATGTATATTAAAATAAGTTGTAACAATAATATGATAATGTTCAAGGATAGACCAATTATTGATAAATTATCATAATATATAAACGAGAATATGACCTTAACTCGTTTGTGACCAAAATTGGACTTTAAAATATCTTCAATTAGAAACTGGATATTTAATTTGTTTATTACATTATTACCTATAAATTATGTCCAAATTTGGTAGGTACATTATCATTAATTAATATAGTCGTGGATTTTTGGTTGGTACCTACCTAGAAGAAAATTGTTTTCTAACAGTCCAACCAATATAATATTATATGCCATTAGTTGATCATCGTAATTAAATCGTAAAATAGCACTGGTGCACTGAAGTCTGCAAGGTGTAATATTTTAGGTTCTACACATAAAAACCAAAAAACTATTATAGGCTCACATAATTTTATTTTTTTCGAATGCCGTTTGTTTTTGTCGCATAGTATAATACATTTACAAAAATTATTCAACAATGTTTATAATACATTCTTGTTGTAAAACGCTTGATTTTATGTTCAATAAATAACGTCGAACAATGATGAAGTATTGACAAATTAAATTAAAAAGCGTTTATTATATCATTATGTTTTCATGAAGTATCATTGTATATTTGTGTCAAACAGACATATTAAAAGCACTTTTCATCTTTATACCACCTATCATCGTTAAAATTATTATACCACGTAATTTGTGTTATATTCGAGTTGGAAATGTAAGTTATTCGAATACTTTCTTTCATGGTAATGCGTTTTAAAATTACAACCGATGTGACATGAATATAAGTATACGTCAGAAAAATATCACTGTTAGGAGAGAATTGAACAATAATATCATCTTAATTAGAATTCTTAGCTAACCTGTAACTTTACAAGTTGCGTGTTGCACCGGCCAGTATGAATAAAATACGGTGTTATCATAAAAAAAAAACTGAACAATTATTACTAATGCGGTTTTAGGCACTTCGATGCGTCTATTATAAGTTATAACACATTAATACCTGGTAATAAAGCAATATGGTAACGAGTAGATTTACCTATCAGCGACAGTGCGAATTGCGTGTTCGTTTTTCGACGTTGGAAGAAATCGTTAAGACGCATTTATCGTGTTACGCTCCGACGCTTAAAAATATTGCATTCAAACCATATTATGTACATAATATATTAGATCGGACTGAGCATTACAATATATTACAGTATAAGTGCCTATATAACTATAAATATAGACTTATAGATGAGTTTATTTCGATTGTAGGCCATTAACGTTGTACCAGCTTAAACGTTATTATAACACATAACTCGTAAAATGATAGTGTTTGCACGCTGGAATAAGTATATAATAGTAATAAATAATCATACCGATCTCGGCACATTTCAGCGGGGCACAGGCAGCGAGCGGGCATAAAATTATCGTGGCGACTACCTAGTACCTGTGTTATTATAAGGTCTTTGAATAAAACAGTGTTAGCAGTACGTTAAATAATAATAATATTGTATTAGCTATGATATATCGTGGGCGCGCGGTAACCGGCGTGCGGTACAGACAACAATCGAAGAGTCGGCGCGCGAGTATAATATAATTATAATAGCTATAACGTTATTTATACAGCTGCTGCAGTTTTACCATAATATGCGCAAGACGACATTAAACCGAGCGGATCAGATAAAATAAACATAATATTATTTCGTGTGTATTAAGTTTATCCGGCAATCCGTCCGTCGGCTGTTGCGGCAAGGGCCTTAAATTGATATTGTTGTGCACATTACCCGTATCGATATTATATTCCGTGTCGTAAAAACCATAAGCTCCACAACGAGCCCGTCATCGCGTTATCAATGCAAGTGCGTGCGTGCGCTTAAAATGCGTTTTCGATCCGATAGGGATCTGTACACGACCCGAACAAGAGTGGCGAACACGATTTTTACATATAGCTACACACTTTACACGCGCGCGCATTGGGAATAAAATGCCTCGGTCACACGACTCGGAAACTATGTGTGTTTCAAGTTCGATTTTAATTTATACACAGAATGTAATCAACGTCGTCGCCGCCGCCGCCGCAGTTTGCGCTCACTATGTAATATAATAATATATCGTATATCTGATCGTATATATGTATATTATGTTAAAACGCAAAACGATATCATATGAACCTATACAATAACAGGTACACCGTACGACGGAGACAACGCGTACGTATTTTATTTTATTCCATACTTGGCACAATATTTAATTGCTTGACGTTTTGTTAGCTTTTTAACAACACGCGTGTTGACGCTATAGAAATATAGGTAGGTACTCAAATCAACATTACTAATTTTTTTTTCCAAAAAATGATCGATATTCGGGAAGATTACAATAGAAGTAATGCCGTCCCCTCCACTTTTTTTTCTATTCACATGATTCATACCTCTACTTTATTATTTTAAATTTCTTAAAATATTTTATATTATCGTTATAAACTACCCAAGTATCTACTTAAAATAAGACTATTTCATTTTGGATATTCTATTATAGGTATTGTACATTTGTACTGTTTAAAATGCAATGTAGGTATTAAAAAACCGGTTGTCGCGATTTCCTATTATTTTATCATTACTAATACGTATTCAATGAAATTGTCAAAACATTAATTAAGTTAAGATATGCAATAATAATTAGATGTAGCCGAGGGTCTTTCTCTGAATAAAAAAAATAAAAATAATAATTAGACGATAATATAATAAGAAAAAAATTGAATAATGCCCGGATATGATGTTTTCAACAACATATCCCACGTATAATAATTAAGTGTTTTATAAGTATACGGTATTAAATATTTCAAAACCCATAAAATTCTACGAGTGTACGTATAGGTACGTTAAATATTATTTTTTACTATGTTTAATAAAAGTGCTATTCGACCATCGGTTTACTGTTTTATTTATGTATACACTTGTTTACCTATATACCTATGCGTTTAATCACACTTCACACGTGTTGTTTATATTTTTATTTTAATTAAGTAATAATAGGTGTAACATCCATTTTACTGCCGTACCAAAATTCGGGAACTTGTACCACATAAAGCGATGAAATAGTCGTACGTTTGTATACGCATAAAATCAAATCGGGGTCGACACGCGGTGTTTAATAATCGACGAGATTTTAATAAAAAAAAAAAAGAAACAACAAGAAAACAAGCGTAATGAAAACATAATATATAATATGTATATATAAGAGGCGATGACACAGTTTGGACACGACGAGTCTCGAGCAGCAGAGCGGGTCAATTAAACGATGGACAACTCTCGTCCGAATAGTGACTGTATAGTAATAGTAAGCCTTCTTAGGTGACTATGATACTTTTATTACTATACTTACTACGGAGGTCGATGCGTATATCGCTTTTTTTTTACCGAACGGTGGTAAAATTAAATAAAACTTAACTGAGTATAACTATACTATACTATGTAGGGATATGATATAGCGGGAATTGGCCCTGCCAATAAACCGAATATATACGCCATGTATATTATAGCTTAATTACATCTATGTATGGTATATCATTATATCTTGTATACATTTAAATTGCTAAATACTTTTGATATTAAGATTATTACATTTTATCATTATTAATGTCAAAAAATCTCCATTATAAGATACTATCATTGCTCACAAAAAATCCTAAATGTGCCATTAATAACGTGGAATAATTATTTAAAATGTAAATATAGGTAGCAACTCATAAAGTTTTACGTACGTAATATCATCATATAATTTTTAATTTCGTTGGATTAACTTTTTAAAGGCTTTGTGGTTGTATTATATATAGGTAAGATATATCTTAGAAGTGTGCCAACATTATACATTAAGTGTACTACACATGCGACCGACGTTCCAAGAAACAGAGCTCAGTGACACGACGCTAAAAGAATATTATGATTTATGACGTTGAAGCGTTTAAGTCCAGACACGCGCGTATTCTACTATAATATAGGCTTACGTGAATTAGTTTCCAAAAAAAAATGGACCTGTTGTTCACGGTTGAACGGTTGGATGGAAGAAAAACAAAAACATATAACAATACAATATATGTATAGCATCATATTATACATAGACGAAAATTCCATAACATGACGTAATTACGCATGCAAACAGCGCGCGCGCCGCCGGATCGGAGAAAGAAAGGAAATCGTACGAAAAGAACCGATGATGACTCAATTTAGCAGTTTCAACAGAAATCGAAAGATTTACGCCGTTTGTCGTGCACAGGTACCAGTACCTATATATTATAATTTATATAATATAATAATATAAACAAATTTCCATCTCTCTCTCTCTTTATCTCACTAATTCTCTCTCGCTCACGCACGCACGCACGTGTGTGTGCACATGATTAATTTTCCCGTGCTCGGTGTTATCTCACGTAATGCTGTAGGGCAATCTCAGACGAGTACGGCCCGGTCTTCCTTGACCTTCCTACGCCACTGCCGCGCGGACACGTGCTCCGCCACCGTCTGTCCGTCGTTTTTCTGTAGAATTTCACGAATCGTTTATTAAGTATGCGCGTAATGGTATGTGCCGGTAAACCTCTATGCGAGGGCCAACATAATGATATACAACTGCACACGTCATGTCATGTAATAATTATGATATTCTAAAACCGTCTATATTATATTCTAAGTCTATATTATAATAGAATCGAACCGACGAAAAAACGATACGTCGGTGGCGACGACTGACTTGTGCGATCGCGGTGGCCGACGAAACAAAACACCGCCGCAGCGATTTTAACGTTGCGCATTCCGGACGATTGTTCCCCGACGGCTACTGATTGTCCTATAGTCGTCTGTGCGGACGCGCGTGTGTATATTGCAGAGACGAGTCTCCCTGCAACGACTAGGTATCTATCGCACGTCATCGTGTCGACGACCTGTTCTTGTAACATCCTCCACAAAGATCTCGTCCGAACCGAGAGTCCTCCGAACATATATTATATAATATATATATATATATCGCACATGATATCGATTGAACGGAAAATGGAACTGTTCGGTATAATAATAATATATTTACACGCATGCACCTACTGTGCAGTAACGAATACCCTTATTGATTTCTCGTATAATGTAGCAATATATAATAATATATCATTTTTATACCCATTCAGTCGTACGTCATGTAATATATGGATATACCTAGCTATATATACACCCGTGGCGGAGGAATAGACTAGAATATTTGAGAATAGGTACCTATATGGATTATGGAAGGTAAATTATATATTATACGCGTAGAGAGCCGGTTAACCTGCCTTTTAAATAATGAAAAGCGAGGTTTGTATAATATTTTTTGCATTAATGGTTGAAAACCAAAGAAATTGAATACACGCATATAGTTTTAAGACATTACCGTAAAGCTATAATAAAGCAATTAAAAATACATAATATAGTATAATCGTTCAGCAGAGTATTATATTTTAACGACGTATCCATTTTGGTAAATCGACAAAAAATAACAAGAATTCCATCAGTATAGTTTATATCAGTTCTGTACGACTGTACACGACAGAGATAATCAATAGCAATACTCGATGTATTCGATTTCAAAATTATTTATACGAAGTCGGGCGCTTATCTGCGGAAAAACGTCGAAATGACATTAAATCTCTTCTCGAAAGCTTTGCGCTGCAGAGCGATGACGCGGCACAGACAAAACAACTCTGTCGGATTATAGTTTCGATAAAGAACTAAATACGCGAGTGTCGGAGTGTGCAGTACTTACATGTTATTATTATTATTATTGACATCGTAGCGTTATTATAATTGACCGCCGCGGGTCGGATTTCATCGGTTATACCAATATATACCGCCAAATCGCGACGCAACCGAAGAGCGCGGGTATATCGTAGGCCGCAGAGTCGCGAGCCGACACCCTCCCCGCGTGTCGAGGTAATAATATTATAATAATAAGACGGATTATTAGCCGCGCGAGATTAAAAACGGAGCAGAGCAGAATATTACATACGATAATAATGCATGTGGAGTTTGAAAATCAGGTTTTCAACAATGTTATAAGCAGCTATATAGCGGCTGCATTCGCGATTTGTCGTGGCCGGCAGGCCGGGTACAGCATGTATATAGGTACGCGCGCGCGACCGACCCGAACAAAGACAAGTAAATAAATAAACGAGCCGAATGCACGCCGCCGCCGCCGCAGCATCACACGACAAAGGTCAATGTGTTTTGTATATTATATTAGATAGTGTGTGTGTGTGTGTGTGTGTGTGTGTGTGTGTGTGTGTGTGTGTGTGTTATGTAAAACGATATAGCCACGTTACGGTGTAGGAGCTTAAAATATTATCCCCGAGCTCAATATATAGCGGGGGTGGAGGAATATAATAATATAATAAGATGATAAAAAAAAATCTTCTCGAATGATACCATTACTGCAGGGGCAGTATGCTGCGGCGAAATCGTACATAATACATAATATCTATAGACTACATATAGGTAGTATATAATATTATACATATAAAAATACATTGGTAACACAGCTCTAAGACGAGTACCTATACCTACTTTAAGTCTATGAACGCGACGGACGGAATTCTATACACGATATAGGTGTACATGTATTTATTAATATACGTATTGTTAGATTATGTCGTCCTATATAATATTATATAATATAATACGAGTACCTACGTCGTGCGATGAACTCATGAATGAACGAACGGATATAATATAACGTCATAATATATATATATATATATATATATATCATTCTGTGGTATATACTCTCGGTTTCGCGCAAACGATGTCACCGTTTATATCGTACGGGGACTTCGATGACGATCGTCGCGTAGTCGTCTACAGATTCTAGTGGAAAATCGAAAAAAAGTGGGAAAAAAACGGAAAAATCAAAACGGACAATTATGGCGCCTATTATACATTATTATATGGAAAGAGCGTGCGCGTCATATCCTCGACGGTGGAGGTCCGCGGCGGTGTAATGAACTAGAACGGCAGTGTTGATGTCGAATTATAGCAATCGTCTGCAGCTAGTCGTTTATCAGACCGTGGAAACCCAGTTGCGCCGGACGTGTCTCGAGATTAAGCATCAGGAATCAGGATGTTTCCGGCCGAATCATCGTCATCATCATCACCACCGTCGTCGACATTGAGCCCACATAAAAAATTATTGAGCTGGGAATAAAATGTGATCGTTTTCAGGGTTACTGCTAAATGCTAATATAATTTTTAAAAAATAAAAATGATTATTCACTCGATAAGTTTATAGTTTATGTATTATGTCGTTAGTTTTAATGTTTTGCGCTTTCATATGTTTTCGCGTAATTATGTATATATATTATACAATATACATGCTAATTTATTTCAGAAATTCGATATCTTTTAAATTTCAATTATTTGTGTTCCGAGAAATTAAATATATAAATTCCTAAATGTATATTATAGTATGGTATACCTACTGTAATATATATTATCAAAACAATGGACACATAAAATAGTAGTTCCGACGACGACGCCAAATACCTTAACAAAAAATTGTATCGTATTTATTTATTTTTTTTTTTAAATAAAGTATAATATAATCTGTAAATTACTTTTTACAAGCACAAAATATTATATTTAGGTTAATCGTTAATATAAAATAAGATATAAAAAAATTAATTAGCTAATCTCATAGAGACGGGGAACTTGATTGAAGGAGTCATTCTTTGATGTATGTAACTTCATGACATGCAATGGAGCAGTGGGAGTTAGACCATAGGTAGGTCGCGATACATAGTTCTATGTAAGGATGAGGATAGTAATTGTATGTATTACTTATTAATAGTTGACATTTTTGGTTTTTGTGGGACTTGAGATTTTGAAGAACAGTGGTAACTGGTGGAAGGGATATACCTATAAGCGGATTCATCGAGGAATTTAAGAAGTGAGATTTCATTGTTGCTTGTATAGGAGTATATGATTTAATTTGTATGATTGGTAACTTTCTTGTTAAAATCGAGTACGAACGTGGTTTTGTCGGGTTTTCAGTGCATGGGTGTTCAGGATTGCTTATAGAATAAAGTGATCTTCCCCACATTAAACACACATGGAAAGATGTGCACAGTAAGTTCGTGTGTAGCCATAGTTTGGAAATTTCGACACTATGGTAATTTTCGTATTTTATAGAGGTCTTCTACTTTAATGTTTAAGAGTAAGAGGGAAGATGAAAATGTAATAGTTTATTTACTACGTGCAATCGCCTACATCAGAAAAAAAACATTTTAATTTATAAACATAATGATCACGTACACCTTCTGAGAGTAAACTATTATTCAGCTTATGATAGTAATATACCAATAGTAACCTAGTATAGTCACAATAATTAAATTTTCACGTCCAGAGAGACATAAATGTATATCGCATACATGCCAAATCGTCCACCGCAATCGACGAGTTTGTGCGTGATTTCGTCTTGCAACAGAAGCGACTATAGAGTCGACGTCCCTGTGTGTATAGTATGTATAATATTATTATTTATCGTATACGAACAACTTGGACATTTGCAAACGATGACGCATTTTATTGTTTTTGCTACGTACCTATAATAACGGTTTACTTTGATATTGCCACGCATAGAGCTAGGCATACAGCATACTTCGGTATTATAATTTATAATACACAACGAGTAGCTCTGTATACGTACTTCCCTATTGTAATATTCACAACCAACAATACCGTTGCATGTATATCGTCGTTCATTAAAGATATTGAAACGAAATAATTAATAATAAAGACAAAGATATTGGGGGAACGTGAGAATTTTATAATTAGAGATAATAATAATTGCACAATACATTATACTGCATAATAATATACAACCTACAAACGACATTGAAAAAATCTCAAATATCTATAATTTATAAAATTTAAATGTGTAGGTACCTGATACGCATATAAGATGTTACCTAAATTTATTTTAAATTATTTTACGATAATAATTGTTCCAGTTTATGACTATAACTGATAAAATCACAAATACTTAATATTTCAACTTTAAAAACAATTATAAGAATAGCTATACATAATATTATAATTTATACAGTATAGTATAAGCATTCTCCGATTCACGCAAGTAGACAGAATTGACGGACATATACGTCGTTTCAAGAGATTCGAAAGAACGTGTCGAAAGCGTAAAAATTAGTATAATTTTCAAAACGATAATATTCATTCGCGTACACCAGTTACCAGTATACCACATAATCGGTATGCAAATACGCAGCAGTGGCAATTAACCAACGTTGAAATGGCGGTGGCAGAGCGTTTTCGCGCGCGTGCTCGTCTGTGGTTTTCGTTCACCGCGCTTCATAATTATCATTATTTCGAGGGGAATGACCAAAGAGTCTTATTATTTTATTTTACTACCATTACTAAAGCTACTGTACATAGACACATACACACACACGCGCGCGCGCGCGCGTTGCTCTCTATCTAATTAATACAAATTAACAGCGGGCGGTATAAGTCAGGTATATAGGTACAATCGTATACGTTTTCAGACAGCTCTTCTCAGCCCGAACGACAACCAGTTGCGCGCATTGACTCTTCGTCGTCATCGTCCTCCTCCTACTCCTCTCAATCCTCCCCGCATCTCTTTTTGTTGGACGATTTTATCCTCTGCAGGAGTTTTAAATTCAATCATACAGGGTGTTTTTAGTTAATGTGAATCTATGGATCACCGTCTCGCTAATAGTTTAAAAAATGTGTTTAATTTTAATTTATGTCCATCGTAGTTTTTCAAATGTCCCAAACAATGATTGCCTCACTCGTAAACTCAAGTGTCGTAGATTTTCATAAATTGCATGGTACCTGCAGTTACATTTTATATACGAAAATCTTATATTAATTTGTTTAAGTTTTAATTTACGTTAAAATATTTAATTAGTTAAGTGTTTACTGATTAACGCGATAATTGAATCGTCCAGTATAATAATATATTATAATTTATTATACACCTCTGTTCCCGTATTATAATACCCACATGGCCCATACGCATACATTTCCTCCGTCACGGCTTCCGAACTCTTATATTACACTGTACGAACGATACGATACATGACTCTTATATTATAATATTGGCGCATAGTATTTCGAAAATAAATAATAATTTGTGAATTTTCAGAAGAAAGTAGGTAATATACACACACACACACTTCACACTACCATGACTTCAATAAATTATATATTTCTGTTGGCAATTTTTTTTTTAACCGCCCGCGCCCCCGTCGCACCATAGTTCATATTTTCTACACTCGTTATCACGATCGAAATATTAATACATAACGTTCGACAATAAAAATGTAAGTTCATCCAGTGTGCAAAACGTACACACAAAGATTATATAATAAAGGCTCATAGACACTTATACACGTATAGGGTAGGACTGTAGAAGTAAATGATATATATTTTTACGACGTCAGTGTCAAGGCTACGCGGGGGACGGGTCCACGTCGGCTATGATAATAATGTATACGAGGGATAATATGTTATTATTATTATAAAATAATTGTAAAATAATAATATATTGTCAGAGGCGCGTGCGACACCTACGACTACGACGACGACGACGACGACGGTGTACGTATAATATTATAACGGCTGTATATTATTATTATTATTATTATTATATTATGGGTACTGCACGGAGAGCACTTCAGAGAAAGCGTATATCCTATACTGGCTGTAAGCCGCACTGTGTATAGCAATATATAGAATTGTATTAATACGGAGATTATTATTATTGTTATTGTTATTATTTAAATGAAATATAATATTATGTACATGCCACAGATGTTTACGCACGTACTCTCCATTGTCTCGAGACTATTTATTTTTTTTTGTTCGTTATTTCTATTTATTTTTTTTTACATTAAGTGGGTTGTAAATTATAACAACGTCCCCGAGAGAATATCGCACGGACAACCGCAGCGTGTTGTGAAACGATCGACGGTGGACGAGGGAGATAAAATCCCAGACGACGTTTTTATAATATTATGTACGTAGGTACGAATATAATAATAATATATAATATGATCGGCGGACAGCCTGCAGTAATGGCTATACGTACACCGCAGACGAGTCGGTGAGCCACACATTACTCCTGGACGAAATTACAATATAAAAGTCATCGGGCCGTTTGACGATGCGATAATTTATAACACAAGACGATAACACGTTATACGGCTAGAACGCATAATCGGCACTCGTTACGATGTGGATCGCGTGAACTGCACCGTTAAAATGGTAATTTCGACGGTGGTAATATTATGCGCAGAGGTGTAGAAACGAAAAATCGTAAGACCTTGGATTATGAAATAGAAAAGTTAATAGGTATAGGTAATTGAGAACCAAAAGAAAAAGCGGAAATACAAACAACTTTTAAGAATATTATACAACTTTCCTTTAGGAATAGCCGCTGGGCAGGCTAAATAAATTCCAGTCAACTTGAAAATTTGCATGTATATAATATTATAATAATATACATAATATTGTGATATTATCAGGTCAATTACTCTATCAAGAAAGATTCTTTAAATAACCATATACAAACAAATAACCAATTTGTTTGTTTAAAACTTGATTTTAAGTCGTAACAACATGTCTTTGTATAAGGACTAAAAGAGAAAAAATAATAAATCTCAAAAATAATAACACAAAACTATTACCCATATAGAGAAACAATATTCCAACTGACTTATGAATTATTCATGTATTTTTACTTTCGTGGTTTTCAAAAATTGAATTACATTAGACGTGATGAATTATAGTAGAGAAAATGAAAAGTATAAAGGAAATATAAATTTAATTAAAAGTCTTCCATTTTCCTGTGGTATATTAAATATTGTAAAGTGAAATGGTTTTAAAATGGGAAACGTATAGATATTTAAATTTAAATAATTCTTGCCCAAGCCCCCAAGGCAATATAACATATAGATGCCTTTCATAAATTTAACGTGAATAGTATATTTAAATTGTATAATGGAAAAATAAGGAAATTATTATTTATCGGCCATATATACCTATTGTAGTTGCAGGAAAAATATTCTTACGACTCATAAATTTAGCTTCTGGTAGCTATAGAGCTACACACAGTTTCCCTATTTTAATAGAAAATAAATATAAGAAGTGAATATTGTTAATAACAAAATTCATCTTTTTAATCAATAAAAATGTCTTTACTAATGTCAACCACACTGATTAATTTTTACTTTTTGAATCTTGTGAATTCAAGTTTACTTCACTTTATTTCATTTTGTCTAGCATATAAAAATAATAATATCGTTGACGTATTATATAATCACATGCTGCGGTGTAGAACCGATTAAAAAACTTGATCTACCCAAAAATTTTAATTAACTATTTTTATAACTACAAAACAACGTTACTACAAAACATATCCTCTAATCTTAGACACCTCTAATCTTCGTTATTAAAATATATTATACGCTTAAAATTCAGTCGTAGGTGCTTATATTATAATATTATATCTGTATATTACTATTATATGTGTGTCGGGATTTAATTCTCGAAAAATGTTTCGTTTGGCTACACTAAATTAAAACAGCGTTTACGTGTGTTTACAATAGCCGCGATATCCGTATTACCATTACAATTTTATCACGACTCGTCAGCTGGACGTCATATTATTAATATCTAGTGTTTTACCACGAAATCACACTACTACCGGAGCAGCCGCGGGCCTCTGCCCATCCCCGGTTATGCCTATTCAACCGGGTGTGCACTTGAGTGGTGGCCATTCATATATTACCTTAGGTATATACACATATTATGATTACCATGGGAAATGAGTATGCTGCAAGGTCACCAAGGACCAGATGTTGTGTAACGATATTTTCGGCTATTAACCCGATTTCAAATTAACAAATAAGCCACGCGGACACCCATATACTTCATAATATAATATATTTCCTTACATGTCCTCCTATCCTATACCCACCGACCGTCACCCGAAGCCCACTTCCCGCACACTATAATATGGTCTTTTTCTTTTCTTTCGTGTTATTTATTTGTATCATATAAGCGAGGTAAACACTTTCGGGCGCGTATACATATAATCGATTTGACTCGGAATGACCATCGACCGTATCTTCGTCGCTCTATCGTGGACAAATATGATAGTAGCTGCCGGTACATAGACTATCATCTTCATATTAATAATAGTTATAATCGTATAATATAATTCAACCGTTTGGAATATTATTAGGGAACAACGGACTTGAAGAGAGGGGGGAAGCAAGATTTATTGTCGTCCCAAGTTCATTATTCCTCCTGCACGCCCTAACCGTCTCGGAGTGAGTTCAAACGAGTATAGAGTGATCATTGTCCTATAAAAATATGTATCGATTCGATTTATATATACATTTTATTTGTCCGTTGTATAATATGAATGTCTGTATATTGTTGTAGCTGAGCGCGACTGTGCATATAGGAGAATATTAGCATAAAAGCTTTCTTATCTTTTAGCTTATTGAAAGTACAAACATCATTCTAGTTATATCATCATACACTGCAGTAGCGTAATTACAGGGGGTCCATAGGGTCCGGACCCCCCCCCCCTATCGGGACCATTAATACTTATCTAAAGATCTAATACATACATTAATCTATTCTGTGCTAATATAAATTGTAAATGTGTTAGGAAAATTAGCTAAACCCCCTCCATAAAAACGTTTAATTATTATGATAAGATATATTATGTATATAAATCAGCGTCAGAAAACAGAATATAGGAGAACAATGAACATTCATGTATTTTTAGTTTTTTTACGTGTGATTTGTACTAGGTATAATATGACAGCACATTGTCAAAAGTATTAAGTGCCTAATTATCTACAAAATATATGACAAATTAGAATTGAAAATCAAAGAAAAATATCCAATGCTGAAGATAAACAAAATAATTCTAATATAATATAATCTCCTAGTTTTTATTGCGTTATCCACCATAATATGTATTATTAAATATTATGAAAATAAATGTATGAATATGGCTTAGATCATATGGTAACGTAAGCGTGCAGTATTACGTTTTTAGCTTTGTCAGAACATTTTTGTTTCAATATGGTATACTGCCGTATTGGTCTGTGTCCGAATTTTAATGCGTGTTTGCGTGAACAACCTCATGTCAAAACATATCATGCTGATCCATTAATCCAATTTAAATTAAACGTACATACAGAAAAAATAATGGATAATCAATTTTCTATTCTTATTTTATGATTATATACAGGTACCAAAAAAACATATTTTTATATATTAGGTACCTATACATACCCATATACTGGCTAAACTGTATACTATCAATGTGTATGGAACAGATTGATGACTATAACGGTTCTAAATATAAAATTTATTTTCAACGCGACAGAGAAATAGGTCATAAGCTAAGAAAATAGCATGAGAGTACGTTATATGTATACAACAATTATTAATGAAAACATCAAAATATATTAATGTCTGTAGACTTATTTTGTATTAATTCATATAGGTATTAAATACATCAAATCTTAGTACAAAATAGAACTGTTTAAAAAAAAGATATACATAGTCATGTCTATTATCCTAAAGTTTAAATGAACTGATTTTTTTTTAATGCTAACACGTATGTATAATAGGTAGTTAGGTCACACTTCGAATATAAGTTTATTAGACCGGGTCATAGTTGGATCCTTTAAACATTATACATGATAATATGCAATACCCATTGGTGATCCAGATGGTATCACAACTGCAGCACCGCGACTAGGTTTTTTATCCTTCGTTTCTCTCAGTCTGCAACTTTATGCGGAGAGATGATAATATACTGCAGTATGAAGGAACCAATATAATATAATGGACGGTGTGTGGATTTTTAACTTCAGAATTCGTGCGCTACTCGGAGCATAATTAAAAAGGTGGAGATGGAGATCGTGAGAGGAGAAACCGCCGGCAAGGGGACGACTTCCTACTTAGTATAATCGTCAAAGACTATATAGGTAGGTACGTATGGACGGTATTATATATTATGTACGTATCCGAGATGTATGTGCTTGGTGTCAATGACTGATAATACACACACGCACACGCACAGACACTACACTAATACACAGAGCCTACCTTTGAAATATTAAGATAAATAGAAGAAGAACGAATTCTCTGGATCCGAAAAGCCGTTTTGAAGAAACCGACGGGAGATTTGTATTATATGTTTTTTGTTTTGCATGTATAACACGTATTGTATAACATAAGGGAGTACTCTACATAACTCTTTTCATTGAATCCGATTTCATTGTTACATAAGAGAAAAAAAAATGTTTATTGTCGCCATTAAACGCAACAAGTAATTACTTTTCGTGCCTTGGGCCGTTTTTCATCGAACAAAAAAAAAATAAAAAAGAGTAGTATCTACATGCGAGAGTATCTATAGGTACAACTTCCTCCGAGAGAAAAAAAAATTAATATATTAAACACATACAGTACCTATGTTATACGCTGAACAGTTTGATTCTACTGCTAAGTATTTCAAGGGCTACTCTCAAACACTGTAAGAGAATAATAAATAAAAAAAACCGTTGCATTTATAAATTAATTTAATCAATAAAAGTAATCCAGTCATTTATACATAGATTAGGTTGGGACACTTTTTCATTAGGAGTAACAGAACGTATAGATTTGAACACAGGCCATTGTAGATATCAATGTCAAAATATTTAATGTTAATGATAAAATATAATACTGCGATTTTAATTTAATTGTTGTGTTTTGTTATCCTTTTACGTTCAAACCTGCTGTATAGGTATTATGAAATAAATTATTTTTGGATAAACTATAATAAGTAGTGTAAGTAACAACGAATGATGACTAATGTATTTACTATTTTTTATACATGTGTATATTATTGTGGTGCTGGGAATAAAATCATATTATTAATTATTTTGATTTTTAAGAAATTTTTTTCTTTTCTATATTCCATTTAAATTTTTAGTTTTGGTGATTTTTAAAAGTAATTGGGTGTATATGTTATATAAAATATACTATGAAAATATATATTTAATCATAAAAAAATATTTGTAAGGTGGTAGAAAACTAGATTATAATTTATATATTTAATTAATCAAATATTTTTAATGCACGTGTCCATACGAAAAATATATGAAATAATTAAATCGTGATAGTTTTCTTAAAAGTTGTTAAAAATTAAATTACCTTTTCAATGATATTATTCAACAAACACATACCAATTACCATTAAAACCTCAGTAAAATTGTTTATTTATATTTAATCATTTTTCTGTTTGATGTATTTTTAGAGAGCTACGACACAGTATGGTTAAATAATAATAATATAATATAATATAATATTTCATTTAGTGATGTGCACATATAAAAATAGCAGATGTATTAAAATCTTAATAAAACAAATGTCGTCATAGTAATGGATAATTAAATCGCAATAAGCATTAACCTTTCGCAGTTGATTCCCTGCATATAGATGGTATACCTCCCTATAATAAATTAATATAAGCGTCTCAACAATAAACAATAAATGTTTGAAAAAAATAAAACAAAACTCATGTAGAATGGTACAAATATAATAAACAATATACCGAAGTAAAATAAAAAAGTTAGTAAATTGCAAATTTTTAATGATAATTTTGTTCTCGGAAACATGTAAACCTATTAACTTACAAATACCTACAATATGAATGTCATTATACAAAATTGGAATTTAAATTAGCGTTGTAGAAAATTACTCCATGCCTATTATTATTAAATTCATTATTATATACGAATTCGATTATTTTTTCACGTTAATAATATTTTTTGAGCTTTGTTTTATAACACAATTTTGATTGGATATAAATATTTTTTAAAAATCTCTTTTTAAACAATTTAATAAATACAACCATTTTATTACATAAATTCTTATTTTATTATGATTTCAAAATACATTATAAAGTGTACCTATACAAGAAATATTAATTATTTTATTGATCACAGAAGTGTAAGTATTGGACATCGAACTGGCTTTAGATTTAGATAGTCGTACAAAGGAATTATATACATAGTATGAATTTTGGACACACAGCACATTATAGACATAATATGCGTATTGAAGGAACACACAATAATTTGAAAAGGACAGCCCAACGTCTTTACCAAGAAAATGTCAATATTCGGTAAAATCTATTGAAATTATTATTATTATATTTTAAACTTACTTGAATTTGATTTTTTTCTAGATATTACATTGTGTTGTTAATCCAAGTATCCGGAAATGACATTGTGAAATATCATGAAAATAAAAGATTACAATAATAATTCTTTAAGGGCTATTGGTACATTATGGTTCTTCTATTGTTGTTCGTGCAAAAATAAGGACAAGGATATAAAATCTGAGAACAAAAAAATAACAACATAATGTCTCCAGAGCACATATCGATTCGTGAGTTCATTTATCCCCCGACCTACAGCGAGAACAATGTCCAGACCGTATTTCTCTCCCCTCGCCACCCCCCAGGCGTCCGGTATTATATTATCTATTCGTAAAATCTCTTAGTGGACCTGCTTCTTCTCGGTGCCATCATGAATGTCTCTTGATTTATGGGACGACCTCCGGCCAATGCGAGTATTGTCATGAACATTATACACATACCTTTTGCACACATATGAACACACACGTACACATATACAAACACGTTGGTAGTTGTCAAGTTAAAAAAAAAAAGTACTCGATATAAACCACACTGAACTGAATCCACAATTATTATTAGGTAGGTACCCGATGACTAAATACATAATACTTATAATTTATAATTATAAACTTATGATTCGTATAATAAAGTTGATTATTATATTTATACTTGTAAATGGTTATAATTTCTAATCCTAATAATAATTCGTACTACACTATAGAGACTAATCATTTTGACTCTTCTCATGTTTCAAAATATTAGTACTATGTTTATAATATGGACCATAAAATATCTAATATAATAATACACTTTGACCTTCATTCGTCAAAATGTACTAAAACATATTTGGGTCGTTTTACCGAATTATATATTATTATAGTTACCATACGTAATTTAACTTTGTAACGCTCAAAAAACTGGCAAATCAATTCGGCGCACAAATCAATTTTAATACATATTCAATACAACACACTGTATGTAAGTAATCCGTTCATACATAATGTAACCCCGGGAGAGACTTAAACGCAGTGACAATACACGGAGGAGGTTGACGACCGGTACTAAAGAATAAATTTTTTTAATAAAACCATAGCTATACAATTTAACGAATTAAAGAATTCAAACGGAAAATAATATATCATATTATTACTACCGATTTATACTGAGAGAATCAACAAAATCACAAAATAAATTACAAAATACTGACAATGATAGTTAAAAATAAAACGTAAAGCATGAAAGTGTGTCTTATTTAGTTTATACTCTTTAATCAACTCTAGGGATAAAAAAAAATTATGATTAGGTATAATATTTTACGTTGAAGGCAATTATCGCATTTTATCATTAATAAAATATTCTTAGTTGAAATTGTATTTTTATAAAAACCGGATTTCGTAATAAATAGATATTATACAATTATTGATCACTATATTGATCACACATCACAATAATATCTTGTTTAAAGATGATTTCATTTTATAAATTGTTATAATAGTATGCACTAAAAGTTTTGATAGAAAAAAATCATCTAAATAATTTAAGTTTTGAACTAAAATACAGGATTAAGTTTTTATTTAAAAAATAAATTCTTCCTTTATTAAATTATGTACTTATGAAATAATTATATTTTTGTATTTACCACATTATACCTCTTAACCCTCAAATAACGAGATCATTTGTATTATAATATAGGCAGTAGAATTACTTTACTTCATTTAAAATTAACAGAATAATAAATAAAAATTAAACAAAATGGTCCGTTATAATCATATAAAGATCTATTATACATTTTTGGCCGTGAAAATAAAATATTTTTAAAAAGAAAGAGTCACCCAGCACATGATTGTACTCGGTCACGCTCTAATTTTGCCGGTAAACGCGTACAAAAGCAATTTCCAAAAACAAAAAAAAATCAAATCCTAACGAATGAAATAATTATTGACTAATAAAACGACATGTGTATTTCTTAACAATTTAATAATGACAGAGCTTCTCAACACGATAATTTTTTTTTTAGTTCGAATTAATTGAATAAAATTGTTAATTATATTTCATTAAGTTAGATCAACTTTGAAATTGAACAACTCGGTAATTACTCATTATTCAGCATTAATTTTATTAAAATGTTATAATAATAGTAGTACGTTTTCTAAAACTTACGATTAAATATGTAATAAATTGTTTGAAGTAGATAATACTGTGTAATATTATGTTTCGTCAATCGACAACTTCACCTCTTGTCCTGCGTTTTCTTATTAATATAAAAAAAGTTAAATAAAAAACTCATAAACCAGCGACACAAAAAATTACGATTATACAAAAATAATTATAAAATTATTGAACACGATTCGGCGAAGCACGTGCAGTTGGTGTACGCGAGAACGAGTGGTGGTGGTTGACACGCGGCGCGCGTGTGAGTGGGCCGACGCGCAAGAAGATACTGAGTAGATACCCGACTGCTCACGCGCTGTATTCGTTTCGTATCCTTAGCTGTGGCTTACTACGGTTTCCCCGATGACTCCCGAGACTCGAGAGGAGTACTCGTTTTCATTGGACGGTCGTCTCAGTAAAAAAAACGTGATTCAATATTATATCATAAAGGTAGACTTAAAAAATATTTTATTTATTTCTGTACTTAAATCACACCCTTTCACGAGAGAAACATTTTTGATGGTTTTACTTGAACGTTTAATCTTATTTTTGTACTTACGACGATACCGCTTGCTAGCTGCGTATTATAATACTTGGGTATTTCTCGCATTTCCGTTATTAATAATATCTAAGATTATATTTTTTCCCAGTTTTGGATTTTATATTATACAATTGTACTCCTTTGGAGATTTTAAATCATAAAATATGTTCATATTTCATGTTTACGTTGAACACATAAATAACATAATATTTTTTTTCTTATTATTTTATTTATAATATTCTTGTATATGATCTAGGTATAATACATTATTTTTGAAACAATAGGCATAATTTTTATTATAAATCCTAACTGTATAATAATTAAATGTAATATGTGTAAGTACTACTTTAGCATTAAACAAAATACTTTTTCCTAAAGTATTTTGAATTATTTTTGTTTGATTATTTATATAATAAATGTTGTTCATCAAAAAACATGATTACTCAATTCACAACTTCTTTTCATTGAACGCAGAAACTACCTACTAGTACCTACTATGCCTACCTACCTGTTATATTATGTTCATTTGAATCTTTTTTTTCATCTTTTTTTCAAAAACATAATGCACATCATAAATTGACATCTATTGTACCTACCCATATTTTTCATAACAATAAAGAAAAAATCAGATAATAACTACCCTAAGAAATGTAATCCATTCTTTTATCAAAATTCTATATAATGCATATTTACACAAATAAGACTTAGAATTGAATCGAAATAATTTCCTTTCCAAAATAAGGTATGCCTAACTATTGATAATAAAATATTATTTGAAAAGGACACAATATGATAAATAAACATTATTACCTAATCTAAACTAACTTAATATAAGCCAAACTTATATCCCAAATTCCCAAATAACATGTTAAAACAATATGAACTAATGACCGATAATAGCCAATGTTATTAAGATCAATAAAAAATAAAAAACAATAATTTTAAATTCAAGTTAATATTATATTATACTTCGATTTTATACATTTCGTACAACACAACACAGCTTAACAAAAGACTAATACAAATTCTCTATCGTAAAATCGTAGCATGAGTTGCTCAATCACTTACCAGACCCTGAGCCCAAATTAAAACTTTAGAATATTGGATCAACGGCTATAAAATATTATCATTATAGTATAAAATTGTTGGATTCAGGTACAAAGCTTTTAATAAAATACAATGAAAAAATCTTTGTACGAGAACACCAACTATAGTAGGATTCACCAGCTATTATAGAATATTAAATAATAAATTAACTACCACATATAGTTATTGTATTAATAAAAAACCATTTGCTGTAATCGAATGCATGTTTTAATATCTCAAAAAAAAAAAAAAAATTGATTAAAATATATAGTATGTTGTAGGTGTAGGTATATGAGAATATAAGATCTCACAGTACAATGTTGTACTTTATTAAAAATTAACTTTTATTTGATATTAGAGTTAAACAATCTATATAGGGCTTCTATAATAATCTCAAATGTGGTTGTTATTAAGTTTAGCTTGGTGTCCTAAACGGAGAAGCTGCTTAAAAAGTACTTAATAATATGTTTATAAGATTGCTTTTTTGCATGACAAACAACAAAATATAATTCATTCAAAATTCCAAAGTCCGATGAAAAAAATTAATTTTTATTATTTCCTTGAAACGAACTTATATATGATTACAGTGCTATATTGCTATCCATTCAAAACTGCTTGAAGTTTAGCCTAATTAAATAACATTAAAAAGAGCACTAATGTATTCATTCTTTAAAAATAATTGTTTTTTTATATGATAAAATATATATTAAGTGTGTACAGCATTTAATTTTGACGCATAGTTACTAACTGAACAAATTATTTATTTATACAGAATAAATAACATATATATCCTCATATATTTGGTAGCTTATTTTGTTATATTTTGATAATAATAAATTATCATATTATTTATTTTAATAAATTTAAAAACAATGTAACAATGTTCACAATGTAAATCACAAAAAAAAAACATTTAAGAATAATTAAAAATTAAAAATAATTATATTTTGTTTCGTCTTATACTAAATAATTAATATTTTTTAGTTTTAAACATTAAACGTCGTAAGAATATGCATCATAATAGAAAAGCATAAAGCATTTAACTAATGATATTATTTTACTGTTTATACAGTTATACAATAATGGAAGTACGACTTGTAAGTTGTAGCTAGTCCTATGCATGAATGTATATGTGTTAATCTATAGAGAACGCCGTGTTAAATAAATATTTCATACATTTGTTATATTTTTATCAATACTGATTTATACAATGATTTAGAATGTTATTAATTAGTATTAACTAAATATAAATGAAGAGATTCCTTAACATTTTAGATTTTGCTCCCTACGTTAATTATACTTTTTATAGTGGTTATTGAAGTTATAATTACCCCGAAAAGTCAATCTTGCGTAGTTGCGTAGTAGACCATTTTATTAATTCGTTTATAATTATTATGAACGCCATGTCAATAAATTAATCACCAAAACTATTTAGACTTAATTCCTATATTATAAATTATAATATTTACCAAAGTAATAACTACTATAATATTTTTAACATAATGAAAATAAATTAACTTTTCTAATCTAATATACTTTAACCTATTCCTTTTGAATGATTTTGCATCTAACCTAACTCGATTAATTAACTTAATAAATATCTTAATTTTCATATTTTACAAAACGTCAATGATATATGATATTATCACAAAGTTAAGCAAATATTTCGATTTAAAATATTATGGTGATAAAAAAATAATATAATTATTGTATCTAGTGATACCTATTATAGTATGAACGTTATTATAATAACGGGTATTGGGTACCTACTAAAAACGTTACAAGAACAAAAAATAAAAATGTATCATCTATACATTAATTTCATTATGAATAAATATTTAAAATTTTCCTAAGACAACTTTCGATTATTTTACACCTATAGATCTATAACGATTCTGTCGATATTGAACAGGAACCTAAATTAACTGCACATTTTATGTCATTATCCTAGTTTAAGTTTATTATATCATAGGTGCTAAGTATCTATCAGAAAATTATAACTATTAAATTTCAACTATATCAACTATAGTAGGTACTTTATTTTTATGAACAAACTGTAAAACGTTGTTAATACAATTTAATTAGTATGCTTTATGTTTGAAATTTGGCAAACATTTCACTCGGAAGTATAATTTTAAAACAGACAATAATTGCTCTTAAATTGAATATGATAAGATATGAACTCAATAGTCAAGATATTCCGCTTAAAATAAAGTATACTTGTATCGTTTCATTTTGACCTATTTGTAAATAATTATTTAGATTTGTTTATTAAACTAAAATCTAATTGTAAGTATATTATGATAAATTAAATTAATATATAATAATAATAAAAATTAAATAAGTTGTTTTTGTTTAATTTCCATAAAAAACTGCTTCATTATAATGTTATAGCGGAATACTACAAACAATATAACGTTAATACTGTATTACTTTAGTTAAAATATAACTTAATTACGTATTGTAAATATTTATATTGTAAAGTTTTTATGATACTTTAAAAATGACTTATATATTGCGTTATGACTTTAATAATTACCAGCTCAAGCAAAATATAAATCTAAGCTAAGTATTTAAAAAAGAAAAATACTTTTACATATTTTATTGTCTTAATAAATAATTAGGTATATTATTGTATTCCACATTCTCAATCGTTTCGAAATTCTAGTATAAAAATATACGAGTATAATATATGTCTCATTAATTTCATTTAATAACCAGGTATTCGAATTTTTTCACACGTTCTCACGTAAACAATTTCACTTATTTTCATTAAATTATAACAAATATAAAGTTTCCCTAGGTTGGGTGATTATAATATAATACATATTATAGGCCGTCATCAATAAAGACTAAACGATTTATGGGATAGGTATTAAACCCACATTTACAGTTAGTCCATTGTATATTTATAAACATAAACGCTCATAAGACTACCGATAATCGTGCAGCTAACGGTAGGTAAAGGTAGGTAAATAATATTTATTTATTTCTAGGGTGGGAGGATACGTCTTACCCCGATTAAATAGGAAGTTATTTCTATTTTATATATACTTGACTGAAAATTCATTCATATAATCGCCTGGATGGTTTAAGTATTTATTAAACAGTATAAAGGAAACATAATATAAGTGTCATAATTTTGGGAGGTTTAAAAGCGTTAACGGGAAAACAAAAATGTGGCTGTATCTGACTCAACGTATCTGGGCTAAATACCTAATTATTTAACCTTAACATATTTTTCGAGGATTATAAAATCGTTGTGATATAATATAATCAAATAAATACGAGAATTCGTTTATTCTTGTAGTAGGCACATTCTATCCAACGGTATACAAAACCGTAGAATTATTCAAAAAGTTTTTACATTTTTTGTCCTCGTTAATGATTTGTAATTTATATAATACTTGTGATATTTATGTTGGATTTGTGTATTGTGTAAGATTAAATTTTACATTGAAATGAGAAAAATTTACAAGGAATTACAAAAAAATATATTATTTTTAAAAACCCCATAATATAATACGTAATGATAATTATTTTGTATTACAATGTAAGTTCGAAAGATAGTAGTTACGTTATAATTAGGTCAATAGTATTTATAATCAATGTAGCCATATAGGTACTATAGGTACCTAGTATAGTGGCGTAACCAGCAGAGCTGGAGAATCTGCAGCACTCTCATAATTTCAGGAAAATTTAAAAATACTTTCAGAGTACTGCAGTGGACGTAACCGTGTATTAAAATTGTAATTTGTACGTAGGTTCCTACTATATAGTGTAGTCCAAAATGTTATATACCCACATCATTTCCATACTAAATCACCAAACTTATGAAGGAATAAAGAATCTTATACTTAAATCTATCCTATATAGGTAGCAAATTATCAGCTCCCCTCACCCAAGCAACAATTTTTGCGAGCCACTGAGGTAGTTACAAGAGTCTAATTAATTGTAATAATTCTTTAGATGTACTGAATTACTCTATATAGTATACAATATAATACGGTATAGAATCTAAATATCTAGTTATAAATTGTCTTTATTTTATCGGCCGTCATCCGTCATTATAATTATTGTATTAAAATGTTCTGGATTATAAAGTTTTTTATAAATAACTAAAATGATTTAGTTTTATATGTTCAGGATCTACCTACACATCTTCGATTTTAAACATTAGATACTATTTATATCAAATTGTAATGTGTACAATTAGATCCACTAGTCAGTAGTCATTGCTATATTAATTATTGAGTGAACGTATTGAGAAGCCATACTTCATCGTACGTATACGATGTACTGTATAGTGTATATGTGTTGCCATGTTGGTATAATTAATTTAATGTTGTTGTCCGTTTCCCATAAAAAATTTCAAACTCACTTTTCACATTTCTTCCATTGTAGTTTTATCTCGGCAAAAATTGTGATTAATTTCATAAAAAGATTTTTGATTTAATTGAAATAATTTAATTTAAATTATTTAAAACATACAGTAAGTCGTAGACTGTATAAATTTACGTTTTATTTTTAAATTCTTATGGTTATTTAAGTTTATAGTACTGAGAAAAATAGTATTAATCTTTAGCGTAGGGGTCATAGAGTATAGTGGACATGAATTCAGGTAAGTACCTGATACTAAGGTTAGTACTTATACTAACAATTAATAATAATACTTCAACGTATTTAATCGAAACCACTAGGTTCTACAATATTTACTATTTTCTATTTAGATAATACAATATATATAATATAATATAATCCCGATAACTGAAAAAATATCAGTTCTCATTGTTCTCCATGTAATCCACAAATTATAGAAGTACTCAAAAATATTACGGTTATGTAAAATGTTTAAGATATTTTTGGACAAAAATAGGTCAGCACGAAGAAAAAAATAATATAAAATATAATATATTGAAAAAGTGAAAAACCATTGAATTTAAAGTATAAAATTAACAAACTGTAGACGGTAGATAATTGGGAATTTGTGATTATAGTAATTTGGAATTTATAGCACTTGCCGACTGCCGTTGTAAATATCATAATATCTAGGTAAAAAATAATACTGATAAGTGATTACTTAAGATGATGAAAAAAATCAACAAATTATATTATATGTATAGTTATTTTGAGGGCATTGAACTTTTTAACAAAATAGCGGTAGAAATAAAGGAACAATAAGTTACCTCATAATATATTGATAATAATTTATTGAAACAATTGTAGTCATAATAAGAAAATCAAGAACTATATTTTTACACTTTATTTAAGTCAATCTTTGTTTGAGATTTTATGTGTATAGTAATTTCTTTACGCAGTATTTTAATATAGGTACCTACAGCGATTTAATATTGACAGCATGCTGCAACTACCTATACTACTACTATACGTCCGCATACAATTGGTCTAAGTACGCATGTACTTGACTTATAGACGTTTGTGTCCTTACAATTGTATGACTCAAGTCGTTGATCACTGATCTCAGCAGCGTTCGGCATATTTGGTATCTGACTCACTCTATAAGTGCAGCTGGCACTGGTAAACGCGGCTTTGGATAGTGATAGAATACCTACGTGAGTGGGTGAATCAAACAATACAATGTACATTTCCATAAATATTACTATAAAGTGGTCAGTGGATGAGAGATTTTTTTCCCTTAGTTTTACATTTAACACGTTTATATATTTATGATACATGTGTATAATAAATCAACTTTTATCGGTTCATATCAAACTAGGGTTTGAACTTTAATATAAAATTAAATATAAGAAGATATTTCCTAATGGTATGATTGAAAATCCATACAATATTCTTCCTCGATGCCCCTTATTTAAACCGCACGAACTAATAAATTATGTATTCACTTGACTTCAATTGAATTTGCTCCACACTAAATGTGGTTATTTAAACATTTGTATACAAAATGTTTAACAGTTGAAAAGTTCTTAAGAATTAAGTAATAAATATCAAAATATTATAAGAACTATATTAACTATTCAATTATATGTGTTAAATTGGATTGATCGAATCAGAGAAGACCTCAAGCTCTTAGAATAAGATGTGGAGTACAACTAGCTAAGGACACGGACCTATGGAAAAGTGTAATAGAAGCGACAATGGGCCGACAAGGTCTGAAATAACTAATAACTAATAAGCCATACGAAAAATGTCATCAATAATATCATACGAATATACGATCTAGGTATTTACTCGTATAGTCGTATATTAATTGAAAATAATAATATACAATATACCGATTTCTTAAATCTATAATATGTATAGAAATTAGAAGCTGTATCTATTCAATTAAATACAAATTTATATGTGTTATTTTATACCTAATTTCTTATTTCAATAAAATAAATATATACTTGATTTATACCTACTATATTAAAATTATTAAACTTCGCATTAAACGTTCATAATTGCCACATAGTGTACATTTGTAATAGTATAATGATTTTGTTCACATATATATATGTAACAAATATTAAATTGTATTCCTTAGAATTAAATGATATAGGTACAATTATTAACATTATCGCTTTATCGTCCAAAACTATAAAATGATAAAACTACTGGTTATTTGTAAGTACAGAGTAGTGTTTTACCTACAGACTTTTTTTATGGGGTTAACGACCCGAATAGGTCATCAATTCATTTAAATGTAGTGTATTACGGTTAGTTGTAAAACAAATTTCAATAGATACATATTATATTGTGTGTACCTATGTGCAGTGTAGCAATGAATATTCCCGACCTGGGGCCTAGTTAATAGAATTGCGGCGGCGAATCGACAATCGCAAATAAATTATATTAGAATTTCGACTGGTCCTACTGTGCACGTCGCGGCCTAGAGCTGTTATTGGTAAACGTGAATGATAATAATAATACCTAGATGGCTAGATACCTACATATAATAATAATAATAATAATAATAATAGTAATAATAAGTACCTATATAATAACCGATCCGTCCTTTTTGTATGACATTGTTATAACTACCATTGTATTCTTATATTAAAACCGTGTGTCCGTGCAATAATATGTAGAGGGTGACACAGTAGGTACATTATAATATTATATAATAATATAGACAACTACATGCAATGTAAAAGAATTAATATAATATTATTATGAAATCTTACCAAGTCAATGCATTTTTATGACTATAGGTAAGAAAATGTTTTAAACGCAATATTTTACGAAACATTTGAAACTTGAAACAACAAACAGCTGCTATAAATAAAATAATAGTACCTAATACAATAATTTATTGTTTTATTAGAAGTTGCAGTAATTACTAATTAATAGTAAGTTGTTAGTAGTTTGTAGCTAACCCAAGTATTGCGAACTCCGCAAGACTGTTGTGTCTGTGGCCGGTATCTACAACTATCTGTGACTAATATTATAACTATACCTAAATATTATACTATAAGTGCATTATTTGTGTTTAATATCCACGTCACCTACCTCCATATTGCTCCGCCTGATTATTAAGCGGGGGCGGCTGGCAGTTGTCAGAAAATTATAAGAATGATTATACTGCGGTTACTCTGTGACCAACTTGAGGTTACTTTTAGTTTTCCATCTCTATAATATTATGTTTGTAAATCCATATATTTTGATGTGCTGACCACTGTAACCCTGCGGCCTACACACACACACACGTCATATAGGCACAACACAATTATAATTAATTTTAATATTTATAAATTGTTCATGTACAGTGTACTTACATAACTTTGATATCAATATTATTCCTATCGTTTGAATTTTTGATGGTGTCATAGTAAAAACGACTGTATGATAGTCTTTTTATAATTTGAGAAATATAATTTTAATAATAAACTGATTTTAGACGATTAAATAGGAAAACACAACGAACTAGAGTTATATATAGTAGGTATAGTAATTTTGTAAAATGATTTTTCCTTGTGTGTCGAATGTGCAGTCACATATCTGTGAATAATATTTTAGATATTTAAAAGTTTAAAACAATATACTGATACTTACTAACAGGTTTAGAAAAAATAAAATGCAATACAAGATAAATCATAATTAATATTATTTACCATAATATAAAATACCATGCAGTTGCCAACCTACCTTGAAGCTTCAATTCATGGCGGGAGTTCGCTATCTATAGTACTATATAGAAATCTGTGGAACGATCAGCTGTTACCATCATATTTTTATCTTTGTTATCAGTTATTATATTCCGATTTCAAGGTCTGTGATAGTACTGCTGAAGAGATAAATTATTAACTTTATTATCAAAATTGAGAATATAAAGATTTAAATTTTAAAAGACGGTAACCGGCCAACATAAAAAACTATAACACTTCATACTTTGGCCAATTTACTATGGTTCAATATAGTTTTTTTATTCTCGTCAATTACTCAAATGTGTATCATGTCTTTTAAATATGTTAGTCAGTTATTGCGTATTCGTCAATTTGGTTTTATAAAATACTATTGTAATTTCTCAAAACAATATGATGTGATTGTTGTTGGTGGTGGACATGCTGGAACTGAGGCATGTTCCGCCGCTGCTAGAATGGGAGCATCTACTTTATTGGTGACTCACAAAAAATCATCAATCGGTACGTTAATAAATATAATTTTAACAATTTTCATCCACGCAGATGTTAAATCTTAAATTTTGATTTCAGGAGAGATGTCATGTAATCCCTCATTTGGTGGCATTGGCAAGGGACATCTGATGAGAGAGATTGATGCATTAGATGGACTTTGTGCAAAAATCTGTGATGTTTCAGGCATTCACTACAAAGTAATATGATTTAATGCATCTAGAATAGTTTCTTTAAGTATAATTATAGGTTTTAAATCGCAGAAAAGGACCAGCTGTATGGGGTCTACGAGCACAAGTTGACAGAAATCTTTATAAAATGCATATGCAAGCAGAGCTTTTTGAAAATACTCCTAATCTTAATATTATCGAAGGATCTGTAGACAACATTTTGCTTGACAATAATAATCAATGTACAGGAGTGTTATTAGGTACCTAGTATAATGTATTATGTTATCTTAAGACTATACAGAGTATTCAGTGAATACCTAGTTGATCATGTTTTTTCTTACAGCATCATTAAGTTAATAAAATCAATTTTGTATGCAACAAATAAAAAAAATTATAAACTATGCTCATACCTGTAGTAATTAGTAATTAATTATACTTCGACATTTATTTAGTTTGTTTATTCTGCACATATGTTTCAATTATTCCATATAAATTCAATATTTCTAATATAATACTAGTTAATGTTAACAAACATTTATTAAAAACAAAAATACAATTTAAATACATTTTAAGTCACTTAGTAAACATTTGATCAACTATTTTTCCTGTACACAAGAATAATAATATTTTTATGCAATATTGATTTTTTTATTATTAGAAACTGAAACATTAATAAGAACTAAATGTGTTGTATTGACTACTGGAACATTTTTAAATGGTGAAATGTACAGTGGAATGACTGTCAAGCCGGGTGGCAGAATTAATTCTAAACCTTCTATTGGATTAGCCAATACTTTAAAAAGATTAGGATTCAATACAGGAAGAATGAAGACTGGTACACCCCCTCGAATTGAAAAGCAATCTATTAATTTCACTAATTTGAACTATCAGCCTGGAGATGATTTACCAACACCGTTTTCATTTATGAACCATTCAGTTTGGCTGAAAGTAAAAAAATATGTTATCACCCTGTTTATTATAATATATTGTTTTTGTTTTGTTATTTTGTTATTTTTTTTAGCCTGAAGACCAAATAAAAAGTTATCTGACGTATACAAACAGTAAAGTTCACCAAATTGTAATTGATAATTTAAGTGTAAATCGACATATCAAAGAAGAAGTAAAGGGTCCTCGATATTGTCCATCACTTGAATCTAAATCTCTCAAGTATATATTCATAATATAATATTTTTTAATAGTATAAATTATAACTTTTGGTTCAAACATAAACAATATTTTTAGATTTCGCGATAGAAATCATCAGATTTGGCTCGAATTAGAAGGCTTTGATAGTAATGTAGTTTATCCAAATGGCCTATCCTGTACGCTGCCTGAAGATTTGCAAGTTAAAATGATAAGAAGTATTAATGGATTAGAAAATGCCAACATCGTACAGTATGGTAAGGTGCAGTTATTTTAGCTTAAAAATATACTAACGAGATATGTTCAGGCTATGGAGTTGAATACGACTATGTAGATCCACGAGAGCTGTATCCCACGTTGGAAACTAAAAAAATTGGCCGTTTGTTCTTTGCTGGTCAAATAAATGGAACAACTGGCTATGAAGAAGCAGCTGCTCAAGGCATATTAGCTGGAATAAATGCTGGTGCTAGTGTAAGAGTTAAAAATAATATTTTTGTGTTTGTTAAACTTGAAAATGTTATACATTTTTTCAGTCCCTAAACAGAAATAGTCTTACCCTTAGTAGAACTGAAGCTTATATTGGTGTACTTGTTGATGATTTAACCACACAAGGCACAGATGAACCCTATCGCATGTTTACTGGTCGAGCTGAATTTCGTTTGCATCTGAGGCCTGATAATGCAGATATTAGACTCACACAGAAAGGTTTTTTTCTTGCAATAAAATAATTAAAATATATAATTATAAATTTATATCATTTTATAGGTTATGACATAGGTTGTGTCAGTAAGAGACGTTATGATCAAACACTAAGTATACGTTCCAGTTTGGAAGAAGGAACCAAATTATTAACATCGGTTTCTCAGACCATGTATAGGTGGAAGAAATCATTGGGCTTGAAAACATCTAGAAATCCAGAGACCAAAACGTGTGTTTACACTTACATACACTGTTCCCTGAGAATGTGGTTGCATGAAACCCAAAACGCGTTGTATACTGTTGCCACTGTAAAAACCAACCTCCCAACTTCTTGCTCTCAGTCTTGTGTGCGAAGTAAGACCACATTCTTTCAGTGAACAGTGTATAGTTTGGATAAAATAGATACTAACATGTTTTGTAATTATTGAAATTATGTTATAGGGCATTTGAAATATTGGGTTTATCTACAGAGGGAATTACATTACGACAATTAGAAATGATACTTCCTGATAAATTTGGTGGAAAGTTTGAAGATAATCGAATTGGCGAACGTCTGAAAATTGAAGCTTTGTATCAAGCATCTATTTGCGATCAACAAGAGGATATTGAACGTGTAGAAGTTGATCAATCTTTACTTGTACCTAAGGACATAGATTATACACAGTAATATATTAGTATTTCATTGTCAACATAAACATATGCTATGTAATGTTTATATTACTACTCTTTTATTTACAGTACATCTCTTAGTATATCAAAGGAAGAAATTGAAAAGTTATCCTACATTCGACCACAAACAGTATGAAACAAATAACATAATAAAGTATTTTGTTGATTCATTTATGTTTGTTTTCAGATTGGAGCTGCTGGTCGAATACCTGGTATTAAACCCAGCACTGTTTTGAGACTATTGTATTACATTAAAAGTCAAAAGATAAATATATCAACCAATTAAGTATGCATATTTTGTGTATTATTTATTTTATTTAAAAACTTATTCGTCACTTACTATTGATCATAATATTATAAATTACATTTTTAAAATCATAAAATGTTTAATCAATGGAAACAATATGATTATAACTTAATAATATTCAACATAACACATCAATGAAATCAATTATTATAATCTACAATTAACATGTATTGTGGTATGAGTTCCCCATTAACCACTTCTATAAATACTCTAGAATTTTGAAATATTTTAACATTAAAATATATTGGTTGATTTTGTACAATACTGTTTAGTGATGTTATTATAGTATCATGTATATAACTACTTTTTTATTTAGGTTAGATTATGTTAATACCAATAATAGGTCATAACTCCTGTAGGTATCTTATTTTAGGTACTATAATTTGTTAAAAGTATAATACATCACTAAAGTTGAATATTTATAATATTAAGTTATTTGATCAGTATAAACTATAAAGAGTATGTTATTATTATAATACTATGTCTTTAACAAATGAATGCAAATTTTGAAGAGTTCTCACAAATGGTTTTATTTTATATCGCAAAAGCCAAAATTGTTAACCATTTTATTTATAAAGTCTTATTAAAATGTACAGTAGGTACCTAATAATTAATTTTAATGAATTTACGTGAAACTCTTGTCATCTATCTGATCCATAGAGGGCTCGCAGTCTAGACAACTGATTGCTGGATTATGAACGCAGCGCAACTAACCTAGCTGCGATTCTGTGGTTAGCTTCTTAGCTTCTCTTAGCTTAGAAAATTACTGTACACCAAAACCTCAGCACAGTTGTTTATAAAAGTTTCCTGATACTGAAATTTGTATTTATACCATTGGATTATTACAGGCTATGGCCTATGGCCTATGGCATAATAATATAAAATATGTATAACTGTTTTGGAGGAAATCAAGTAACATTTTTTTTTTTAATGTTTAGCAAATAATATAACATAACTATGTATAATCGTTTCACTGTTCCAGCTTACCTAGATAAAATATATAAGAAATGTAAACAAATTTAGATAATTATTTTAAGAAATAAAAATGTAAAACTTTCCCCCTTCCGATTTTTTTAAAGTATTTTTCTGTTTCGTTAAATTTCCTTCTTTTTTCATCTGTTTTCACATATAAAACATTGAAACAATAAAGTTTTTACGACATTATAAACATGAGTCTCTTATAACAATATTAAAGTCTTACACCTACACTAGAGCCCCGCAACTATGGCCATTAACTATTATAGGGGTTACGGTGGATAGGGTTCGAACGGTTGGCCATGGTTGGTTGGTAACACGTGTATGTGTGGCAAGGTTATTGCTACTATGGACCAGGGTGGTCACCCATCCGGGAACTAGTAGAAGCGGCCGTTGCTTATTCTCAATCACGATTGATGCCAGCCACTGCGCGCTGCGCCTAGCCACACATGTTGTCTTTACTATGGATATAATCGAATACTCTTATAGAATTAGTGACTACACATAATAGGTACCTATATTAATACACATTTATAAAAACAAATAACAATATGTTTTATTCAATATTATACAGAACATACCTATATTGGCTATAACAATAAACAGTTTAGAAGAAATTCGGTTATTTTACAAGTTCACACATTTTTATAATTATCGATAATCAGCTATTCAGTATAGGCGTACCTATTTTATTATAATAATCGGAAATATGTTTATTCATACTTCATAGTCTCGTATTTATCAGGATTTATAATGTGGATACATTTAATACATTATATATTTATATACATTATACATCATAATTCATAATATTATACCTACATTATATATGTGCACATTATTCGTTAGAGTGTTATCGATATCGAACGACTCTAACGAGATTGTAGCGTCGGATGGTTTATTATTATGAAAATCAATACGCAATACTTTTTTAATATACTTATACATAGAATACGGAGTACTTACTACTTAGTATACATGAACGATGAACGCATTACTTGTCTGTGTACCTACTGCAGCAGTGGCAGCACTCAAATAAAATATTAATATAACAATTAACAATTAATTTCAAATTAATTAACTATAAAGTAGGTACAGTTATATTTTGGTTTATCGGCGTAAGTGTCCGAGTAGTCCATACCCCACTCTATAAAGGGGAAATAAATAAATATTGTTCGAGTGCAGATGATTGTTCATACGTTGATTCGGCAAATTCGACGCAACGGAATTTATCAGTAATTTATTGTTCTTATATTCATATCCTATCTATCACGTAGAAAATCGTGACGATATCGTTTCTGAAAACAAAATAATGATAGTATCATTATATTTAACATATTAATAATACATAGATGAGTGACAACTAGATAAACCATTTTTAGGGAGAAGGCCTACATTTACATAAATATTTATTTTATGATTAAAAGTGAACATCCGTATATTTTTGAGTAACAATTTATAAGGAGCTCAAACTTTTTTTCCCCTCCTTTATAATTGCACTTGAACCTTATATAGTCACATTTACCATATTATTGTTATGCATAATTTCTTTTTTCGAACACATTTAAAACACAATATAAATATAAACTTGGTAGGAAATCGAATTTTCAAAAACTCAAAAACAACTGTTTTATTTCGAATCTTTAGCTGGTAAAGGCAACCTCCTCCTATCCAATAAAAATATATTATACAAGTAACAATAATAATTAATATTAAAAAATGTGATATTCTCTAATAACTGAAATAATTTCTGAAGATGGCATTTTAACAATAATAATTGTAAGAAAAATATAAAATGTTTGGCCCATATTATTATTATTTAGTATGGCTAATGGTGCTAATAAGCTGTTACAGCCTTACAGGTTAGGACGTTAGGTATACGTTAATAATGCGCACACAATACAAAACTCGTTTTGTTGGGTCTACGAACGATGAAAAAAACTGATGTTACTATCAATGCATTTCTACAATACCTACTGCTTAGTGGTTACTTATAAGGCTATAGGTATTAAAAGCCTATAAATGTAATCGATTACCGCTTTAACGGTATTATTGTTTATATAATATTGCACATACATAAACGATTTGTATATTTTTACGTCGATCGACGCCCTGAGGAATGCTTTGAGGATTAATGCAGACTATACTCGCAGTTAAATTGCTAAATATTTGTTCTATTATTCATAGAATTATAATATTATGTGACGCACATTAGGTAGGTACGTATAATCACTTATGAGAGATGGGTAAACGATTTCATTGTAAAACATAAGTGAGAGGCGAAAATTCAAAATAATAAATCCAACTCAAATTCTGCTCGATATATCCGTTAACTATACTAACCTGATAATTGACATAGGTTATAACTTATAACTTATACTTAATAGGTAGGTCGTAGGTATACCTACACCACAAATATATTTGACTAATCGTATATTAGACTATTAGAGAATATACCCAATATATTTCATGATATTATATACCCTTTGCGTCTTTCCTGCCGGACCCAAAACGTCTTGCAGTAACGGTACTCCAAACACAATTATTATTGTATGTTCTTGACGGGTACCTACTGTTTTTTGCGGGACGGCATTGCACACTATTTCATAAAAAATGTTCTTTTTAAATCTAAGATTTTAAAATGTAACACACGATTTCTCATAAGTTTGTCTAAGTTTATCAAAAAAAAATAATATCTAACACCAAGTCATATTAAATTATTATGAGCGTTCGAAGTTCATATTTTTACAACATTGGATGTTCACTCGATTTCTCATGTAGCGATTTTCTTATTTTTTTGTAATTCAAAAATGAATAACTGTATACACTTAAAATTTTCACCAAATATTATTAATATTAGCATTTTCTATACACCATACAATTTTGAAATATTTTGACCCTTTTTGAGCTTTTTACGGACCATTTCAAATTTCAATTTTTTTAGTTTTTTTTTATATAAATATCAATAAATTTTTATTTTTTGGGCCAAAAATCATGAAAATTTAATACAAGGCTCCTGATATATTGTTACAATAGCAATTGAAAAATATTAAAAATACATAGGCACACATTTTTTTTATACGCATTTAAAGTTTGAATTTTGAAAAAGTTCATCAAAATCTCGAAAATTATCAACCATTGTAATTAAACAATTATAAAATGGTCAGTGTTTATAACTAAGAATTGAAAATTTAAAACAAAGATTCTAATAAATAGTACATACTGTAATAAAAAAATCTTAAAAATATATAAACAGATATTTTTTACAGATATTTTAAGTTCAAATTTGGACGAAATTACATATTAAAATCAATATTAACGAGTAAAAGTATACATTATGATATTTTTCCAGCATCACTGATAATTTTAGGTTAATAATTAAATAATATGAATAATATTAATTCAATTTACCAGCTACCGTATGATAACAATATCAATATAATTTAAAATATCCTAGACTGACATACCGACCATACCGTCTCCGCTCAGAATCGTTTTTCGTATACAATGATATTATATCATTGAATTCAAATTTAATACCATCCATTATACAGTGACCTATTTGTAACCTACTGTACAGCGGAGCGACATCCACTTGACCCCGTTTTTTGTTATTGAATACTTGATACCAATTCGTTGATATTAGGTAGGTTAAGGTTATAGGTATACTGGTATAGTATAGGTATATTTTAATTTTTCGCGTGCCATATGGATTTGTCATCCCTGTGCTAGGATATCCCCCCCCCAACGTACAATTTTGCCCACCTTAAAATTGTACTGGTAATATAAATATCCTAGGTTAATTTTACTCTCGGGGGTAAAAACATTTGAGGGTATTAGAAACCTGCAACACCGGCCTTGATTACAACTTTATGATTATCAAATTTAAAATTAATTTTTAAATTTTAGCTACCTGGGTAATTATTATAGTATACACCCAAAGAATAATTATTATTGCCGAAAAAATACGAGAGTAGCCAAATTAACTGACAAATTCACGATATCATTTGACATTGACGCCAAAGGTTTATTTTAATATTTTATTACAGTTTTTTTTTTTAATATTTAAAAGTGTAAGCGAATAGAATTATGTTTAGTTTTTTTTTGTGATGGGTAAAAGGGTTGTAAAAGGTTAAAGGGGCATTTCAAGTCTGACTCCAGGCGGCTCTGATCCGTTGTAATACGTTATTTATAATAATATCAAACCACATTACGAAATTGTGTTCCAAATACACCCGCGGCTGAGGTATTTCGTTCGTTTCTTCTCAGCCTTATCGGAAATTACCGAACACTCAAGCCTCTGTAGCGAATAATATAATATATAATACACTGCAGTTATATAACGATGTTTACGGTTTTGTTTTTTTGTGTCCTGTGTTTTATCTCGTGGACTCTCGTGTTTACCACGTGGCTAATAAATTGCGGTCACATTTTATTCGGTTACGACTGTGAATAATAATAAATAATATTAAAGTATAAACATTATAATTTATATTTCATAGGTACCTAATACACAATGTATCTATATATATATATATAATACCGTATAATACGCACTATTCGCATACTTTGTGCGTTTCGATACCGGTTGTATGCACCACAGACGGTGCACTTGCACACGCGCAGGTGCGATAACCTAGGTAGGTATGTCCGTGTGATCATAATATTTTATTATGATGCGCAATACAATCGTATTAGATTACCTATACCATGTACGGCTGTATCACATTGAACGAGTTAGCTCAACTGCACAGTGAGCACCAGCTATGGGTAAGTATAATCGTATATAATATGTATATAGGGGGCCGTATAATGGCGAACCTATATATACATTTGCGCCAAAAACTTAAAAAAGAAAACATTTAATTAGCACCGTTTCCATTTTTCACCTCATTAAAATAATTAATAATAATTTTTTTTAAATTTTTTATATTGAATTTTATTCGTCAATCAGGTTCATTTTAATAGATACATTCCAAAAAAAATTTTAAAATTTAAATAAAATAAAATAAAAAATGTATGCTAATATTTGTAACTAGCTACTAGCCGTAGGTACTTTGTAACATCTTATAGCAATATTTCAGTTAGGTAATAATAAACCATATGTTACTTGCTGAAAGGTACATAATATATACTGAAGGAATATATAAAAAGGTACATTATGAAAGTATATTATATTAATAACCTTTGTTATTAACATATTATTATTATTGCAATTTTATGTCAAAATCTAAAACATTAATTTTATATTATGATTATGACAAAATGTAAAACATGAATTGTTTTGATATCGATTACATCGATATTTTCGGGACGTAATTAGGTTATAAAAAAAGGTATACCGGGACGCGAAGGCTGACGTTGAATTGAGTCCCAAGACATTGAATTGAGTCCCGCAAATATTTTTGGGTTATCGGAATTGAGTATTTGAGTCCGACCAATATTGTTAGGTTATTCGAGTTGAGTCCCTTCAGCCTATTAGCGTTACCCAGGAGACACCTAGAGTAATAATAGCCATGCATAATAAAATGATTTTTTAAAAATTAATAATAGTTATGTATAATAAAATGATTTTTTAAAAATTAATAATAGTTATGTATAATAAAATAATTTGTTTAAAAAGTTATGTATAAATAAATAATAAAATAATTTTTTTTAAAATAATACTTAAGTTACTACTTAGTTAAAATCGACTATTGGTGGTTCGATTTGTTGTTGCTGAAAAATCACTCCAAATATTGGGGGGAAACTGTGCAATATCATTGTCAATGTAATTATTTAAAATGTAATCAGTGAAATTATCAATTTTTTCGTCATCACACGGTTTTATTGCCATCAAATCTTCTGTGAAACATTGGATTACGTCAGTTTCGTTTAAAAATGGTAATCCGAAAAAATACTTTAGATATTTGTTTTTTTCCGAATCAGACTTGTATTCTTTAGACAGACCTAACCTCTGTATTGCACGCCACCAGCTTTGACCCACATGGAATTGACACCCTTTAATTCGCAACCGGTAGGTAGTTATAACATTTTATCTATACGGACTCAATTCAAAGATATTAAGATAATAAGCTGGACTCAATTCAAACACATAAAAGTATTACGGACTCAATTCAATATCACCGGACGCGAATAGACTATGACCCATTTTATATCTTTTTTGCGGGACGCAACTCACCTATATACTGATAATAATTTCGGACGCAAGTGGTATACTCCCATAGTGAAATATGTAAAGACCAGGAATATTATTATTCATTGTCCAATTATTCATATTATTAATATTTCATGGTATTTATTCACGTTTTATGTGTTATATAACTGATGTAAGTTCTGTAAATGTATCAAGTAAATTCCATTACCTAGTTAAAATTTAAAGTGCGGCGCAGATTACCAAAATTAATATTTTAGATGTGGCCCAAAATACATGTTGTTTTTCATATTTTAGCACAGATTACATAGGTACGCACTTATAAATGTATCTATTGTTTGCATATTACAAGTTTCAGTTTGTACTAAAACCGGCGCACAATATCATCTCTCGCGGTGATCACTTAGCGTATAAACCTAGTCAACTAACCTAACGTTTGGATTTTTGGAATTACTTAGTATATAGGTACTTATAATTTATATAGACCGTATTTACAGATAGGTATACTTGGATTTGTTTAAACTTTTTGTTCAAACGATAAAAAATGTCGTGCAGATGATTTGCATGTCGTCAAAAACCATCTAACCTTAAAACTATTATTATAGACAATAGTCCTTGTCCTTCAGTCGTTGGTACATATATAACTACATTAAGTTAAGTGATATAGAAACTACTCGTTGAAATTTTAGTATTTACATCAACAATTATAATTCTATAGAAAAATAGATGATCTGCATTTACAGTAAAACATTTGATCTCGACATGTTAAAAAAACTTCGGCCATAATTTTTCGGGCAACCTATTCAAACCTATTTCAAATGACAAGAACCAATTTAAATAACAGCTTGATTTTGACAGCTATTTACTTCTCTGAGTTCTGAAAGTCAATTTCAATTGTTTATAATTATTTCTTAAATGAGGTATATCAATAGAATCTTGCGGCTGTCATCTGATCACTATTTTTTTTTTAAGAATATTGGTAATTTCCAATGGGGCCTGTCATAGGTATTCATTAAAACATTTGAACCGATGAAAAGTTACACAACGGCTTAAATATTTATCTTAAAAAATCGACTTAATCAATTCAAACGTCTCCATAGCATTTTTATCGATTATGAAACAAAATCTAATACTTGTGTAATGTTTCAAATGTTTGTTACCCTACAATTATATAATATACAATTATAAAATCAAGATGTTGTATAATACGTCGCACAAACTGTGTCAACTGTCAAAGTGTCAACGGTTGTCAACATAATATTTTTTATTAAAATATATTCTGGAAAATATATTAGTGTATATAGTTAATTGGTATAACGCTAAATTTCTGATAACGTTATATGATTTCTTGTAAGAATTTTAGTCTGGTATTATAAAATAATATTATAGAAGTTATACCTAAATAAAACTATAGTAAAATATATTATATTATGTAGTCATTTTTAGGTATATCTACTTCAAATCGACCAAATTAACCAAAAGGTGATTTTAAGAATCTGAGCGGAGTGATGAATGTCTTGGTTTTACAAAGATGAGTATTTTTTTCTGTATCTCATCACCATATTAATTTGCTATATACATAATACAAATTTCAAAATGTATTTTTTATAGACATTTTCAATTTTCATTACTTTAGTTTTTATCTTTATGTCGTTAAATAATTTTTAGTTGGGTCAAAAGCTTTAAAGTATTATACAAGGTTCCAAAAAAGTTGTTAATTTACCAATTAAAAAATATCGAAAACACATAAATGTCATACTATTTTTTTATAAGCATTTAAAATTATATAATTTTGTTATGATTCGTAAAAATCGTGAAAATGTTCAAATAATTTTGTAGTTAAAAGTTTATATTTTTATATTTAAGGTTTTAACATTTAATACAAGGTTCTTCATGAGTCTCTCCCACCTACAACCACAAAAAAAGTGTGCCGGAAAGTCACATAAATGTTTTATGAGCGTTGAAAGTTCACATTTTTATGACTTTAGATATGATGCACCAGTAAATTAATTATTTCACCACAATCGATTTTCTTATTATGTTGTAATTCAACGAATAACCCTAGATACTTTAAATTTTCACCAATTGTTTGTACATATATTATAATTTTCTATACACGGTATAATACAATTTTAAAAATATTTTGAGCCATTTATGGACATTTTATTTTATTTATAGAAATATCAAACAAAAAATTTTTTTACGAAGTCAAAAAGTCTGAAAATTTAGTACAAGGCACCTCAATGTTTTTATTACAACCACTTTAAAAAATATATACAAGATACATTTCAGCATATTTTTGTATAATCATTTGAAGTTTAATTTTTTACAAAATTAGAAAAAAAGGTAGGTTTAAACGTAAAAAATATGAATGTCGTAAATAAAAAAATTATACCCCCCCCCCCTCTCGACAACCAAAAAATTATTTATTTTCAAACTTGTATTTACCTATGACACCAATTCGCAAGTTCGCTACCCATTAGATGTGCTTCAGATCCACACTGGATTATATAGTGGATATGTTAATTAATTAACTGTTAAAATGTACCTATACCCATTAGATGTTTTTAAAGTTATAATTAGTTAAGCATATAATTAATGTAAATGTAGGCTAATATGACCCATTTTTTGAAGCCATTGTTCTAAATAAAATTTATTTTTAAAAATATACCTACACCAACGACAACGATGTCAATGTGCTGTGAGTCGTGACTTAATATTATTTATTTAATTTATTTAGGTACATATATTATGTTTACTAGTGTACTATAGTGTCTAGAAAGAATGTTTAAAAATTGTAATATGGGCTCAAATAATATACATTTTTTATTTGTTTGTAAAATTATTATTATCCGAAAAAGGGTAATAACTAATAGTCAATGTAATTATACCTAATAATAACCATTCAATACATCATTCTCATCACCCTTTTTATCAATTCATAAAATTTTATTTATTTCATTTTATTCTTATTGTTTCTTCAGTTTAATGGTCATAAATTATATTTATTTACCTATCCAACAGTACCAATATTGTAAAATAAAAACATGTAAATGTTCAATTTTCCGTTTTCACTGTAAGGACATTATTTTGGTCTAGATGAGGTTTATCAATAATTATGCTATGGATGATATTATAATATTATTACATTTTTATAAAACATTTCTTAACAGTCAAGAATGTATCGGCTATTTTCTGGTTTTAATGCAGTTAACAATTAACAATATTGAATGTCCAGAACAGTGATGTATACACGGCGGGGGAGTGGGGGTTCAAACACCCCTTGGTATTTATTTTACTATATTTAGGTAAAGGTGTATAAAAGTTAATATAATTAAAAAAATATTTTGATAGATATAAATATATTTTTTTTATATAACCTTTCCCATTGAAAATATCCGTGTACGCCACTGATCCAGGACATATACCCATAGATCTATAAACTACCTATATTCTATACGATAATAATATGATAACCTATGTAGTTGATGCTTAACCAATAATAAAAAAAAAAAAATAATATGATAGGCTATCATTGATAGCAGGTACGTCCCGGGACCCGTCGCGCTAAGAAATCCTATTTTTATATTATATAATATAATATAAGCTTAATAGGTGGGCCATATGTATGTGTAGGTAATTCAGATAATCAGATATGTTTAGAAATAAAATAATTATCACTTTTATAAGCAAAATTTCCAGTTACCTTTATTTAGTGTGTCACTATGCCAGTATAATACTTACCTACCTATATAATATAAAATAAGCGTTTTCGGATGAAGCTTACACGAGTTGACACGAACAAGTATTATATTTCTACTTACGTAATACGATATACAATTATACACTCACAGCAGGTCTAAGCATTTTGTATGCGATGGTGCAGACGGTGCAGTTATGGTTACAACAATTTTTTTTGAGGTCCAGCAAAAAATATTGTTTGTTATATTACACATCTCAAATTGTATAGGGACAGGCTATTATTTTTTAACATTAAACACTCATTATAGAGAAGTATTTTTTAAATAATCTCAGTTAGTATAAAACATCGTTTAAAAAATCATATATTTTACTATTTTTCAACTTTATAATTTTAAAATACTCGATTCAATTACTCGATTCAAATAGAATAACAACATGTTTTTTTTAAATTTAATAATCCAAAGCAGAAATTTATTCTGTAAATTTCAATGTACATTACAATTTCGAACAAGAGGTTAAAGAATTTAAAGGTTTGATATAGTGGACCAGCGTTCTGTGATTCAACCTACCCATGTGCTAATCTACAATTCACTCATATAAACGGTCAATACAATTGTCAATTCTCAACAAAAATGTTTCTCCATTGTAATATGGAATTAATTATATATGTGGTCATTCAAAAAAAATTAAAACTAAAAAAATTATATCGATGAGTTATTTTAATAACGGTACCTATATAAAAAAAATATTTTAAAAAATGTTAATATATTATATACTTTTTTAAATAAAAATGTTTACTAAAAGAATCACCCTGCAGTATTGCTAAATAATATTTTACCAATCGTAGATTAATAAACTTTACTTAGTCAGACTTAGGTATAACTAGGAAAATCATATTTTACAGTCTCGTGAAAAACACACATAATTTTGAATAAATTAATGAATAAAAATAATAAATAATTGGGTGATACGATCGGTAAACATAACACTCGGTGGACTTTGGACGTATTAATATAATATAGGTTTCTTTATTGTGCAGTAGTATATAATTTATTTTATTTAGGCATTGAGCGTAATAAGCGTAATAGAATTTATGAATTATTATGGGGCATCATTTTATATAATAACATTTGACTATCGGTATATGCACCATATCGATTTATAGTTTATTCAGTTTTAGGCATACGTTTAGCATGTGACCTACCGATATTTTCTAAAGTTTAACATGAGTAACCTACCTGATTTTTGTTCGATTTTAGGTATACAAATAAATAATTAATAAAAGTATCGATGAGGGTAATTTTATAGTAGGTATAATATTCATTTTAAACCTCACGGATGCCTTTTAAAGCACAGTTTGATTGTTAATAAACGCGTACTTTAAACTTGTTGCAATGTTTGTTACGGTAGTACAGTTTGCTAGCGGAATTTTTTAGTAAACATTTCGAGATTGCGTCGACCTTATTTTGTTCATTCAAACCGATAATATATAATAATATCATACGTTGGTATATTGTGTATTTGTGTGCCTATATTACTTACCTTCCTGGCTACCTACAATAGACTTAAGTGACTTAGGACCTACTATGATTTATGTTTTGACATAAATGTAATTTAATAACATAATTTACTTACTTAACAAATTAAATCATATTATTACAAAGTTAATTTACATATGGCGGCTGCCGGCTGTATGAATATTATAATATTTGCGTGTAGCGTAGGTACTCTCGTAACGCGTGTATGAAAATTATGGATGGTTCATAAATGAAAGAATTTAGAATAATATCAGTAGGGACAAATAAGTACCTACTGAGATACCAAAATAATATTATCGACATGACAACATTCGGCATAGTCTATTCTTCGGTTAATCACTCTACATTCCGACAATCGATTATCGATACCACGAAAATGCCTATAATTACGAATTTTATTTAAACAATACTAAAAATAATATTAATACTTTCAACTATAATATTTTAAGTATAATATTATTATTAAAAATGTTATCTTCTTTTTAATTATAATATTCGGTCAGTAATGATTTTGTTTTTCTGAAATGAGCCGGCTCTTCCGCGGGGCCCCACATTTATTGCGCGGTGCCCTGTGCAGGTGTGTATTAGGCTAAGTCAAATACGTAATTACATAATATTATTAATAATTATTCATATTCCATGGTAGGTATAGATAACATTTTAAATTAAAAACAACGTGGCCCGCACGTGATTTGATGCCATTTCTAACATTCTCGGTTGGGGTTAGGTATATTAGGTAGGTCGTATAGTATTAATATAGTTTAAATGAAATTGATAAAAACATTAATTTAAAAAAAATAAAACATATAATATAGGTAAATTATAATTTATAGTATAAATCGGAATGTTTATCGTATAAATCCATCGTTTTATTAGGCATAAAATAATACTTATATGAAACAATAATTCGTAAACTAATAGCGCTCATCAAATAGGTAACTAAATTAATATTAAATATTAATACATATTAAGGATTAATATTTTACAGTGGTTTACAGTTATAAGTGGACAAGTGGTATAACATTTATATAGCATTAATATGAGTCGTAATAGTAGGTACAGAACATAGGTAGGTAGTTAGGTAGTTATAGAATATGTTTAATTCATGGTTTTCATAAATTAACAGGTATTAAGAGCACATCATAATAATGCATATTTTAGTACATGAAATATAACTATATAATAGAGTAGGTACAATTTAAATTGTTGATTCCATTATTTCCATTGTATCTAAATTTATTACTGTAAAAATAAAACAATCCAAGAATAGAATACATCGTAAAGATGATATATTCTATAAAATCGTTTCAAAAATATCTTGCTAAATAAATAGTACTGTTTGGCTTCTTCTAACAAGTAATTTCACCGTTTAATTCAGTTATCACATAATATTTTCATTGCGTGTGTCCTGAGGTCTGGAGAACAGCTGATTGTAACACAGAGTGATTTACTAATCATATTGCTCGCCTTTTTTTCTCCAATAAAGGCAGACATTAATTCGCCCAAAATCTGATTTTTAGAATTTTTTTAAATATATCTACTTAAAAATCATAATTTTTTACAATTCTTGAGATTTTTTTACTACTTAAAGAATGTTCTTTGTTGATAGAAACGTCTGTTTTTTTTTGCAAATGAGAACGCCACTTTTCTACTGTAAATTATTTAGTGGATAATTTTCTGAAAATCTTGACGTATTAGAATCAAAATTTGAACGAATTGTTTTTGAGTTATTTTACTTTGTGAATAAATGATAATAGGTTGAAATAGGAAGATATTAAGGCTATGATGATTTGAACATTTGAGAGGTAGCTGATTAATAAATCTATCAAAATAAATAATTTGTAAAAATGGTTAAAGCATAATAAACGAGATAATAAATACTAGAATAAATATTACTTCTTCTTTTTTAAAACCTCTTTTAAGGATTATTATCCTTCAAATACAGTTTGGTAATTCTGTAACTATTCGTTCTTATTTGAAAAACAGAAGTTTGTATCACGTCACAACAGACACTCCTTAAGCAGTACAAAAAAATTCAAGAGTTTGAAAATATAATCTTTGAGTTTATATTTAAAAGTTCTGAAAATTAGAATTTGAATAATTAAATTATTTAAGAAAAAAATGGGGGTCAGCATTCTTGATGAATTACTCCGTATTTAATTTTAAAAAAGAAGATAAATGGGATATTATTCTAGCTTTTATTATTATTCTATAAATACATAACTAAGCGGTGATATGCGCATAATTAATACATTTTTTTTATTACATCAATCATTATTGTACTTATATTGTTATTACAATATATTATACACCTATTAATTATTATAATGGCTATAACTGTTAATACTTGATATTATGCTAAACGTCACAATTATAGACAAGTTCTCATATTTTATAACCATAGATAAAGAATTTAATTTCACTTTTGAATGTGTATATTTTATTACAAAAAATTGTGTTTTGACTATAAATTAAAATTGTATTAAAATCGAATTAATAATTAGTATAAACTTAAAACTGATGTATAATATGCATTGTTATTTATTCACAGAAGTTGTTCTAAATCTCCATACATATACAGGTTGAATTTTTAAGCATGCCCATCCTATTTTTATGCTTCAATTATGCATAATATATTCAAATTCTGATTTTTTTACCACTTAAGCATGATCCTGTATCAATAAAAACTTCTGTTTATCAATGAAAAATCTTATAAAGGGGGAGAGGCTTTTAAATTTTTGATTATTCGAGTACCTTTTTTTAAGAATTTTGACGTTTATAAAACAAAATTCAAGAGTACCTAGTTTTTGAGTTATATGCTTATATAACGTTGAATATTAAGGATAATGGAGATAGGTAGAGAGGTTAGATGTTTTTAAAAAGTTAATAATTACTATCGACCTATCAATAGAAATATAAAATGATCCAAGCACAATAAATACTAAATATAATATATTACAATATTTACATAAAGTTTATAATTTTGTAAAACCATTTTTAAGAAATATTACTTATATATATACCTTTTTTTTTTCTCATGGTATCGAGGACCAGAGGGGGGACCGCGTTAGCATTACTTCCCCAATTGCTTATATATATATCTAAAAATGAATAAACCGTTGAATTACGTATGAATTACGTACAAACCATACGTGGTCCACCGCAGGTAGATTGCCAGCTATTTGATAATATACTGCTCGCATGATCATAAGGGAATCTCGTGGACAATGTAAACATACATTAAAATATAATAATATTAACCCTTCAAAAGACATTGCTTTATAATTGACACAAAACATTAAATATGGTAATATGATTTTTTTGACTTTCAATCAGTGTATTTTCCATTTGAAAAAATATAATATTTGAATATTATACGAAAAGTCAAAATTATAAAAATTAAAATGTGGCTCGGCGTGGCGCAGTGGCTGAAATCAATCACCCAAAGTGATTGGTAGTAATGAACTAAAATAGCTAATGACCATGATAGTTGCCGGGCTCTAGACCAATAAAAATAAAAATGTATGCATCCCACTCAGCAGTGTAATTTTTAATGCATTTTCATATTTTCGATCAGATATAGGTGTCTCGTGTTTATATTGCCTATAGTAAGCATAATGTTGTAATTAGGTATTATGGACATAGATATGATACCATTGTATTTCTAATCAGTGGTTGTATATTACATTGTTTATTAATAATAATTATTATTAAATTATCGTGATGGGCGATAGGAAAGGTATTTCACAGTTCAAATAATGCAAAGCTATAATATGATATAGTAAAGTAATCGTATAGTAAAAAAAATAGTGTCTCCGTTTTAAACGCAACAAAACAGTATTAGCCATTAGGTATTGATTACGAGGATTGTTCGAAAGTTATATCTAAGTTAGTATGACCAGTAGTTAAAACCATATGATATAACTATATAAGCATAATATTATATTATAATAGATGAGTATTATAGCTGTTCAGCATTTATATCCCATTAATTGTACATTGAATGCGTTGGCGGTGTTATCTAATGTTATTAGTTATTACTTATTCCCTATTTATTAAGTAGGTAAGTATTATAACAGCTATAGGGTTATCAAAATATTCTCCGTTGTGCAGAACTGCAGACTGCATAGTAGCTGTAGTCAGAGATCAAATTTCAAACGCGTGCGCCGACTGACTAGATACACGCTTAAATGCCTAATTAAAAACTCGTTTGGTTGAACACATATAAGTATAATAAATATAACAATATAATATTGTTATGAGGCGGATCGTTAACTAAGAAATAGATATCACATTATAATATTTAGGTATTATACATTTGTACACCATCAGCTAATTGCAGATTGCCTACTGCGTTATTATATATTTTATTTAGGCCGTGAGATACAATAATAATACCTACCTAACCTACAGTCCGTAGAATATAATATACCTAATCTGTATCTATTTGCGGAACTAATTATGCGAATATTATATAATCAGTCGTATACTCGAGTTTAATACCTATAATGACTTGAGTACTAGACAAAAAGATCAATAATTATTGCCCAAGCTGCTGGAGAGAAACAGTTTCTTCGTATTACAATTAGTAATTACTAATTACCGATATGGTTGTTACTTGGTTCAATCATGATATTGGTACTTGGTACAGAATCGTTTAACAAGCTACTATCTATACCTACCAAGTACCAATATGACCAGCTGGGGCATGTTCACGCGGGAGGGATATGAGTGTGCCTTTGGTTTATTTTTGTGATAAAATAAAATATATTATTAAGCAATGAAAGTTAATTTAACACTATATAACGTGGTCTACTGACTACTGGTCTGGTAATTGTAGTGGTCAAAAATGTATATCCACCCCCCTTGACCCGTTCCCCTCAAAAAAAAAAAAAACTGCCAAGCACGCCACTGGTTATTAATATTATGCCAGCGGTCATACAACTTATTACGTGTTTGGAATTCGCGAATAATGTGGACCTGGAACGGACGCGAAAGTTTGGTAATAATATGGGTACAGGAAAATTACATATAATATATTAACGAACCACCTAGGTATATCGGTTTTTTTAATAATATATATATTGCTATGATTCGACGTCTTGTCGACGTATATTTTCACAATTTCACCCAATACTTATCGTTTAAAATGACTCGAACTCCAAACACCATAATAAGTATCTACTACAAGGAGTAAATTATCTATAGGCATGGGCTGTGCAAGTTTGTCATTTTTTCAACAATAATTTGAGGAAAGTTCCCTACTTAAATATAAAAAATTATAAAGTTAAAAGTATAGGTCCATTTTTTTAAGATTTAAATATAAATTTAAAAACTCGTTAATTCAAATATTAAGTACCTATTACATTAAATCAATAATTATCTAACTACAAGTATTATTGTGGACGACTGATGACTGCATTTAATACAGCGGTTTCGTTAAATTGTGTTGGGCCGCATTATGCCACTACCACCGATAAAGTAAATTACCTACGTATAAAACCTTCAATCTTTTAAATTTACCGCCATCGCATGCATTATCAAGAAATTAGAAGAATTATTTATAAATTATTATTATTTATTTATTAGAAGAAATGTAATATGATAAAATCTGTAAGTTTAATCACAAAATACCATCTATAATTACATCGATATAATATAGGTATATGATTAATTATCTGTCGGCAGTCACTAGTGTTAACTGTTAATGGAACACAATGATTTTTGCAGTGATTACAAAATTAACGTTGCTTTACTTTAAAAGTAACTTTTTAACTTGATTTTTACTTTCTAATTATAGTTAGTGCCCATCTTTGTTTCTATTCGTGTATTGCCGGCAGCAACAGTGCAACACGATATGCAAGCAATTTGAGGCGGGAAAAACAAATCGTAGCTCATAAAACAATTATAACGTACTTAAAAACGTACTCGGTGTAAGCATGATCGACACGGCGTGTGTGGTTCTACGCACAAGTGATCACGCGATTTTCTTTTAATTGACTATAATACACACGAATCTTATAATTTTACAACGGTCTCAGTTCTAGGTCTAGTATACTAATATACTATATACATTATTAGTGTTTGCATCTGCGATAAAGGACACCAACAAATTCGAAATAATAATAGTAATAATAATCATCATTTATTTTATATTTCCACTCCGGAGTGTGTCAGCTCCTACACGGATTTTAGGGATGGGGACTATTGTAACATGAACGCTAAATTTTTATTTTTATGAGTTTTATAACTACGATAACGAATTTCAAAAAGTTGAAAAAACATACGCGAATAAATTTGCGTTATTATTCATTATTATTATTCTAAAAAATGAAAAAAAAAGGTAAATCTATGTTGGATCTTAAGTGTTTTAAAACACGCTTTGAACATAAAAATAAACATTCCGTCGAGCTCAACAACACACGCATAACAAAAATTAATGAGACAATATTAATTTTGAAAGAAGACGATTAGCAATACAGACTGCAATGGTCACGCTGCTATGTTTAAAATAAAATAAGTTTTGAATAGATTGCCAAAACAAAACGGAAAATGGGCTTGGCGTGGTTCCAACAAGATGCGTTAGACAATCAAAAAAGCCACGCTAACCACATTCAAAAAAAAGAGTGTAGGTACCTATTTTTGACAGTGTGAAATAATACTTTCGTAGAAAAACGTTAACAGGACGTGTCAAGTTTGCAGACATCATAAGCAATTAAAGTAACTTCAAATCATTAGGATTTCATGACGTTCAAATGCATTACAAATATAGGTACCCATCGTTTCTTCAACATCAATAATAAGCAGTTTGAGTTTTAGATATATTTTAAAAATTGTTTCTTATAATAACATTATAAGATTTATCTAAAAAATAATAAATAAATAACTTACTACCTACAGTAATAATTATATATATATTTACCGGTTGCAAAAAAAAAAAAAAAAATTATAATAATAAAGAAAAAACTATAGCAAATATAAAGAAAAATAATGCATATACGTTGTACGTAAGTATGTGTAGTTTGTATTACAGACTACATAAAGTACCTAGATTAGTAACTTTAAAATCTATTAATAACAATTTGAACTGGAAATGTTGTATTCTACTTAACAAAATGTAAAAAAAAAATGAATATTATACAATGATAAACATCTAGAAACAAAATTGTAATACTATATTAAAAATGTAAAAGCAAAGTCACTATTTCCTTAGTTTTCCGTTTGTATGAATGTAACTAACTTGGTTGGTTTTATGATCACCTACATTCAGATCTTCGTCTGGTCCTAAAAAAAATGTATAAAAGTTGCTACAACTATATCTTAAACAAAAATCTAATCCTAGTCTAATTTTATATACCTAAAATAACTAAATTTTACTCCTATAAAATCACTACCTAGTTATGTGAAAATTACCTTTTAAGTAGTGACAAAAATTTTTTGATTTGTCCCAATCTTCAACAAGTGACAAGTTAAACATGGAATAAGCTGCGTTACCTGTAACCTCAGCTTCAATGTCCAGGAATTTTGGTAAACGGTCAAGCAGCTCTTGGTCCTCAAGAGCGGAATACGTCTCAAGTAACACTAACCCTTCACACCTAAAACCAGATAAAAAAAAATAATTCACTATTGATAACAAAACAACACAGGATGTCAGTGAAAGTACAAAGAAGTTTTTAAAGTCATTAGTTACGAACCTTTTATGACAAGGTTTACAATAAATATCAAGCTGGAAATACTGATTGTAGTGTATAAAACATCGCCTTTTTTTATAGATTGGATAGTGGGTTTCATCTTTTTGTGACAACAGATTCACATAGTCCCTGTGACTGAGCTGTGTTTTTACTTCTATTACTTGACCACGGACCCGAGGCCTACGAATTGTATGTGTATAATTCCAATGGCCTATAAACAAGCAGAATTCAAGTTGTAGTCAGAAACGTTATGTATATACAGATGGAAAAAGAACCTTTTTGTCCTCGTTTTCGTAAGCGAGCTTGCATATTTTTAGTGTATGTCTGCAAGTAATTGTGTACGACATCAAAATCTTGAAATGGGGGGAACAACTGATCATTAGGCAGATACTTCACTAACCATTTACGTTTTTTCGAGTTTGTAGCTAATCGATCACCAGTATCTAAGCCCAATTTCTGACAAACTGCCTATGAAATATGAATAAAAGAATAAAAATATTCTCAGAGACCATCAATAATTGATTGAATGTTCATATTTACAGCTATCATTCTGCATATTTTATTTTCAAAATCCGATGAATTATCAATGACATCAAAGTATGGGTGTCCAATCCACGAAGCTGACGCTTTGACATCTAAACTTTTAGCAAGAGATACATCCTCTCTCCTGCTCGTATGATCCTGAAATAGATATTAAATTAATTAATATTAAACATAATGGAAGAGTTTAAAATGTTTGTACCTCGGTTGTATAAAAGTCTTCAGCCCCACATGCAGCAGACACCATGTGTATTATTTGATTGTAACGATTGTCTCTCAAGTCAACCATGTTCAAACCGTTTTCTTTCATTATCAGATCCCATTTATTTGTAGGTATATCTATAAAAAAAATGGATAATTGTTCAATATGGTTTAATTCAAACAATTATACAAGTGTTGAATAAAAAAATAGTGTTTTCATTTTTTTGGGATATTCTAGTGACATATTTTCCAATCTACTAGTTTTTTTTTAACTATCTAGAACATCAAATTAAATACAAAAAAAAAAAAACAACACATGTATAAATATTTGAGTAATTCTTAATGGTTGAATAATTCAACGTAATATTTTTGTATGGATTTATTTTTTAGTTGAACAATAGAAAAATAATTAACTGCAAATATTTGATAAAATTGAGTACAAAAGGTGGTCTATTTACTATTTAACTGGTCATAAAAAATTACAATTAAAAATATCACATAATATAGAACCTATAATAATTTCATTAAACAGTAATATTGTTGTTGATCAATGATTATTAAACAAATAATTTAAAATTATGTTATGAATTAAAAAAAATTATCTTATTTGAAGTATTAAGAGTACCAGAATGTAACAATAGTATACCATTATACCACACACATGTATGTTTTACATTTTATAATTCATAAATAACATGCCGTGCATTATACTATTACAGAATTGAGGATTGTAACATTTACTGTGTTAAAAATAAAAAATAAATAAATGATAATTTTTTTTTTTTGTATATACATCAGATAATAATTTAAATTTGTTGAGTTTTTTTTGATTGGTTGAATCTTATCTTTTTTGCTATAATAATATTAACTATTCTTCTGGTCGCCAACACTATTTTTTGCTTTTTTTTATATTTATAATATCATATGAATAATTTTTTATTACATGCAGCAGCATCCATAGCACCTCTGTCACATATGATTAGACAGTCCTGATCACATGATTCCCCCAGTTCAAAAAACGTATTTTCTATTTGTAACATACATCTGAGAAGGTTCTCTTGAAATTTATGGGCTGTAACAGAAAACAAAAATAATATTATGAAGCTAATGACAATAATTTCCAAGGACATGACATGTCTAAATAGCATCAAGCTTAACCACATAGGCTTATCGTTCCATCGGTAAGTATTTCCCCTCTCCGCCCATTACTTGATGATTTGTGAGGCTTTTAAAATCAATATTATTATACGAACCGCGAAACGTAACATGATACTATTTCAAAGGGGATATAATACAAATACTATGCGATTATAATACAAATATATTATAACACATTACGAATTTATGATGACCTACTAAGCTAGATTGATATGCAGCTTAGGGATTACTAAATAATTCATGGTCGCAATAAAGATGGTGTGTTAATTTTATTGCTGTGTAGGAATAACAATTTAAAAACAGACGAAATGTGACGTAAACGGCATAATAAGCAATAGGGCGAAAATAAAAACAGTCATGCCCGGTGTAAAAAACATACTATGACTGAATTTGATGGTTAGCCAAAAAAAAACCGTGTCTTATC